>OX419591.1:8534456-9078742 GCA_948473455.1 Teleiodes luculella | reverse complement strand
GCTGTTTTGAATGTGCAAGGCCAGCAGATTCAAGCAAGGTGTTGTGTGCTTGGTGCCTTTCTCAGTTGGTATCTTGAGCCGGATTTTGGTACCCCGAGCATGGACTCCGGTTCAATAGGTTGGGCACCAGACCCCTACCTAGCCAGCACATCTGCTGCCTCGTTCTCCGCGATTACTGAGTCCCAAGTGTCTAGGCACCCAGCCTAGGCACACTGAGTTCGCCCTGCCCAGTTTATTTAGGGCAGCAATGCATTCCAGAGTAACTTACTTCAAGGTGGTCAACTTAGTGTGCTCTTTGGCATCCAGACTTACTCAGTCAGAGTACACTAAGTTCGCCACTTTGAACTTTGCACTATTCTTATGTCTACTAAATACAGAACAGAATCGCGGTGGCCGTTTGCGGCTTACTTTGCACACCAACCGAGTTAGATTTCGTTGGTTCACGTTAAAGCAGAGAACAGTCTTGACTTTTTTTTTTAAATACTTGTATGTCAAACCTTTGTCAAATGTTACTAAACTTATACCTAGGTGTTTCTAGAATGCTGTAGTATTTTTACTTACCTTGGATTTTTCCGAGGATCAAGCTTATATCTGGAGACAAAGTCTTGACAAAAATGTTCAGCTAAAGCTAGGTCTATGTCTCTTCCGCCGCAGTAGGGGTCATTCGCCGTGGCTAACACGCGCAACTTTCCCTTATTAAATGCGGCTGCTGCAACCTGAAATCAAAAAGTTTACAATCACAAAATTTGTTTTACAAAAAATCAGTTTTCATTATTTTGCGAATAAAAGTACAAACCTGCAGAGAACTATGTCCAAAATCAACAAAGATAACATTCCTAGGTTTTTCTTCAGGGGCAGGCAAGTCCTGTTTGTAAATTCCATAAGCAAGGGCAGTGGCAGTAGTTTCATTCATAAGGCGTAACACATTGAGTCCTAGAACAATAAAAATGTTTAATATATCATAATCTGAACTTTAAAAGAGTAAGGACCTAAACATCTTTAAATAATGATGTGATTGGGTTAGCTTCTGTATTGATTAAATTGTATAGAATGTACACAACACAACACAATTGGGTATTGATCACTTGTTACCAAGGTCACTTGGCTTTGTGGTCACATAGGTTCATGGTCTTTGATCAATTCTGGCAGCTTGGTTTACATCAATTATTTACAAATTACAATATGCTTATGTAATTTTTAAATGGACAAACATCACTACATAGTATAAAATAAAGTCGCTTTCTCTGTCCCTATGTCCTTCCCTTTATACGCTTAAATCTTTAAAACTACGCAACGGATTTTGATGCGGTTTTTTTAATAGATAGAGTGATTCAAGAGGAAGGTTTATATGTATAATACATGCATAATATACTGAAGGATAACCCACAATAACCATTTTCCCGTGCGGAGCCGGGGCGGGTCGCTAGTTTCATATAATTTATATATGTAACAAAAATTATTAAAAACTGTTAAATGGCTTCTGTTGCCATACAGAATGTAGTATTAATGGTGATGAATAAGTACTGTAAATGAGGTAAATGGAATAAATTAATAACTGTAATACCTTACATAATCAATTTAATGAGTAAAAGGAAAACATACAGACCATAGGGATCATACAAAATTGTACTTATACTATTACTTTTTTTACTTATAAACATAAAAAAGTTTCTGAGGATGGATGTATGTATGTTTCTTAATCTTTCATACAAATACAACTGAATGGATTTTAATTAAACTTTACAATAATATAGCTTATACATTAGAGTAACACAAGCTACCTTTTACCTCATTCCCACGGGAAAAACTGTTAGCGCGGGCGGAGTCGCGGGTAGAAAGCTAGTACAGTATATAATTAACACTCACCAGCAATATGTGCAGCATCCAGAAGGGCATTTCTTTCAGCATTTGTGAAGTAGTTGGGCACAGATATCACACAGTCATTGATAGGAGTCTGAAGGGATATGGTTGCAGTTTCCTTTAGCTTTGTGAATAGCATAGCAGTAATCTGTCAAAGCACAATTTAAGATAACATGAATATGTATAGACAAATAAAACGACTAAGAGCCATTCCATATGTTGCTTTTTTATACTCATTTGTATCTATACAAATGCAAGTTGAATGCTCAGCAAAATCAAGAAAGTTAGCATGTTTTACCCTATGTACACTATACTTGCATTTGTATCGCCACGACTTTCGGACGCGCTGCAAACGCGCGCTTGTATCGCATCTGTATCGCGATTGCATCGTGTCTGTATCGCGTTTTTACAACGCAACTAGGACGCACTGAAAACGCACGCTTGTATCGCATCTATATCGTGTTTGTATCGCGTTTACAGAGCATTTCATTTGTGACGAAAAACATGTCAAATTTGCGAAAACGAACTACAAATACTTTTATATTCTGTTACTGTCTGCTACGGAACCCTTCATGGGCGATTCCGACACGCACTAGGCCACTTTTTTATACTTATTACATGTCTATTAAGTGTTACCTTATCTTTAATAATAGTAAAAAAGGAAATATGATAGTAGCTTTGTCAGTTACACTTTCCCACCAGCTGAACGGATTGCAATAAAAATTGGCAGGGAAATAGTAAGGAAGAACATACTGTTTTACTGCAACAACATTTTATCCAAATCTGAAGTAATAATGGAAAGAAAGAAATAATATCTAATGGAATCAATTCCACGCGTCCACCGTCTAAATAACTTAAAATTAAAATGTCTAAAATTTAACTAGATTTAGTTGGTTATATCCACAATGCTATTCTACGGTGCCAAGCCAACTAAATTTTACGGGGTTTAAGTGATTTGCTAAATTGTCTAAGTTGTGTTCAAGTTGTTGTTTTTCCATGTTATTTTGATGAGAAAGACCAGTTATATCCTTGCCATACAACCTAATCATAATATTTATTTTAATCACCGCTAAGATTAGTCAGTTAAGCAATTTTTCACGTAAAAATGGCATACATAGAATTGTGTTTGGCCTGATAAAGTTAAGTTGAATTGATTGTCTATGGATTGTCTAAAATAAGGAACGTCAGAATAAAATTAGCGATGTCAGTTGAATTTGACAGTTCCCGTAGAATTGCAAAGTGGTTTAGCGACACCTAATTAAAATTAGACATTTTAATGGCCACTCTGGAATTGAGCCCACTATTTCTAAGTTGACTTTTAAGTGGTTAAAAGGTTGTTTCAATAGTTGACATGACTCTTCAAACTGATATAAGGTATTTTGAATAAAAATTTGCGACACCTGGGTCAGTACAACTCAGGTTGATTGGTTGGTTGGTTTTTCTATTGTTTCTTGTATGTTTTTTTTTTGGTGTCAATAAAGTATTTTGTATTTTTTTTTTTGTTGATTTGATATATATACAAGTATGGCAATCAGAGCATTAATACAGAAGGAGCTGCAGGGGGAAAGCAAAATGTAAGCTATTATGCTAACCTGCTCTGGACTGAACACATTATCTTCACCCAGATAGTTGACCCTAATGCCAATACCACCATCAGGTCTTGGTTCCACTTTGAAAGGGAAGTGTCTAAGCTCTTTTTGGACATGAGGGTCTGAGAACTTTCTACCCAGGAGTCTTTTGAACCCAAACACAGTATTCTTCATATTGGTGACCATCTGATTTTTTGCTGCAACACCTAGGATGCGATTCTTTGACGAGAACGCCACACATGCTCTGAAATAAATAAGGTTTTATTTAACTAGAAGTTAAATGATCCAAAGTTTAAAGGCAAATTCAACCAATTATTCATATCGGACCCGATCAATGACAAATTTTATACAGTCCTTCTCTCTTTAGGCTTACCAAAGAAGGAATCAATTTACCATGTAGGTATGTACCTACATAAAATAATATCACTAGTAAATAAGGGAGAATAAGATAACTTGAGCTAAACATGTGTTTCATTCTGATGATAGGTAAATCTTCAAAGTGGGTCATACTTACGGGGTTCCTCGTAGACTGTAATCGTTGGCTATTGTTTCAATACCACCTGCTTTTGCCACAGCAATATAACAGGATTCATTGCCGAAATCAATACCTATAACAGACATAGCGGCCATTGTGACTCACAAAGATGGTTTTTCAAACTCAAAAGTTTTCGGCTAATGGCTTTCTCACAAATCACACGAACAAAAGCACGTTTTACACACTGAACTGACAATCTGCAATCAATCGCTAAACGAACGCCGGTTTAGCTGCAATCCGAATCATCCGTCTGAACTCGAATTTTCTAGAAATGACCGAAACCATAGAGAATTTTTCATGGTAAAATTAGACAAAAATCACGAAAAAAAATATTGAGCGAGTTAGTTTGAGCGCGCCATCTTGTTACAAAAATGTGTAGGTAAGTAAAAGACACCGTCATACAAAATGCAGAATTTCAACGGAACAATTTTTATAATGGAAATTGTTGACATAAACATAAAAATATGAACTTGGAACCCGCCCTAGCAAGTTTTTTATTTTTCTGGTCAGGCTTTAAAATCGTAGTGGAAAGTTAATGACGTCATTGTAGTATTATTATAAATGAAATATTACGTATGGTAGGAGAGCAAGCTAGTCTATTTAAACAATATCTCTAAAAGAGCTTTCCTGTATCACAAACTGTAATATTAGTTATTAATTAACATTAAATAATTATATTTTACATAATAATTTTAAATTTTAGTTTTAGTATATTACTAACTGAATTAATATCTAAGTAGTTGATATGCTAAGACTAATGGAGTAGTAAGTATCACGTGATTTTTTCGACTCTTACTCAGAACGTTGAGGGATTGGGTATAAATCCTAAAACCCTAAAATCCAGTTGCTAAACGATAGTCTGACCGAGAAGTGACAGAAATCTGTATATCTGAAATCTGGCAAGTTTTAGTAATAGTTATAATATTACTGTTAATACTGTTTCAAAGTTAAATTGCATCATTGTGTTATTTCCCTAAAGGTTTACATAAAAGGACTAAATATAAATTAACATGAATACAAGTTTTTGTGTAGGTAAATGCTATAAAAATATGAAAATGTATTTCGATTTTATCAAACCCATTTTATTATCATTGCACAATTTAAATCTCACCCAGAGAGCAGTAGTGCTTCCAGAGCAGGTTTTTTATTTTTTTGATCAGGCTTGACTTGACCTAAATAGATTTGGGAGACCTGTTTTACATCTTAACAGCTTATTATATAGGGAAGGACTTAAAAACGACGTCAAAAAATGATTTGTGAAATCTTACTTTGAATAAACACTATTTGACTTTGACTTTGACTTTGAAAAGCGATTGGGTAAATCTACACTGTGATTTCTAAATTGCGTTTTTTAATTCAAATTTATAAGAAAAAAAACAAAAATGTTTTATTCATTATAGGTTTCTTAAAAACCACTTAATGACGTCATATAAGAAGCTAAAAGGCTTTGCTTGAACGAAGACCGGCTCTCAGATTAAGAGCTAAAGTCATTTTTTACTTTTTTACTTAGTAATTAATAAGAATAGAATAGAATAGAATATACTTTATTGCACACCAGTAGTAAATTTAAACAATACTGTTAATAAGTTGATTATTCTAGGTATAGATGGCAGCGCTACAGATGAATGATGGAAAGTATATCTCCTCTTCTAAACTTTGAAGTATGTATTATCTGTGTTGACAGCTGCGCACTATAGACAATTTTTTTTTTTAGTGACATTGCAGACATCTTTTGCTCCGTTCCGTTTGACGCAGAGTCTGAAATTCTGAATAGAATAATCATAGATCATAGATAGATATGACATCTCCTTTCATTTTGTTTGATTGAATGAAATATTTTGATTTGAATTATTTGCTTGCTGTTTATATGACAAATAAATAAAGTGTGATTATCATAGTTTTGAAGCAATTAATGAAAGACTAATCTAAATAAATGCATTCATTCGTTCATATTCCGTTCGTTTGTTTGTTCCATTCAATTACTATAGACTAGGCTTTATGGGCTTTGAACCCTTTGCCTTTCCAATCGATGAAAAAATCCATACAAAATTAAAGTTTTTGTTTGTTGATCACATTGCCAAGGAAATTTTGTGCAGTTTTTCCTGTTGTTGCTTGCCTTTTCGTTTGTTATCACTTTTAAAGTAAGTTAAATATTTATAAAATTCATTACATCATTACATTATCTACCAATACTGCCATATTACAGGAGAGTTAGGTTATGTGTTCAAGTCCAGAGGTTATCTGCTGCCGAATGTAATTATACTAGTTGAGAGCGGCGACAGGGCCGGCAGGAGAATAGTTTACGCGCGGGGTCACCTTCAAGTGTATCGTGTTCGTGACTTGATCCGATCGCGCCTTTACGCTCTACTTGTTATCATTCATTGTTTCATTTTCGTTGCAGGCTTGCATTTTAGTCAGTATGAGCGGCGAACCCCAAGTGAAGCGTACGAAAATGAGTGCTCTCGAACAACTTAAAAAGTACTCCACAGTGGTTGCCGACACCGGGGACTTTGAAGGTTAGCTGTAGTCTGCTTTGTTGTTTGAGTTTTGTTCTAGATTTTTCTACTTACTAGGTACTGAAGAGGAGTATCTAACATTGAGGATATCGATTGAAATTAAATTTCACCTAAAACTTCCAGTCATTACCTTGACTTTGGTGAATTTTCTTAGGTGATGATGAAATATTCAATATTTACCTATTTATGAGTATTTAGATAGTAATTTATATTTTCACCTGTTGATTAATTTGTTATTGTAGTATATTTAATTGAATCAAATAGAAGAAATTTGTATTTTTTTTTAGGACAACATAAAATAATAAGAATAGTACGTACTATAACCATTAATATTTACAAATAGCTGAATTGAATGAAATACTAATTAGATAAGACTAAAAGTATGAATGAATATGGTAAATTCCAGCCATGAAGGCTTACAAGCCCACCGATGCAACCACCAACCCCAGTCTCATTCTGGCAGCTGCCAATTTGGAACAGTACCAGCACTTGCTGGATAAAGCCATCAAGTATGGCAAAGAAACTGGCAGGTAAGTTCTATAAATTAAACATATTTTTCCATTGAATTTAATTTTGTAAAATGCTGTTTTTATTTATTTATTTATTATTATCTTGCAGCAATGTAGAAGAGCAGGTTGCAGAGACACTTGACATGCTGAGTGTGCTGTTTGGTTGTGAGATCCTGAAAATTATTCCTGGAAGAGTTTCTTGTGAAGTTGATGCAAGGTAAATACAGTATATAATAGTTGTAATTGTAATTATAAATACACTGAAAATAGATGCCAAACCATAATGCAAAACTGTTAAAAAAGAATGTGTCTTTTCGTACAGTGGCCTGGGTATACGTATAATGCTGAATTATATAAGTAACTTTTTTAACTTTATTTAAATAATGTAAGATAAGGCAATCTTTATCATGAATGAGCATAAAATCATAATTACCTCAAGCCTATCATATTGTATTATTATTAGAGATGCGCCGAGTACTACTTTTACCGAGTAACCGAGTACCGAATATACTCGGTTAAAAATCCACCGAGCCGAGTACTCGGCCGAATTACTCGGTTCAATTATGTACAATGTATTGGGGTGCAAAAACAGGAATGAACAGGGTCGTGCAATGCTCGCGCTAGCTGACTAGCAAAGCGGCGCGGGCGTTCCGATCTTCCCCTGGGTATCCAGTAGCTTGTTGTCAAACAAAATAGTAATCAATGCGCGCAAATTGAGCAAAAATTATACTTTTGTTCGTGTACAGATATCAATTCATGCATGGTTAATGAAGAAAAGAAAAAACAGACTTTTACCAGAACGCGCAGAGAGTCTGGTTTTCCAAACATCGTAACTTGGTTCTCATTAATTTTAAATATTTTTTTTTTTAATGAAACATAAGTATTACTTATACAATTCAGTAAGATTTTAGTAATAAACATTTTTCTTTTTCAAAAAATAAATATATAAAAATTCTCACTTTTTAAACAAGTTGGTTTCATTCTTTTCGCAGCAAAGTGATTTTTAACTCCCGACAAAAAAGAGGGGTGTGTTTGACGTGTGTATCTGTCTGGCATTGTAGCTCATAAACGGATGCACCGATTTTGATATAGTTTTTTTGCAACGTGTTACAATCGACAGTGTTCTTAGCCAATCCAAGAAAATATTTTCAACCATTTCAAGCTCTTTTCTATTTGTTGAAAGGATCAAGTAACGATATTGTGGCGGGGTTTTTTAATTTAATGTTATCATTATCTTTATTCTGCTCAAATTGTTATTTTATTTAAACCGAGTATACTCGGTATTTGAACCGAGTTATTCGGCCGAGTACGAGTACCAAAATAACCACCGAATACGCCGAGTACCGAGTAGTAACCGAGTACTCGGCCCATCTCTAATTATTATTATATACCAGTTTCAAATTTAATATTGTAAAACTATTTTGATTTCAGATTATCATTTGACAAAGATGCCAGCATTGCTAAAGCTATCAAGCTTATCAGTATGTTTGCTGAACATGGTATCAAGAAGGAGAGGATTTTAATTAAATTGGCTTCCACTTGGGAAGGAATTCAGGCGGCCAGGTATGTTCATCTTATTTTAATGCGAAACTTACTCTTCATTATAAATACATTAAAACACATTAGGGTTTATTCAGATTGAGTTGACATCTTTATTAGATAAATTGCACCAGCTCCGGTTTTTACATTTTGACTGTACCATATTGTCTTTCCTGAGGTAAACAGAAGCCTATTTATTTATTTAATGTCTGTACTATCAGTCCATATCTATTAATTCTTGAAATCTGAACATAGTTGTGCATAGGTGGGGTTAGTTATATAATATGTTCTTTCACTTCCTTCGGGTTCGCTGTAAGATATTTCTTTAGAAATAAGCAGACCTGTCGCGTTGTGTCGTCTCTATACATGTGATTGTCCTTTGTATGTTTATGTGTACAATAAACTGTTAAGTAAATAAATAAATAGTTTCTGAATTTCTGATATTAGTTTAATAGAATAAAACCAAACTAGAAACATTCACGATATTTAATAATGCTTCTGTGCTCATAATGTTGGACTAAGCTAAAATTTAATAGCAGAGCACACACACATTTTTAATTAAATAGGTTAAGTATTTACCACATAGTAACAAGTTAAATTATGTGTGCATAATTAGTCTTTTAGGTGTGGACTAATCTTTACAATATGTTGTTTGCTTATTAGAATCCAATGACGTAAATATTACATCAGAAAAATACTCGATGCAATTAGGACCCATTTAGAGGATATTAATGATGATTGTTTTGTGCGTTACAGAGAATTAGAAAAGAAACACGGCATTCACTGCAACTTGACTCTTCTATTCTCGCTGTACCAAGCCATTGCATGTGCAGAGGCCAATGTAACTCTCATATCACCTTTCGTCGGCAGAATTTTGGATTGGTAAGTCTTATAAACATGAAGATTATGTTGTCACTTTGTTTGCCAAATTTTGCTACGTAACTTTTAATGCTAGTCATAAAATGAGGATGGTGTCATGCTTATGCTATAAAGGTAACTGACTAAATTGATGTTTACCTTAAGTATGATTAAGGTGAGGGAACATGACACCAATCGTCAACCTGTTTCGTAAACATAGATAACCTCAACTATTAACAGGAAAATAAAATAATTGTTTGTCATGGCATAACTTACCTAAAAGCTTTCTAAAAGTCTGTTACTAACCAATACTATTTCAAAATTACGGAGTGCATAACTTAACTCTAATGAACAGTCAAGTTCATAAGTGCAGTCATATCACGTGTTTTTATACTTTCAAATATATTTTTTCTCAAATGCTTGTTATTCTTATTTTTGCGTGTTACGTATACAGTGTAAGGGACTCTATATTTTACTTCAAATGATATATCACAAATGGTTTTGGAAAATAAGTTAATTTAAAGTATAGGTGCACGTGACATGACTGTACTTATGAACGTGACCGTACGTACAGTAGCCAGCGAATTGGATTTGACCTTGATAGAGGCGTTATTCCGTAACAGTGAAAGCGAATTTCCTAGTGCGTGTGTCCAGCCACTCGTGCTGGATACTGTATGTTTGGTCAATGAATTGAGATTAAACACCGATAAATAAAAATAAAGATCACAAACAAACCAAGATATTTGACATTGAATGCCACCCACCCTTATCAGAGATTTGACTCTGAAACCCACACTACAAGCAAGTAAGCACCCTTAATAAAGCGGGCTACACACGTTCAGTTTTAATTTACAGTTTTATTTAATGAAATTTCGTTTAGGCACCTATTTCACGGGAGACAGAAGACGAAAGGGATGCAGTTATGCGTTAGAATGAGATAAAAATACACCGCGCTCACTCTTGCGCATAAGTTGCGTTCCTTTCGTCTTTTGTTTTTGACTACCATGAAATACCTGCCTTAGATACAACTGTTCAGTTAAAACTGAGCGTGTGCCCGCATTAGTTAACCATCGTTCTCATTGATAACGTCAATACAGGTACGTAGAGCATACGAAGAAAACGTATGAAGGCAAAGATGACCCAGGCGTGCTATCGGTGACGCGCATCTACAACTACTATAAGAAGTTCGGGTACAATACTCAAGTGATGGGCGCGTCGTTCCGTAACACGGGCGAGATCCGCGAATTGGCTGGCTGCGACCTCCTCACCATCAGCCCCAAGCTGCTGGATGAACTGGCCAAGAGCGACCAGCCTCTTGACAAGGTCAGTTCAAATGAGAATAAAAATCCCTTATGAACAGAAAACCCTGTCATATTGATCTTCTAGATTTAGTCCCCATCTAGGCATGATTCTGATTCTTGAGGAGTTTAAGATAAATAACAATGAACTTTAATTTCATTGTACTTATACTGTTTCCGTTACGATCTTTATTGGATGATATTGCTGCTGGTAATCATCAATGCGTATCGTGCTCGCTGGTAAAGACTGAAAATATTCTATCATTGACTCGATCCTCTTTGCGTAGCCAATGATCGGAATGCATAATATGCGTTAAGGATGGGGTCGGGAAAATATATAGACCTACCCATGCTCCAAGAAAACAAGGTCTAACAAGAAGACCATGTGACTGACACGAGCCTACGTCGATTTCTACGTCATTTTACCTATTCATCCTTGTCGAACGCGTGTAATAGACAAGGATGAACAGCGCAAAATGACGTAGGCTTGTGTCAGTCACCTTGTTTTCTTAGACCATGGACCTACCTTAATACACTCTACGACGACCATCCACAGGTTTTGGACGCGAAGAAGGCAGCCCAAAGTGACATCGAGAAGATTTCACTAACCGAGGCGTCATTCCGTTGGCATATGAACGAGGACCAAATGGCCACCGACAAGTTGTCGGACGGCATCCGCAAGTTCGCCGCCGATACTCGCAAGCTCGAGACCATGATCAAAGCGCTCCTCGCCAAGAAGTAAACTAAATAGTTCCGGGCGGTAACGACAGGTGGCGCTGTAACGAACCATAAAAAAGAAATAACAATGTTCTGATTACCTACCTACATTACATAATTCATTATTTTTGACATTATTTTATATAATAGGTAGTGCAAAGTTGAACCTAGTTTTAAAACTTAAAAATATATATGTTTACTAACAGTTGTTCTAGCACACCACTAAAACAGTTTTATATTATTTCAAAAAATACGATTTATTGTTATTTTTTAAGTGAAAATGCTATTTCTGCTATTTGTCACAATAAGAAAAATCACATGGCATCATTTTATTAAAATTTTGTGATATGATTTTGTTGTTATTATGATAGTAAGTAACTAATACTGGCGATTGCGTTGTAAGTACTTAAAGTACAAAAAACATATAAGTAGAAATTATTTATGGGACCATAATTATATTTTATACATTCCTACCTTTGTTACTGGATCTTGTTAAGGGTTGAAAAAGTGTAAGTCGTGTTTTATTACAATAAAATAATGAAAATTTACTAGTGTTTATTAATTTCGACATCATTCCTTAATATTCCGTGATCCTTATGCATGGCTGTCATAAAAGAAGGCAACCCAAAGAGCCAGGTATTACAGAAGTTACAAAACTAATAATTTCCACTGCTCTTGCTCTTTGAGAAGAATTCGTGGTTGTCGTCATCCCAGCACCATCCTTAATTGTAGGCTTACTGTATATCTTTAAAATAGCTAAAGAAGAATGTCTAGATTTTTGATGTTGCGCACGAGAAACTAGCAATTAAACCCTAATCACCCTTATGCAATCAAATCAAGCTGTAGTTAGTTGTAAGGGGCCGTCCATTAATCACGTGATCTTTTTTTAGCATTTTTTAACCCCCCCTCCTCCTTGGTGATACGTGGTGAGGTTTAAGACTACCCCCCACCCCCCACTCAACATTACGTGTATTTTTAGTACCTGCAAAGAATCTTTAAATTTTTAGAAGATTATCTTTAAATACAGTACAGGTAGTAGCAGTCTAAAGTATAACCTCATTTTATTCTGAAATTAAGGACTGTGATAAAAATGCGTAGACAGAAAGGTTGCAGGTTGTTTTTGATTGGTAAAAATAAATACACGTGATATCTACTTTACCACACTTGTGATATTTCGTGATTTTTGTCAAACCCCTCCCCCCTTTCAAGCCTCACGTGATTAATGGACGGCCCCTAAAGCAACGACAACCCTTATGCAGGTGCTGTAGTTTTGGAGTTTTAAGAATCGTGACGCTGCTGGGCTAATGTCACTCCAGCGTAGATTGTAACTTGCCCCTAACCTATAAGTCCTATAACTTTAGAACGGCTCCTGAAGAAAGTCCAAAAAACTAAGAGAAAACCTACTTTACTAGCGACTAAATAATGGTGATGCTTGGATGACGGCAACGAAATCGCGAGCATTATTTTGATAAAAATTTAATCACCTCTTGGTATACCTTAGCAATAAGGTCGCCCTTTCTACACGTTTTATGCTGTAAATCGTGTTATTCTCGTACTTTTTATGTGCTATTGCACATAATAAAATAATATAAAAATGAATCACAAAATGTGTTGGTAAGCGCATAACTCAACAACGTCTGGACCAATTTTATCAATTCTTTTTTTTACTTAAATGTTGTTTGAAGTCCAAGGATGGTTCTTATGGAGAGAAATAAAAAAAAAACCTCATTCCCACGGGAAAAATTTCTTAACGCGGGCGGAGCCGCGGGGCGGACAGCTAGTAAAATAATAGATCAATGAAGCAACGACATACGTTTATAGCATAAATCACGCAAACTGTAATTAGTCTAGTAAAAAATTATTTATTTTTTATTTAAATTGCAATTTATTAGGCGCAGTTATTTCATTTGCCCTACCTTCATGATTAAATATCCCGTTGAATCTCTCGTATTCAGGTCCCTAACATTTATTAGTACTTGAATCGACTTGTCATTATTTCAGCCAAGACAATTTCATTAAATGAAGCCAGTTAAATTGCATCTGGCCACAGCTGATGCCGTAGTAGACATTACTACAAATCTGAAGAGTACTAAAAAGGGTATTTCATTTCTTGGTAAACAGACAATCAAAGCAAAATACCGCACTATAACACCCCTGTTAAATTTACTACTTATAAATATAAATTCCTTGGATTTTTATTCCGATTTATAAATATAAATTCAAAATTTTGACAAAATTCTTACAGACTTGCATTATACTAATATTTTTTGACTGGACCTCTGTAATATTTTCGACACAGTCAGCATTTATTTTCTATTGGGAATGCGCTAGGTAGCGTTCACGGACACATACACATCCCATTTCGTAGGCGTCGGGGTTTCGTAGCACCTTCGTAGCGTCGTGCTACGATGTCCTCGCGAACGTAGCAAGTTTTGTAACGAGGTTATGGCTAGAAAATAGGAATGCATCGTAGTCAATAAAAATATGGAGGTACGTAAATGAGTTATTATGCTAATAGTAGGTATCAGTATGACGCCAAGTATAAGTGTGGGCCGTGCGCGATCCGTGGTTCCTGCAATCAATACGTGGAGCTCCAGTTCACAGCCACCCACCCAACACCCAACCCTACCAACTAAACGGAGACGTCCTCACAGCCTAGTCTTTTCGCTTCCTTGCATCCTATATATTAGGCCACTTACGAACCATCTCCACGTATTATTTTTTTTAATTTCCAAAATTATCAGATGTGAAGCACCAGATAAGAATTTTAGATACTAAAATGTTCTAGGAATGCAGATATCTGCACAACCATACAACCATAGGTATGGTTGTCGTTGTCATTTCTATATCAAATAAATGCTAACTTACCTATAATATTGTAAATAACTTTAAGTATAAAAGAGTGAATATGGTATAACTACATACAGAATCTATTAGCATTCCATTAGCGAACTCCGAGAGTGGGTACGTACGCAGTTGTATGTATGCAACGTGCATCTAAAGGAAATTGCCTGCATCTGTGATTTTCAGTGGGTAGCTATAGGTACTTATAGCTTGCGTGTAGATATATGGAGTTAGTTGTTTAAGTAGCCGATCAGTAATTATTTAGAGTGCATACATGACGTGCAACCCCCGACCTGCTTAACATTAAAACCGTTGGGACCCCTATTATATATAGTCTGACCTAACTCCATGCGGTAAGGACGAGGACGCACTCCCATCTGATATTCGTTAAGAGGAGAAAATTTCAGCGAGGGGAAGGAAGGGAGGGGTGTGGCGGGGAGCGGGGGTTTGATATTGACCTAGATGTTCATTCAGTGTTCGGTCGATGCGAAACTTGACATCTGCGCGTTCCTGCGTTTATACTTTTGGATTTAATGCATATTTAACTTGCCTGCTTCTTGGTTTATTTTCTGAATATGCACCTAATATAATAAGTTTAAACCTCCTTTATATCACGAGCATTGTCTTGTGTCTTTTTGGAGGAGTAAGCAGTTTTCTTCGCGTGATTGTAATGTGCTGTGCTATGCTTGGTGGTTCCTGTGTCATCTTAGCAGCGCCTGTAACCACCGATATAATGCTTCAGAAGCGAAGAGTGCTTAAATAATTTGTGATATAAGTAATTTAATTTAAATCATGGCTAAACCTTCAACGACTAAACTTCCAACAGTGAACATGGATTACAAATATACAGATGTGAGTACCAGACCTAATTACCATACCGTTTTAGATTTCATCTATATATCCTCTACTATATTCTTTTTTATATCGAATATTTATCAACGTTAGCAATCCTACAAAATCTGTTCATAAAATCACTTATAAGAAATCAAAGTGCTACCAAAAGTGTTACAAAGTACTTCGTATATTAAAAGCTATTCTGCTGTAGTAAAAAACAAGAAAACTTCGATAGTGACTATTTGTGGAGAACCTTATTGCGCCGCATTTATTCAAAAATTTTCCGCTGCTTATTATGTATAAGCATTATACGAGAGTACATACATATACCCTGAAAAACTGGTTGATCATGCTTATGGGCGCAATTGAATAGCTACACTCGTGAAATTGTACTCTTAAAACTACAAAAATAATTGAATATCCACTAAGGAAGAATAGTTTGCAAAATGTTTGAATTTTTGTTTCGCTGTTTATTTGTTTGTTCGGTCGGGCTAATCTCCAAAACTTTTGGACCGATTTGAATGAAATTATGCATGGTGGTACCTTATATCCCCGGTCAACATCTTAGATACTTTTAATCGCGAAAAATTAAAGAGTTGGGATAGTTAAAAATTACTACGGACAGCTAGTTAAAAATATTGTCCTGTTTAGTGCAAAGAGGAGATGAGCTTAGAGCCAGCGCCAGAGGAAGCCGAGCCAGCGCGGGGCAACTGGACTGGCCGGTTTGACTTCCTGCTGTCACTGCTGGGCTACAGCGTGGGCCTCGGGAATGTTTGGCGGTTCCCCTACCTCTGCTACAACAATGGTGGAGGTAAGTGTAATTACCTATCATCATCTTTGACATTATTCAGCCGATAAGCATTTACTTGTAGTACTACTAAATACAGAAGCCAGCACATGCGGTTGGACATTCGTACTACGAAATTCACCCCTACCGCTACGGAATACGCGGCGCTCTCGAGGTCAACATGTCCAGCCGCATGTGCTGGCTATTATTCATCACCACTAATGAAATGACCGCTATAGTTGGAAAATTTAAAAGTGCATAATTTATGTACGCACTCAGAAACAAAATCCCAAAAATTGTCTGTGTTATGTTTTTTTTTGAACTCCATGTTTCACTCATAAGAATAAATAATTTACTAAGTCCATGTGAACTAATTAATATAAGCTATAGTTAAAGAATTCAATAAAACGCGAAACGCGAGCGAAGAAGAAGAATAATGTTTCAGCTTGACTTGTATGAGAGCTTCTGTCTGTAAAAATAATAATAATATAGTTTTTGAAGAAAGCACTACCGACCCTAGTTACTTTTTGTGAGCAAATTCGATTTGGATGTTTTTTTTGTCGCGTTGATGACCTATTATAGATAGCAATAGGTATGATGCTACTTCATTACTGCTGTGCATTCGTTCGACCCTATATCATTTCATTAGCATAAACACGTATCGATTATGCGAACGAAATTTGCTCTGAACTAGTATAGCGTTTCTATAATTTCTACATGCATAGGTACATAAAAACAGACTCATTTCCCTAACAGAAGGACCAGAGTCTACTACCTATTTAACAGATTAATCAGTAGATCTCTAGCACACGTCTCGTAGAGTTCGATGTTTCGTAAAAAATAGAACGAGGTACTCTAAAGCAGAACACGCGAATAGCGATTATGTCCCACATTCTATGCATATAAGAACGGTACAAACACACATAGTGTTCAGCTTGAGTTATATTCTCAACTTTCCAGTCAAAAGAAGTTCACTGCTGGACAAAGGTCTGCGCTGCCCAACTCTCAACTAAATCACTTTGTTAGAGGATGTATTTTTGGCTAGAAGAAGATAGAATAAAATACACGATGTTATATATTTTTAAGAGAAATTAAATCATAGTTTTCTGTGTTTAATGTTTGAATCATAGAATGTCTTCACTCTTCTTGTGTGCAGTATTCTATAAAAAGAAAGAAAACATTCACAATCTATTTTAAAGATCTTAACAATATTTAGAATAGAATGTTAAATGTTTTCTTTCTTTCTTTCTTTTAGAATACTGCACACAAGGAGATTCTATAATTACATTAAATACAGAAAACTATGGGGTCCATAATATAGTATAGGCGGTGTTATTGCTAAAATTTGCATTTTCTACCGTGCATCCTTCCTTGTTACATATTAAAGTGCTTTATCTTGGAAAATGTGTTTAGGTAGGTAATTATGGAGTAGAGGTAGAGAGGAAATTGCGGAAGGAACTTCGAGTGATGAAGGGATTTTTTATTATCATGTAGTATATAACATGGTTATTAGCTTATAACAGGTTCTAGATTTAGCACGTCGTACAATAAGTAACAACGCATTAAAAACTACCCGCGACCCTCACCAGATCGTCGGTCCACCTTGTAGGAGCTTGCTCACGCTACGTCTTTCGGCGCTTCTTTACGGGCATTTTGCCGTGGTTGGATGGGGAAGGCCTTTGTCCAGCAGTGAACGTCTTTTGGCTGAAATGATGATGATGATGAAAGACTTGGAACTTTTTGTGTAAAACGCGTAATCTACTAATTCATACCCGATTCTCTCATTACGGTCATATTTTCATCGCGGTTATCGCGCGCATAACGCGCTTGAATTAAAATGTAATGTGTAGTTTTTACTAATCACAACCGTATCCTTTTATATTATGGTCGTATTTTCTTGGCGATATGATAACTTAGTGCTTGAGCATCACATTAAAATGAGAACCTATTTTTGAAGCGTTGATGTTCTATGTAGACCTTGTTATCGTCAACATACAACTCATATTATGACCCTACCGAGGGACTCGAGCTTATCCTGAATCCTGATTCATATATATCCTGATATATGAGATCTTGTTATAAATCAGAAATCAGAAATCAGAAATTTTTTATTTGTTTCAATATATAAATCAATGAAAATATTGCTTGAAGTATAAGTCTAGATTTATAACACTAACGTTGAAGTGATGACGAATATTAACACTGTTATTAGAAGTTGTTAATAGTAATAATCACCTATAGTGGAAACAATATATAGCAAGAATAGTGGAATAGTTTTCTAACAGTTTTATTAGTTCCAATTATATAATACAATAAGTAAATATAAAGAAAGATATTTCTTACGCAACCACCATTTTTGCGAGCGATATATATATGCGATATAGAAAATACATACATATGTCTAAATCCAGATACAAGAAAAACTCAAGACCACTAGGCTACGGTGCCGTCTTATATATCACTATGTTAGTAAGATATTTGGTTATATGTGAAAAGATATGGAGGCCTTGGGAACGTATTTTTCACGCTTTTAAGATGCAAACTCGACAAGGTCTTGTTTTAAAGCGACTCGAGTGTTGCTGTGTTGCTACGCTACGACAGGCTTCTGTTTTGTTCGGAGGCTGCGGCTATATCTACATATACAGAAATTAGTATAGTTACCTTCTGATGCTTCTGTTTAGATCAAACATTGTCTCTAAAAATACAAATAAGCACACACACAAACACTTGGCCACGGGTATCTTCTACGTACAGGAATATTTTAAGGGCATCCCTACCTTTTTTGGCGGAAGTGCTGAGTTTATTTTATAGTAATTCAACATTAGAATCAATAAAAATGAGAAAAATGACTTCAGAATAAAACTAACTGAAAATATTAAAATAATGCCTACATGAAATTAACCATCAATACCAATTCCTAAATACTATGTATAGGTATGTACTATGTATGAAATAAATTATTTACCTTTTATTTTGACGAACCGAGGTATTGGATTAGCTCTATACAGGGTGTTTACGGCCACATTTTAAAAACTGAAAAAAACATGCTCAGTTAAAGCTTTAAGCAACGTTTAAAAAAAAAACCAATACGTAAAATGAGATTGATTTCTCCATAGAAACAGTATATTTTATTTTTTATGGGCGTGTCCAATTCTTTTTTCGTTTATCCTTTCAGAGGTAGGTATGTGTTAAGCCGCCACTAACACCTTGTATCAGAGAAGAGGTTGGACTGTGATTTTAAGTTAAATTAACTTGTTTTAGGTGCATTCCTTATTCCGTTCACGGTGATGCTGGTGATAGCGGGACTGCCACTGATGTTTATGGAGCTTTCCTTTGGGCAGTACGCGGCACTAGGGCCCGTGGCGGTCTATAACAAGTTCTGCCCCCTCTTCCGCGGGCTCGGCTACGGCATGGTCATCGTGTCTTGCATCGTCATGCTCTACTACAACCTTATTATTGCCTGGACTATCTACTATATGGCCGTTTCTTTCGTCAGCATCTTTTATGAACTGCCTTGGCAGAATTGTGATGCTGATTGGAGCACTATACGTAAGTTCATTTGGTTCAGTTTAAATATGTCCTGATCTGCCTTTGTTTTGTACAGCCTATAGCATTCCACCGCTGGACGAAAACTTCTTCCTAGATGAATATTGCTATAATACCTACATTTTCCGAACGGGTTGAGGATCGCAGTTGTTGTTCATAAACAAGAAAAATGGCGCTGCCCACCAACTGGTTATTACTTTAATCCTTTAGTACCACACGGCTAAATAAAGTTTACTAAAAGTAACTAATATTATCAATAAATTTCAGACTGCTACTCATACGAAGCAGCCGATTTGTGTGAGGCCCAAAACGGCACGTATTATTTGAGAAACTGCTACAACCATTCTTATGTTCTTGAACACAATATCACTGCTCTCGCTCAAAAGGCACTGCGGAGGCCTCCTGCTGAGGAATACTTTACGTAAGCTAAACTGGTGTATTTATCTTATAAATAAATCTACTAACCCCTCTGAACACTTATTTACGAGTATCTATTATTTATTCTTGTAGGAACCAAGTGTTGGGTTTATCCGCTGGAATTGAAGAAACAGGCCACATTCGCTTAGGAATGGCAATCTGCTTGTTGGCCGCTTGGATCATTGTCTTCCTCTGCCTGTGCAAGGGCGTGCAGTCATCAGGGAAGGTAAGACTGGTATCGTTTAAATACATCTTACTTGTTTTGATGTGAATAAAGTATATTTGTATAGAATTACACTTTTACAAGAAATATGGATAATAGACATAGATTTAGACATAGAAGACATTTATTTTCAGCACAAAAAACATACCAAAACTAATGAGACAAACATGTAATAGTAATTTACAAAACTACATTCAATGAGATGTATGTAGAATATATGTATAAGAACACTTTATCTGTGACATTGAAGATGGTATTAAGAATAATGAGAAAATTAACTATAAAACGGGGGGTTTGAAAATCAAATACTTATACGAGACAACGTACTAAATTATTGTCGAAACTGACTGAACATTGGTAGCTGAATATTGGTAGCTTCTATTTGACTTGTGGTTAGAATCTATTTGACTTGTGTCTACGCTTGTAGGTGGTGTATTTCACTGCGTTGTTTCCGTACGTGGTGCTGGTGATCCTCTTCTTCCGGGGCGTCACTTTGCCTGGAGCCTCTGATGGAATTCTTTACTATCTCACTCCGGACTTTAGTCGCCTCGCAAGTGCTCAGGTAAAATAGAATACGCCTAATAGTAGAAACGTCAAAGTATATTTTAACTTTGTGAGTATTGTTCTGCTTTCATAGCTGAATTCGGGAATACAGATAGTTTAAGCTGGATTAAGAAATAGGCTATTGTTTACAGCGAGAAAATATCCCATTCCTGCAAGTAAAGTGGCTAAAGCTGTGGGCTGAAAAGCTAGTATAATAGCAGATAATGTAGTTGGTAGTAAAGTAGTATTTATTTTAACATAATATTTGCAGGTTTGGGGAGACGCAGCTGTGCAGATATTCTTTGCATTGAGTCCAGCTTGGGGAGGCCTTATTACTCTATCATCCTACAACAAGTTCACCAACAACTGTTACATGTAAGTATTTTTAATTAGTTGGTTACAGTTAAATAGAGAATTATATTTTTTCACTGAAAAGATTCAAGTGTTTCATTTATTATGGGTTCGTAAAGATAACCAAAACAAATTAAGTTTTCTTCTTTTCGTGTCGATTTCAATCTACCCATACTTTAATTTCAGCGATTCTCTGATAGTGGCTGTCTCCAACATACTGACTTCATTCTTCGCTGGTCTGGTCATTTTCTCTGTGATCGGGTTTTTGGCCCACGAGCTGAATGTGGAAGTAGACCGCGTGGTAGACCAAGGCGCCGGATTGGCCTTCATTGTTTACCCAGAAGTGGTGACCAGGCTCCCCATATCACAGCTCTGGTCCATTCTCTTCTTCATCATGCTATTGACTCTTGGACTCGATTCACAGGTACGCTTATTTAATCATTTAATATTCTGTAATATTTACTAAGTAGTAAATAATAAACCCAAGTAGGTTTTAGCACGTATTTTATAATTGTTTCAGACAAGCTCTATTTAAATTACATATTACTATTATTTCTAGATTACAATGTAGATTATCACATTGTAGATTGCAGCTTCAGAATTGTGTGAATTTAATAGACATTAGAACTGTCATGTTTATAAAATACAGCTCATATCAAATTAATCACTTTTTGTAAGTAACAGTAATTTTCTACCTGTTTTCTAGGATTTTTAGTGGAAGCAATCTCTAAAAGTCCATCATTACATTAAGAAAATATTTTTCATATATGTATTTCTATAATGTATCTATTTCAATTTGAAACAAAATGTACTTGATTTCAGTTCGCGTTGATGGAGACAGTGACCACAGCTATCTTGGATCGGTTTCCCACTTTCAGGCAGAAGAAGGTGTGGGTGGTTCTCACCGTGGCAATATTTGGATATATTGGCGGATTGATCTTTACCACTAATGTAAGCAATGATTCCTTTTTAAATTATTTTCGAACTTGTAGATTTCAGATTAAAATGCATAGCTAGGTAACACAGATATAATAAAGAAACTGTTAAGTGTACGGAGTTACAAAGGAGCATGCGTTGATGTCTTTTATATGGAATTGTACAAATATTTTATTTTGTAACCTCAAAACGTAATGTAGAATACTAATAAATGTAGATACATGGCACTACTAACGTCTCCATCGTCATCTGAGTTTCAGATAGTTTCAATACAATATTTTTGATAATTTCATCAGTAGTGGTATGGGAGTAGAAATCTTATTTTTGCGATATTGGATTTCTTTGATGATTTTAGGTTTCGTTTTTAATTTTCTCTCTTTTATTTAAACTACGCGTCAAGTCGTTACACTTATAAGCAGATGAGTCAGTCGCTCATTATTTCCGTAATTTGCGGTCATTGTCGGATTTTCTCGATCTAAGTTCTAACAGTCGTTTTGACACTCTGCAGAGCGGCATGTACTGGCTGCAACTAATGGATAAATACGCAGCCAATTGGTCTGTGCTCATCATTGCCATCGGAGAATGCATCCTCATCGCCTGGATCTACGGTGCCGAGAAGTTCTGCGGCGACATCCAACGCATGATCGGGAAGCAGTCCAAGCTGTGGGTGTTCTTCTGGAGTGCCATGTGGCGAGTCATTACTCCTTCTGCGCTGGTGGTAAGTCAACGAGTATTATTCTACTCTGTGCTGATCTTCGCTAAAAGAGAATGCATCCTCATTGCCCAGGCAATTTCTGTCGCAACATCCAGCACATGATCAGGAAGGATTCCAAGCTGTGGGTATTCTTATAGAGTGCCATGTGGTGCATCACTGCCATCAGAAAAAGAAAGATCTGAAGTTATATACCGGGGCCACGTTTTTTTACTGACAATAAAAAATGACAAAACTTGGACGAAACAAGTAGACGGAAGGGCCCAAAGGTGGCTTTAAAGCTAGGATAGAAGGAAACTTTAGAATATTATGGAAATAGTGCAAATACATTTGAAGCATGTTGGTGGTCAGTATAGATAGGACTTAAAATTCGGTACTTTGACGTGGAAAATCAGCTACAAAATTATTTAATCAGCTACAAAATTTATTTAATTTTTAAATTATTTTAATGTGACTCTGAACTGAAATAAGTTTCATGAGTCATATTTGAGACACAAAATCGAAACTAAAGCAGTCGCTTTGGCCGAAATCGATCAAGGAAGAACATCACCACTACATACTTTAATGTTTTTATTTCCAGTTCATTTTGGTGTTCAACTGGATCGAGTACAAGCCGGCGTCGTACGGGCATTACGTGTACCCGATGTGGGCGGACGCCGTGGGCTGGACGCTGGGCGTGCTGCCGGTGGTCGTGGTGGTGCTGATGGCTGTGGACCAGATCTGCAGCGGCCCCGATGACCTTACTATCATGGAGGTACGAAGTTTCACAAGTATAACTAATATAACTATACATGTTCTTGTTCCAAAGGTTGGCCATCGCGATTCAGCGCGGTATTGCTGCTAGCGTCATGGGCACCTTTGCGCCGGGAACGGTTCGGGTCGGGGCGGGTTCTTTGATCGATATTTTTGTTTGTTTTGTTTTATTTAAATGTTTTACTTTGACTTTTGCAGACTATACATGTAAAATTTATTCTGCTCAGTTACAATATTTTTTTTCCAAGATAATATTTAAGTATTTACTTACTAACACAATGAACCTATTTTGTCTATACTAATATTATAAAGAGGAAAGGTTTGATTGTTTGTTTGTTTTTTTGTTTGTTTGTTTGTTTGTTTGTTTGCATTGAATAGGCTCCGAAACTACTGAACCGATTTCAAAAATTCTTTCACTGTTGGGAAGCTACATTCACCCTGAGTAACATAGGCTATATTTTATTTTCAAAAAATTAGGGATCCTTACTAAAACTTCAATAATGTAACCCAAGGTGTGAAAAAAATACGTAAAATATTCCTAATAATTGAAAATACTCCGAAAGTACTGAACCGATCTTGGTGAAACTTGGCACAAAGTTTGAATAGACCTTAGGAAAGAACATACGCTACAATTTACCGCGGGAAATTTTCTCATTCCCACGGGAAAAAATGTTAAAGCGGGCGGAGTTGGCACAAAGATAGAATAGACCTTGCGGAAGAACATAGGCTAACTTTTACCGCGGGAAAATTCCTCATTCCCACGGGAAAAACTATTAACGCGTGCGGAGCCGCGGCGGGAAGCTAGTATTCTATAAATAAATAAAACAAAAATTCCTGCTGGCCAAATCAAAGCCTCTTCTTTGAAAGGAAGGTGCTACATCTCTGCTGGTTGCTTATCGTTTTTATTTATTTAAGCGGGTTCCAGGACTACCTACTTCAAAAACTCTAGTGTCAGAATTATTAAGTTGCCAAAGGCTTCCGACGTGGCAAACACAAAGACCTTCTTCAACCAAAGATCTCCACAACGATCGGTCCTGCGCTGCCCGCATCCAGCGGCTTCCGGTGACCTTCGGTTGGTCCACCTAATGTCACGCTGAAGTTTTTTTCCATGGTTGCAGAAAGCCCGCGTGCTAGCTCGTCCGACAGAGGAGTGGGGGCAGGGGTCGGGCGGCGTGCCGTGCGTGTCTGCGGTGACGGCGCTGCGGGGGGAGGAGCTGTCGCCGCCGCCGGTGCTGCTGCTACACGGCCGCCCCGTGCTGCGCGAGCGCGGCGCATGACCCCCGCAGACGCACCCCCTCATCGCCATGAGAAAGGTTAACACGACAAATAATTTAGTTACTACAGTTTTTTACATAAACAGCCAGCATAGTTGCAGGACAAAGGCCTCTAATAAAGCGCACTACCTACTAAACCCGATCTTCGACTGCACGCATCCTGCTGCCCGCCTTACATTACTTTAAAACATCTAAGATTGGCTCTAAGTGTGTCGCATAAAATTACTAAGTCAATAATAAATTTAAGAGTCGATGCGATATATTTTTGAACTAATCTTAAGCAGCACCTATACTTATATTAGTCTTTTGAGATCAAAAGTACTTATTTACAGTAGAATTTCCTCTGTGCAAAAGTGTAGTTAGTACCTACTACTATTATTCTACTACATTGTGTTCGTTTACACAACTCAATGCCAGCGGCAGCTAAAGATGTTCAATAGATTGTCCTTCAGTTAGCAAAGTCTGTGAGGGAGGCTACTTACCTAAATTCTAAACCGTTAGCATTATTATTTGATATAACGGACTTCTAGATTTAGTAATAACAAAATTATATTTTATTTTTTCTCAGGCTTCTCAAGATGGAGGAGACTCTACATCTATTACGAGTGGATTGGATACTGATATTAAAAAACCCGGAGCAGGAATCTTGAAAACTAAAAAGACTTCAATCAAAAGAAAGGTTCAAAACTTTAGTCTTGATTCTGATGATGGCGGTGGAGAACCTTTGTTGCAGAAAGAAAAAGAAAAAATCGAGACCGGAAACCAAAGTGCCAAATTTTTCTTGTCAAAAACAAAGACTGACTCGATGAGCGACAAAAGTGATGAAAGGGATAAGTTGCTTGATGATAATAAAACCAGTGTACCGTCTATGACAAGCATTGTAGAAATAACAGATAGCATAAAAGTGTTTGCGAATGGAGTAAAGGATAATCAAATAACTAAGACATACGCGAGTGCAGCTCCAATTCATAATCACATGAATACAAATGTATTTGCTTGTAGTAGTCGTGATGAAGTAAGTGCAGTACCTAAAACACAAGTACTTGTGGACATTGATGGGCAAAAACAAAAAAGTTGTAATCCCAGTCCTTTAATTTTTACGACTGCCAAAATTCATACAGATGGAAACATTAAACCATTAGAACCAGTTCACGTGACACCTATGCCAATTTTGTCCACTATAGAAGGTAGATTTGTCAAAGTTGAAACAGCTCCTCAAAACTTGCAAAATCCAAATGTTTTTGATTCGTCTAAAAAGGATAACATTTTAGGATATGCTTTTAAAATTAATACAACTAATACTAATAATGATAATGACAGTGCTACAAATAACGTTTCATATGCTGGTATTGTAGGAAAAACAACATCTTCTACAACTTTTGCATGTCAGCCATTTGTTGTGACGCAACTGAAAACTTTTAAATATATTCCTAGTGAAGGTAAGCTCAAAGATATCTCTGTAAATAAGGATAATACTTCAAAATGTGAAGATAAAACTCAAATAAATAATCCAGCAACAGATATTGTAAACCTAGAAAAAGGGGACAAAAATGTTGCACCCATAGTTTCAACGGTAACACAGATTATTTTACCGTCCGGAAGTAGTTCCAATAAAGCAACTTTACATCGTGGTTTGGAACCTTCATTACCAAAAGATACGGAGATGGATATAAATAAAAACGTTCAACATGAAAATGTTACTGTCTCTAAACAAACTGACACAACTCAATCAATCAATCCTAATGTTAGGACAACTAATATTTCGGGAAATATACAAATTGGGATACCGAAAAAAGCACTTAAAGAAGACATAGTAATAGCTAGTAAAGAAACGATAGTGCCCCCAGTTCTCAGTGAAAAAAGTAAAGATTTATCCAGTGAAATAAATGCAGGAAAATCTGCTAACCAAGCCTGTCTTGACACTACAAAAATGCCTTCACTATCTTCTAAAATAAATACTGCCAGTAGCGTAGTATCTAATTCTCCAACGGCAGCAGTATCGTGTATGAATACCACTCCATTTACACAGAAGTCAGCTACTGTAACAACATTACCGAAATTCTCAAGTACACCTTTAAAAGCTGATACAAAGCTCACCATTACAAATGCTCCTCCGACTTGTGCTAATCAATTTATTGGACCTATTATAACTACTGTAGAATCGAATATACCAAAACTAATAAAACCGAATGGAACAGACAATTTCCCGAAACGCCCAGATATTTCCGTTGCAAAGTCTTTATCATTAGTAAGTTCAACAGACACAGTATCAAACACACCTTTATTGACTTCCTTTTCTAGCAATATTTCAGAAACTTCTCCAAGTTTAACTTCAAAATCTAAACAAATGCCAATATTGTCTGCCAAAGAAGTAAAAAAAGCTATTGCATCGGATACGACACCTGTAATATCTCAAAAAATATCAAGCATACCATTGGCAACTAACATAATATCAAGTACTACAAAAACAACCACGACTAATACGACACCCGTCAAATCTCAAAAAACATCAAGCATACCATTAGCAACCAATGTAGTATCAAGTATTGCAAAAACAATCATAACAGATAATACACCAGTTTTGTCTCAGAAACCATCAAACATACCGTTAACAACTACCGTGACGTCAAATATTGCAAAAACAACCACAAATGTGTCATCCCAAGGAGTTTCAAATATACCATTAACAACAAGTTCTAAATTAGTTACCACAAAATCTCCTAGAACTCAAATTGGAGAAGTGAAATCACCTGTAGCTACAACCACCAAGTTTGCATCGTCTGGTGTAGAATCTTCTAAATTATCTGGAATCCCAGTTAGTTTAGGTTCAGTTACATCTGAACCATCAACAGTTTCATCAACTACAGCTCTCGTAGCTAAAGATCTTCCAACAAAATCAACAGAAGTAATAAAAGCCCCCACAGCAAAGACGGTTATAAATAAAAAGGATAAACAAAACGGTAATGAAAAATCGGACACTTAGGATTTGCTAGAAGTAACGAATTAAATTAGAGGACTCGCTCAATTCAATTATGATAAGTACTCATATTACTTATGTTTAAAAATTACATGTGTTTCTAGTAGATACTGTCCAATTAGCTAGGAACATAATGCTTAGACATTCATAAATATGACATGACGTGTCTTATTTGAATCACTTGCGTATTGTCTTAGAGCCTCCTGAACTCCTCGCGTTTAGCGAATTTAGTAAGCAAATATGAATTATTATATAGTTATTACTTATTATTGTAAATAGTATTGTTGTGGTCAATATTTTAAAAAAACATTTAATTGCCAAATTATTAAAAAATATACTGTATGTGTTCCGGTCATTATGAAATAACTGGATTAAATTAGACGAATAAAATAGGAATTTTTAAGAATGTATCACAGCAGACCTTTGTCAATAGACTTAGTATGGAGGTGTTAATTTAAAAGAAGGAATTGATATTCTTAGTAAGATCGTGGATTTATTTTAATACAGTTGCTTATCTACAGATAATTTTTTATAACTTTTGAATCTACAAGGTGGATCTGGAACGTTATGGTAAACATATACTTATTTGATTATTGTTTACTAATAATATCAGTCTTTAAGATTGCATGGTAATTAATATTGTCTATCACAAAGTGGTGTGTGACGCTTAGATGTGGTAGTAGGTTAGTGGTGCTAAGAATGTAACAATATTTTTCATAGACAATATTTTAATATTTTCGATACCATTTAGGGACGACGGATATCGTCTCATAAAGTGTCAATTTAATGATTATTTAAAAATATCAAAAGTTCATAATATTTTTACCAATTATATTTTATGAATTTACTACGACGAGAGATACATTGAAACACGCAGGGTAGAAACAGATAATACGAAATTAAGTAATACGTAGCGAGAGGCTTTTAACTTGTGCTCGCTTCTTTGCTTTACACTGGAAGACATACATATTGCTGGCATCAGAACGAATCAAACGGAAAAACTAAAGGATATTGATATTTTTTAGATATGAAAATTATAATATTTTTTAATGCTCAATATAACTGTTCGCAATAAAACACAATAAACTATACTTGCGCACAAAATAAAATGTTCGATGTTATAGAGATGTTCTAAATGTCCACAAAGTAAGTATAATCATGTCCACTTCAATCATAGAGTAAGGGAGAACATTTATTGGGCCTTCAATCTACCAAGACTTATGACATCCTTGCAATGTACATACATACCTAATTATAATGTATGTACACGGAAATGTATACAATTAATTAAAAAGTAAACATATTTTATTTATTTTCTTAGTACCTATATCAGCTCTGCAGATGCTGTGTTAGGCATTCTTATACTTATTTCGGTAAAAGCGTAGATAAGGTAGGAATACATTGTTTGTACGTTCGTACAAAATTAATGTGCGCCTAATATATTATTAGGTATACTAATTTTGTAAAACCAACAAGATAGAGGGGGTAGTGACGGCTTGACAGAAATTGAAAGGACTTACTGTATTGTGTATTTGTGTGTAACTGTATTCTCTATACAAACTGTCCAATCAAAATGACTATTTTGTATGGAACTGTCGAATTTATTAAGCCGTCACTTACTTTGAAACGGTCGTAAACAAAACTGATTCAAGATACTAAAGTAATTGGTCGCCTATAATTTTTAATAGATAGGTAGCCGCTTGATGTCTGTCTTTGGTTCCGTACTTAATTTAAAGTACGTACAATCAGTATAGTTAAATGTATGTCTATACTTGTATGTAGTAGAAGTATTGGGAATGAAAATAAAATACATACCTGTTATAGTTTATTATTTATATAGAAGAAAATTAAAATTAGTATTCTTGCACTATCAATTTAAAAAACAACTGTAATTTCAATTAAGTATTATGTAAGAAAATTCAGTACGAGTTTCGTAGAAACCGAAAGTTGTTGTATCGAGTTAGTATCATAGAAGTGTTTAGCAACCTAACTCAAAGTTTAGATTCTAGATACTAATGTATATTTACGTACCATTAGTTTGTTATTTTTTAGATAAATTTATTTTGATATAAAAATCATGTTATACCCTGTAATAATTTTTAAATGACTTTAAATGACCTTACTATTTTTATGAATGTAGACTACCTATTTACTTTTAAAAATAGGTCCCTTATTTCTTTACGCATGTAGCGTAGAGAGAACGTTAGGTAAGGGTGTAAAACGAATGTAGAATGTGAATATTGGCCCAAATATATATTCAGAGGGTTGGGTTTGGATTTCGTAAAGCATTATGAAAAAAATGCCTATGTTCGCTTAAGTACGTGTTTGATTCAATAGTACCTGAAAAAGTATTGTTATATATAAGAAATATTTCTATTGTCGCACAAATATGTGTTTATTTTAAGACATTTTATATAGGTACAATAAAATACAACCCTCTTCAAAGATTATGCCAAAATGACACAAAGCAATAATTCACTTGGATGATACTATATGAAGGGTACAGTGGAAAAATGATGAGTGTAAATTTTACCTTAATTAGAGTAAATTAGATTCTTAGGTTCATAGACTCATTGTACCCTTATTCAATACTAACCTCAAACTAAATATATTATAAATTTATAGGTTCATATTTATTGTCATGGTTGGAATTAAAATCAAAGTTACCAGAAAATCAAATTTATTAAAAATAAATGTTAAAAAACCATACCATACCATAAACAACCTACATCATTTTTTTACTGACATCCATCATTTTTCGCCGGTATTATAAAACTTTCATCGTTTTTAGCCTGTGCCTCAAATTTTAAGGGTTAATTATTCAGTGACAAGTAGCGTTATTTGCATATATTCTGATGAAAACGAAACTATTTTCTATGGACTTTCAAATGTTGCCAGTACCAAAAAATAAATAAAAAAGTGACATCTATCGTTATTTCCCTGTACCCTTCATATGTACCTATGTACTATCTGTTTGATCGAGAACCTGACTTGATACTGAAATACGTAGTACATAATTATGTGTTATGCGACAATTATAAGCCTAATTAAATAGCAGCATTGTTGTTACACTTGATGTATTTTAGAGAATTATTGATTAAAAATCGATGTTACATAGATGTTTATTGTAAATACTAGATAAAACCCGTTAAATTAAAAGACAGGTTCTAGAGTGTTATAGAAGGCTGTATTTTTGGGTGATATTTTAGAAGAGAGTTCGAGTGGCAGCATATCTTTGACAATGTATTAAAGACACATGAATCACACTAATTGCCAAAGGACGGAAGGAGACAGGAAGGAAGGAGGGCTAGGGAACGGTATGATGTGATAAAAAGCAGAAGATTTTAGTTTTAGTGTTGTTGTGCTATTAATAAAATATGTTCAAATGTAGTTACTACTTGTTTTACTGAAACCATGCCCGACGGATTAGTCACACAATTATATTATTTTATAGTAAGTATCACAGAATATTTTGTAAGTGAAGTGTCTTGTATCTTTGACATGTGTTTTGCTACGAAGAATATGATAGAACGTATCCGATGAGAGATTGTTCGGTGTTTGTTGAACGTCCATGTGAAGCTTGATTGGTCGTACCTTTTCGACAATTAAAAAAGAAGTCCATTTGGGACGAACAGTTAGCTGCTGGTACACGCGCAACATGTTATGTTACCTTCAAATCGCCATGCGAAGGCTTTAATCGCGGTGACGTCGGACTTTCTTCCATTGGTTTATTTTACCATTCGTGTCGGTTAGCGGCCGCGAACGCACGTGGGGAGGCGGTTAACTCCGTCGCCTGCCAGTACTTACTCACTTCACTCCGTACTGTGGTTAACGCGAACACTGACATTGCCGTCATAAACCAACCGTGAATTTGTTTTATATCCATAACATCTAACAAATAATCTACGTGTTTGATAGTTTGTTGAACAGTGAACCAGTGAAACTATAAAACCCGTTGGAATGAGACGTTGATCAACAATGATAATGTCCAGTTATATATATTTTATGGACATTACCGTTGCTGGGATTTGTCAGTGAAACGGATACCAGCCACCAGATTTGAAAACAGAAGGTTTGTTATACATATACTTTTTAAAACTTTCACGGTTCTTAATAGTTGTTTACAAGGTTAGTTTTCTTTTGGTTTCCTTCCTTTACTTATAAACTTTTTATAATTTCATTTTATTGGTCTCATTTAATTTAATTTCAATAATTTTCAAGAAATTGTTAGTCAACCAATATTTTCATCTTACTATTTTCTGAAACTAGTGATGTTCCAATTATTTAATGGAATCAGTCTTTTTTCCTTTAATCAGGTTTCCCAGCCAGATAGCATAGCGTAGGTACTTCAGACGTTAGATAAAAAAATATCTATTTTTTAAAATTTTGCGAGACAAGAGCAGATTATTTTGAATACGCGCCTTACGATTCTGCCCTTTATTCAATGGATATAAGAATTGTATGAAGCCTGAAGAGAGCCGGTATTATTATTATTATTAAACTACAGAGGTTGTATGACTTAGGTTTTAAAATTTCTCCATTTTATTGAGAACATGCACTTGTTGCAAAAATGGCAAGTCGTCACTGGAAAGTCCTTCTAGAGGCTTATAATAACCAAAAACATCCGGACAAGAGTTCTATGTTTTAGCATTTGTGTGACCTACCCTATAAATTTGATAACAATCTAGGTGGGGACTTTATTTGCTAAAAAGTGTTGTATTTTATCATATAAAGTATGGGCTATTTTATCTACTACTCTAAATACTTACTTTCTATTGTTTACTTTACCTACTAAGGCTACAATCTTACATGATCTTCCTCGGTAGGGATTAGTAGAAAAATGTGACAAGCAGTGAAATCTTAATGAAAAACATTGTTGTTAGTGAATTTGAAAATCTTCGACTGCGCAAGTAAATATTGAGTTTGAAGTATTTAACATTCTGATCCTGCACTTGAACTTGCACGTACATAGGTACGTGCGTAGATGAGGGACAGTTACTTATGTCGTTTATTCCTACGACATGGAAACCAAACCAGTCTTGCTTCCTGTCGACCTGCGCTCCTGTTTAATTAGTTTCTTAGATCTTTCTTTCAGTACGTATTCTATGTACTTATTGCCTTCTCTGTTTTTTAATAAAAATCTTAAATATATCCAATCACCTTCCGTAGGTTGTTTGTCTAAGTATGTAGACAATTCTATCTTAAAAAATAAAAATCATCCATCGTCATTCATCAATATTCGTATACGAGTATCATACATAATCATTACTGCGTTTTAATTCTCTATTAACACTCAGATTTAGTGTAGAAAGTTGTCTATTTTAATGTGAGATATGTTGTTAATTGCAGCTATTATATTCTATGGATATTTCTATTTTAATATTGGCGTAGAAAACAAAACAGATCGTCGTATAGAAGCGTGTGAACAGAAACTACTGCAACCGCCACCTCACTTTCCACCCATTCATGGAGACTCCAGCTTTTTACAGACGATTTCCTCTTGCTTGCACCATACCCATGTTTAATTATCGCTAGCTTTCTTCTTTGTTTGTATCTCTCACTTTGTTTACAAGAGAAATTGATAGAGCAACTACGGAAACATCTCATTGACTATATATGTACCACTAGTGTATCTTATTTACATGTGTATGGTAAGTTTTGAAACTAATGACAATAGGTGAAAATCACAGCAGCAGGTACGTTTTAGATTTGCATGTTTTAACATTTTCACCTACTTTCGAAGGAATTTTAAATGTTACAAGATTATGTTGCTGTGAGAACGGTCGTGTCTTGTACGAATGGTGCGCGAGCGCCGCAGGTGCATCAAGATGTGTCAGGTTGCGCAACCTCGCGGTCTCCACTTCTGATCTTTCCCATTACCTATTACAAAAGCCTTACGGTTTCAATCTGCTGTTTGTATTAACCCTTCCTATTCATAGTTTAGAAGTATGAGGTAATTTTATAGGTACTTAGTTTTTTTACCTCTAGTTTTTCTTACTATAATTTTATTATAATTATAATGACAATGTTAATAATGGACGTAGTTTAGAGAACAAAGAAAATACCAAGCGACAACCGAAGAGTCACATTCCAGCCCTGCGTTGGGGAGTGAGCCCCACCTGGCTAGTCAAGTATTCTAGGGCATGCAGTCGCTTATCTACGAATAGTATCTGGCAGGCACGCGGCCCGGAGGTCGGATGCGGTTAATTGGCGAGGACCCTGCCCCTACCCCACTGCCCAGGCCGGTTTGACCACACCGCTCATTATTTTACAGCATCCATTTCTAATTGTATGAGCATGTTCCAGCATATCGTTGTTCAGCCTTTTTATTTATTTTTTGTTGCCGACGAGGACTGGCCGGAAAGGTTCATAACCTTCTTATTCTAACTCATCAAGCGCGCAGATTTTCCAAGCTCTTTAAACTCTTCTTAGTAAGATAAATCTCTGGGCAGTTTATCTTTAGAGTTTCAGAATGGAATTATATTTTTTTCATTACTAGCCGCTTACTTGGCTTATGTTTTGCAATCTCGTGTATAGTAACGAGTTTTGTTATCACGTTTAATGTGATTATATTAGTATCCATTATTGTGGTTGTATGACGGTTGGTTTAATGTTTTCTTTTTACTTATTGTTCAAATATATCTTGTTTTATTTTGGGGATAGAAGGATTTGTCCGTAATATAATCCAGGTGCATGGCACCGGCTTCCCCGGTTTGAGCCGGAAATTAATATCCCCTCGTGTCGGCGGCGCACAGAAGTCCCCTAAAAGTTTTGGTTTTGTATCCTAGCAATATCGATCTACTATTTGAACTGTCTCATGCAAACGTTGTCAATTATCATAACACCATTGTTTTTTTTTGCATTATTTATTCAAACGCTTGCACAAACAGTCTTTTTAGAAGACGAGGACAAGTTATTTTGCAGTCCACTTATATAACAACCTGTCGTTTGCCTTTTAAAACTGAGTCACGAAGTACAACAACAGAATTTATCTTCGAAACAATCTCTAGACATCCGTCAAAAACAATATGAACGTTTCCTCGAAACGCGGAAACTGGTTCTGTTGTCGGTGACCGCATTTTGATCCTCAGGGTTAGAGCGGAATGAATCGTGCTATAAATTGTTGATTTTTGTAGTCTAGCCGTGTTGCTTGCGGCTTAAAATTGGACCTTACTCCCTCTTCATACGAGGCCACTGAAGAAGCATAATCCAGGAGATCCCCACAAGCGTTTATTAGTCCAACCAACAACTACGATCTCCTGGATCTGCAACTTGCCTGCCAAGCATTGAGATTATAACAAAACCTCATTCTCAAAGTAGAGGGCTAAGACAGTTAGAAGCTGGCTAACGCTAGCGTTGTGGTAGCTCAGTTTTAGCCAGTTTTAGATTGCAATAATACGAGGCCATTGCTCTCGGCTAGTAAGCAAAAAACTGGGAACAGTTGTCGGCCGGCGCCGGCGCAGGGCGGCGGGGGTTCACGGTTGAGCGCCCCCGCCACCTGCGCTCCACAATGACTCCGATATCGCACCACACATTTTCACAACTATGAACTATTGTTTTAAAACCTTCATACAACTACTCGAGCTGCTACTTGGTGCTGCAAATGATGAAATCCTATTCATAAGTTAATAGATGTCTATGCGTAGGTTAATACTCATTATAGACCAGAAAACAATCTCTGAATTTTGACTGTCAGAGGCTAATCTTGTAACAAGTTGCTAGTGCTTTCGGACATTGCTGAATCCGAAAATCGCTATTAACAGTTTGAAAAATTACTCTTTGTACCTGTGTGAGAGGCAAATCATGTAACAAATTGCTAATAGTGCTTTTCGGGGTGCCTTTTGGGGTTCAGTTCAGTTCAGTTATAACTGAAACCCCAAAAGGCACCCCGAAAAGCACGATTAGCAATTTGTTACATGATTTGCCTCTGACCTCAAAAACTAGAGCGATATTTCAATTTCTTTCCTAGTCTATTATCATCTGGGCTGCTTGCTTATGACGAGCTCAACAATATAGTTAAATAAAACTGAGCTAGGCTAAAACATTGCCATATAATATGGAAGTGGAAGGAAATATCATGAGCATAAATCAGCCATTATCAACCGTGCGTATTGTAGATGATTACAGATTTCATTGTGTAAGTTATTCATACACGTGCAAAGCTTATTCTGAGGCATTCCGATGATTATTGAGTGTCGATGACAGCAATCAAATCCTCGTGTTTTGTTCGAGATCATGCTTCCGTGACGAATGTTACGTCGCATCAGACATCTACACCCGGTACTGAGTTTAGAATTAAACCAGCTTCATTAAACTTTCACTTTTTAACATAATTGAACATATCACCAGATATAAGACATCAGTACATGTCAATAACACTTTTTAAACATTCACTCACTCTTTTTCACTCTTTTTTAAAATAAATATGTTCTTAATTGCAAATATTTTAAGGAGAGCAAATTTATTTGTTGTGATTTTAAGTTCCCGTAAACAAAAATAGAATAACTTAGCATCGCTTCAAAACAAATGAAGTAGTCCCGTAATAGCTAAAAAAATCAGTGCGACATCAGCCAGCCATAATCTCAGTGCAAGACAATCTGAGTGCAATGCGCCTGCACTACGGGCCAGTCAGTAGAATAGAATCGCTAGTGTTGTAAGTGAAGATAGTGTGTCAATGAGTGTGTCGAACATGCGCAGTAGCTGGAGGCTGCATGAGGTCGTTGCTCCTCGCCTGCGCTTGCACTCTAGCCCTCCGCCCTCCTCCCGCGACCCGGGCGACCTCACCCGCGTCCTGCCAATCCCGCGGCTATGAGGAAAATCGCAACCTCCAGATTGCGTTAAGTTTTATGTATTGTGCTACTGTGGAAATTACTGCTAGCATTGGTTCAAAAATATTATATTACAACTTTTTTAACAGATTAAAATACTAAAATTCAAGTTGGCGGTTTATTCTACTTTTATGTTAGTATTTCGGACGAAAGATGTCCATTGCTGGATAAAGGCCTTCTTCAAAAATCTCCACAACGACCCATCGATCGGGTTCGTCCCCGAGCTTACCGTTCCCCGAGCTTACCGTCCCGGAGCTTACCGATTTTATTTTGTTTTTTTTTCTACTATTTCCAACTTGTACAATAGAGATCAAAAGTGTTTTAAAGTAGGTATGAAATGTGTTTGTTTGGTTACTGCAGGCAGAATTATGTGAACTTAATGATGAAAGTTATAGGACTAAAAATGTATGTGTAACTATGAAATTAAATATAGCAAAACCACATTTTTAAGATAATAATTGCCATCATTATTAATAAAAAACAAATTATTGTGATGATTAAAACCTGTGATAATACACCAGCAGATTAATAAACGTGATTATTTAACCGCGATCTAGAACTTATTATTTATTCCTATAAATGATCGATGATCGATCGATCGATCCTGCACGTAAATTGTTTTAAAATAATATGCCATATTTAAAATCCAATTGAAGTCCATCGGTATTTTATAAGTACATACAATATAACTAGCAACAGGTGTCGAAATGAGCTACTACGAGAGAGCAACACACAGCATTTGTGTTGACCTTTGGTGTATTATTGTGATAATGTCAAGGGAAATAGCAGAGATCGCTTCTTTACAGGACGCCCTTAGACGCGGATCTACTCTTAAATAAAGCAGCTATGTTGTGCGAAGGTTCAATTAAGGTTGTCATGTTTTATGTTTTATAATAAATACTGATCTTAGTTTCCTTTAACTAGTTTAGTATTTTTTTCATCCGGTGGAGCTTGATGACCGCCGCTATTTTAAACGATTTCAAAATAAGGTCTTTTTTAAAATATTTGACGATAGTATGTATTTATTAAATCATGACATGTGTTCGTATGTGGGGACATCGCACACAATATGTATGTATATCAGCTGTCTGACACCTATAGTACAGGCTCTGCCTAATTTGAGGTCAAGTGTTCGTCACAAACCCTAGGAGGGATTCGAACCCACGACCCTGTGCTGCAAAGGCAGACGTCGTACTACCATCTAGGCTTAATCTAATTGCGTGGCGCAAGGCCTAATTCATATATTGGCATATCCATCCTCTTCCCTCTGTCATCCGTTGCTTGGGAACGACCGTGTTGTATGAATGATGTAACTTGTACCGCCTCTTGTCGATTTTTCGACACAAGCGTGGGTCAATAAAAAGTGTCGGTGGAATAGTGGCAATAGAAGCTAGCTATCCTATCATCCGAAAGCATGAGTAAACGATTAATAAATCTAATCGCAATAATTAAAAATAGACTCGATCCCCTTCATTGTAAGATAAACGTGCGTGGTATCGATTTACTGAAGTGGTCTGATAAATAGGTATACCATTATTATTTTTGTTCGGGTAAAATAGTGAATTGTTGTTGTTGATATCCACTCATACATAATATACAATCCCATCCCAAAATCACTAGCTGCAAACAATTAAAATTCTTTAGGATGTAAATATTTTGTAGAAAGGTCATTTATTTTTCTAAGAAAATCTTGAAGTTCTCAGTGTTAATCAGAGCATGTAAATTTTGGAAGTTGTGTAAAATTAGCTTAATTCATTTATTTGAAGCAATTTATATGGCATTGTAGAAAGGCCGTTTGGAGGTGTCGATTGGATAAATGTGTTTTGTAATTTTTGGGAACGTCATAAAATATTTGAAATATAATTTAGTAAAATTATACTAATAATTATTTCGGCGTTTCCTGTACATACCCTTATCAGTTTTCTATTACATTTCTTTTATCAGTAACGAAGAACTGAATTTCAGTTTTAACAATACAAATACAATACAAATATTCTTTATTGACACCAATTCAGAAAACACATAGATAATACAGTACATAAACAAAGTTGAGTCAACAGGCGGCCTTATTGCTAAGGTAGCAATCTCTACCAGGCAACCTAAGTTTAATGCTTTATTTCAAAGACAACACGGTGTTAGTTATTTTACAAAGCCATGTGTGCCATGACCATCGCACGATAAGAGTGCGATTAAACTGTGGTAGTTAGTTACTATGAACAGTATTTTCCTTGGCTTCCCGTTTTAGGTTAATACCGGCTCTTCGTAAAGTATCGTGAACTTAATTAAACGACGTTCTCTGATCGATAGCCTATTGACTAATGATAGTAAAAGAATTAAAAAAGTAAGACTTTGGTTTCCTGTGGTAAACTGAACTATCCCTTCAGAGTACCTACTTCAGATTAGATATTAACACATCAGAATAGAGATTAGGAATTTTCAAAGTAGGTACTTTCATATCTCATATCTGAAAAGCAGATTAGAAAGTATTTTTTGTCGCCATTATGTAGTTTTGTTTAACTTAGATTAAGTAAGTATACACAACGCGACGTATAATTTGTTATTAACTGCTAAAAAAATGTACCTATTCAAAGAACAAAATGTCAAAATACAATTCTCAATCACAAAACATATGGTACTCGTAATAATTTTCCTGATTTATCCATATTGCATGGAGCAATATATGTTGCGGCATCATAATGTATGAACAGCTGTGATGCGTTGTTGTGGCGAACATACAAAAACCTCATAGCGAAACCTGTCTTGGCTATTACTGCAACAGTTCTGTTGTGGTACAACAAAAATCATAGCGTTAATATGGACACAACAATGATAATATTCATATACACCGTAAAATTTAACTGGCTGTTTATCCGTAACATAGTGTACTCGTGAAAAAGAGCAACTTTCCCTATGGAACTCAGAAAATAAATATTAACTTTAACCCGAAAAAAAAAAAAAAAAACTTTTCATAAAAACTTGAGTCACGTGATCGGTCACGTCGTATGACAAGATAAATTTAAATTTTGACTTTCGAAAAGTTGTTCAGTTTCACGTTCACCAGAGAGGTGGGAGCCGCTTTGATGTTCACTATTAATGCCATGTTCACAAACAAGAAAAATAGAGCTATGTATGTACCTATATGGTCAAAGAGCTAAGAAAATTCAGCGCTTACTTGATGATGCAATATAAAATATATTTTTAAAATGACTAATAGCACAGAAAAATATCACTACTATATGAGAATATCACTATTGAAATGAAAATATCACTATGAAAATATCACTATTATATGAGAAGGGAAATCCATGTACCTACTTAGTAACATAGTTAAGAGCGCGCGGCTTTCCCAACACTTTGGTTACAAGTTAAAGTATGGAAAATCCAAGGATCTTTAAGTTTAACGCGGGGTATCAAACCAGAAACAGCAGAATAGTTCTTAGTTAACGGCACATTATCGTACTAATTCCGCCATATTAACACAACAATTACAGTGAAAAACAATTTTTAAAAAGGACGAAACAATGAAGATTATGAAAGATTCCTTCATGATGAAGATCCTTGGGAAAGAGGGAAATCGACGCGCTTCATCACTATCACTCATACTACATAACTCATAATAACGATAGAACTCATTCAATTTCTTATTGTATGGCGCTTCCTTAGTGATTTCGCCAGTGTCAAATGTTTAGCGCGGTTTTCCTATCTCTCTGTCAATCTAAAATCCATAATTGTCAAATTGACAGTAATGTGTCAAATTTGTAGCTAATTTGTATACAAAATATACCTACATGTTTTAAAAAATTGAATTTAATTGAAAAATTGAATTGATTTACATGTGATTACCTACGAGTAAGCTACGAGTATTAAGACTATTTTTTCACCGTTGAACTAGCATAGCATACAGAAGTCAGCGGATCGATTTGAATCACTGTAAGACTTTACTAGTTTCAAAGTTTTCTAAATGTTATGCAAATACTGTTTAAATCTTAAAAGTTATCCATGCAGCATCCGAGGACGATTTGGCGAAGGTGGTGAAATATGCGAGCAGTCTAGGATCGAGGACAGGTTGTCGTAGAGATCTTAAAAGGACTTTATTTCACAGGGGTCTTTTAGTTGAAATAAATTAATGGTAGGAAATAGGTATAAACTGAAAATTATTATATTATTGAAATATACTTAATTTTGATCGCAGGTATTGCAATGTACGCGACGTCCACGGCGTCGACGACGACATCGGGGTCGGGGCGGTCGGGGCGCGCGGGCGGGGGGGTGCCGCCTGAGCGGCGCATGCGCGTGGTCCGGCTGCTGCGCCCGCGCCGAGCCGCGCCAGCCTTCGGCTTCTCGCTGCGCGGAGGCAAGGAATACGCCACCGGCTTCTTCATCTCCAAAGTCGAGTTCAACTCTGAAGCTCATTTGCAGGGCCTAAAGGTGAGCCTTTACTAACCTATTTCTTATTTTGATATTCCGATCGCGGGTACAGTAGCCAGCACGGCTGGATACTTTGAGAGCGCCGCCGGTGTTGTTCTGAAGACCATCGGTTTTGTAACGTATTTTATTGATCTCGATTAAGTAAATCAATCGACCCTGATTCTGCTACAAATGTAATATGCTAACGGACTGTCGTAAAATTGATGTACTTAGCACGTACTATTTTGTTAAGAAATTAATAATATTCAATCAGTATAAACGCGATGATGATTGGCTTAGATCAAAATATGATCTGCTTTGCCCAAAGTAAATATGAAAATGAATATTTTTAACAACAAATACATACGCATCTAAAACGATGTGAATCTTGTGATGGTGATTTGTTTGCCATTCTTTCATGGTGTTTAGCAATGGCGTATTATCTCATTGTTTAGTTTTTGCGATTGTTTTGTGCAAACATTGTATGACCATACCCATACGCGAAGATTGGATCTGTTGTTGACACTTTTTACCTCGTAACATGTTGCGTAGTTTCTCACGGGCCCTGTGCGGTGTGTCCCACAGTTCAGCCGCCAGTCGCGTGCGAACGCCTTCAGTTACAAGTTTACAATTAACTCGGTGGCCCGTTTGTCTGCTTCACAATTACCCACATCCGAGGTTGGACTGTCGCAAGAAGCATTCCATTCTTTAGACTAGAGCACTCACGTAACTAGTTTTGTTTCCTTCAACATCTAATCTCGAGTACCCTTTGGATGATCGCTGTGTTGTCACTGCATGTGGGTCAAACGGGCACTTCATTATCATTACCGATTGCGATGTTGCTGGCCGCGATTCTGCACCGGTTTATTGGATAATGGCAGGTAATAGACCATCGACAACATACTCCACTGATACCATTTACAAAGCCTATTAATTTCGTGCAAGTTTCATGCTCGTAATCGAATTGATTTGTTGAACTGATACCTGATACGTACTTAGAAAAATGCCATAGTTAAAATTCACCAAGTGTAGGCGACCTAAATAGAAAATAAAACTTTCTACGAGAAACTTACTGTTGAGAATGAATTTTTAATTAAAACTTGACCGTATAAAACTGTATCACAATCACGTATTGTTTAATTACATTGTTAGACTATGAAAATATATATGTTATTCTGCAAATGTTTTGGACTTTTTCACACAATTACTTCCGCAACAAAGAAGTTACGAAAAGTTCACAGTATACATCCGTTGTAATTTATACAGTACAATAGAGTCCTGAGAATTATTAGATATAAAATATAGTGATGTTTGGATGAACGGTACCTGGAGTCAACGACTCATGAAAGGCTGAGGAGTGAAAAGCACTCCTCGTCTGACCAGAGCAACTAGCGCAACGCTTATCAAAGTGTGCCAGCGCAGATCGGAGCTCATTGTAATGTTACTGGCTGTTAGCCCACGATTTCGACAGGTGTTGACCGCCAACTATTGAGTATTGTTCAAACTTACTTGCTCAGATATTATGCAAAAGTATCGGAGCTATAAATGTAATATTAGTAATTAAAATTTCTGTAAACGGTTCGTGTTATCTTGCGTGATCACAAGTATTTAATGTACTACTAAGTACTAAAACGACATACTATTTAAACTTTCGTAAACATTTCGCAGTGGTCGAGCTAATGATTACCTACTTACAAAATACCTAGCAATTACTTCGACACTAATAAGAAAAATAGCGCAGAACGGTTAAGTAAAAAGACACTTCGACAGGAAGTGAAACTTTTAAACATAAGTATACTTGAGAGAAAACGTATGAAGTCTATATTCTGGAATAAGGTATGCTAAGTACAGGAAGGTGCAAATCGGTGCAATTATATGTCAATTTAGAAATAGCGAGCGGAGGACGCGCGGTCCGGCGGCGCATGAGTCAGTCAATTACTCGGGTTTGGAGTTGCGGTCAATCAGCAGCGGTGACTTTCTACCGCTGCTGCTCGTGTCGTGTCGTGTGACGCGCGGTTGACGCTGCGTCTACGCATGGACTTCATAGTTCTTGTGTAATGCTTGCTAAAATAGAAAAGCGTTAATGCGTGTACCTACACGAATATGTTAAGCTAAGCAACCTGCAATTCTGATATTATATGGTCAGTTACCCGTAAAAAGCCTCTGCGATATTGTAATGTAATGCCCAATATCGCCATATCTTGTAATTAATTTTAGTTATGTTATGAGCTGTATACTATACCAAAAAACGCGGTTATTTTGTTTTTAATGTTTAGAGAAATGTGAAATAAGATTGATTAAATCGGTACTATTTTAAATGTATAAATACATAGTTTGTTCCTAAAATAAGCACCCCATAATATCTTCATTACGACAAAAGCTCGATGATGAAATTTCCAGTTAGGATTTAGAGCATTTTACTGAATTTGTTGTAAAGGAATTAATCTTTACAGTTTTTTAAACACTATACTTTTGAATTTTGTGCTTAAGAATCGATCAAGTTTTATCTTTGACCAGTTCCAAAAATTTTAGCTGAAATTTATGATGGATATTAAAAACGAATTTAATTTTCTTTTTATATTTTCACATTACCTCACGTGTTGTCGTCATTGTGTAGGTGCAATAACGCAAACACGGTTATCGTTATCTAGAATGAGTCACAGGTAAACATAAAACAATTCGACTCGTGTATACAGCTGAAAATGTAGCTATTGTGTGCCGTAACGAGTCACTATTTAACTATAACGATTTTATATTGTAGAAAAATTGCAGTAAAATGTAAGAACCGACCACTTTTTTCGCTTATTAGCGTCGTCCTACTTCAAGTCAAGACATACCGGTGCCTTACATGACATTAATCACTTAAAATTTGTAATGAAAGTGAATTTTGGATGTCCGGGCGTCGTCTTCGCCGTGTCTGCCTGCCTTCATCTGCGTCATTCGCAAAAAACTGCGACTGAAGGGCTGCCATATAAATAATACAATTAAAAATTATAATTTTAAAAGTTTAAAGTAAAATAGTAACAATAAAAGTAGGTACACAATGACTTACTTATATCGATAAAAGTAAATCAAGTTGATTATGTTTCTCTATTTCGTTTTGAAATTCCTTTCGGGTGCATTTCAGTCAGGTACAGTTAAAATATGGAAATCGCGTCAGTTGAATTGGCGATAATAAATATTTTATTATAAGTATTTTTTTAATACTCATTTAGTACAATTACCGTGTGGTTCGTGTGGCCAAATATTGAAACACCTCTGCTTTTCTTGTAGTTGTCTTTAGAGGGACTGGAGGAATATACCCAGCAACAGGGTTGACCTGTGTTATTTATCTAGCAACAACAACTGCGATCCGCAACCCACATGCTGAGCGTGAGGATTATGGCAGTAACCCCCTTCCAAAGGATCTCATTTCTGTAGAGAACTGTTATAATTATGAGCTGTTACAGCAGAGTACAAAATATTATAATAATATAACACAAAATACAGCGTAATATTACTATTATATAGGTACTAGCTTTCCACACCGCGGTTCCGCCAGTGTTACCAGGTTTTTCCGTGGGAATGAGGTATTTTCCCGCGGTAAAAAGTAGCCTTTGTGTTATTCTGATGTATAAGCTAAATTATTGTAAAGTTTCATTAAAATTAATTCAATAGTTTTCGCGTGAAAGAGTAACAAACATTCAAACATCTATCCTCACAAACTTTCGCGTTTATAATATTAGTAGGATTCTGTGATTACGGGCAACCCTAGCCTGGGACGAAAGTTTGAAAGAAGTTCGATCGAAAGTTGTTGGATATGTGGGGCGCGAGCGAGGCATGGCGACCCGTCCGGCTTCTCGGCGAACGTGAGGAAAGTGCTCTGTGCGCGCGCAGGCGTGCGTGTCGCCGCGCATCATCGGCCCTATCTGTGACGTCATGGTGATTTAATCTAAAGAATCAAATATACATCCCATCCGACTATCTAATGTCAACGACACAGGCAAGAGTACGATCGAGAAGATCGAATTTAAAAGTATCTTATTTCCAATTTCAAGAAAATTTATAAGTGTTGTATCTACTATAAAAAATTTAGTTCGTACTTTTTATAAAAATGATGATTATGATCACGATTTAAATTATCAGTATTTAAAATACAATATGGAAAATTGTTGATGCTTGTAACTTTTATACTAATCAATATTTCTTTTCAAAACATAACCTATAAATCTAGTTTTATATTGCATGTACAACACGATGGACCATGTTTATGAAGCAAAAAGTTGAAAACGCAAAGTTTCACAATCCTCTTCTTAAAATATAGATTTGACATCACCATCACCATATTTAATGTAATAATGAGCCATTGAGTACGATTCCGTTGAAGATCGAATTTAAAAGTGTTTTAAATTTTACTGACAATATATGGAGCGCGTTGATGTCTTTTATATGAACCTGTCCTTTACTTGCCAGCTAACAACTTTTGACAGTATCAGTGATTTCGTAAACAGCTTTACTGAAGCGAAACGACTGGTTCATAGAGCGAAATTAGTGGCTTGTTGTGCCCACAAATCCCTTCGAGCGAACCTCAAATTGCCAATACTGAGGAGGAAAGTAGGCCAGGGTTCTGTCATGGGACACGTTGAGTGCGGAAGCATTAACTTTAATAAAGTGCTTTAGTAATGCGAAAATTGCTTCTGTTTAGTAATATCAAACAAAATTGTCTGATAGATAATATTATTTGTGGTTACATTCTTTAGCCTTATTCCAGCAGTGTATTCGAGCCCGATGCACGTAGTTGTAAGAATGGGGCGGCCACCATTTAGGTCACATGTACTAGAGTCAATCTATTAAAATAGTTGTTGAAGCGATGTGAGAGGTATACATTAACAGTTTGCTTACAACTATGAGTCGGCATACAATAGTATACCAAGACAAATAATTATCAGACAGATGCAATCATCGGCAGCCACATATACATGTAGGCTATAGTACCAATGATATTCAAGTTTCAGTCTTTATTTATATCAAAATTTCCTTTTCTTGTATTCATCTTTGTTATATTGTTGATTGAGACGTAGCTGGATCACAGAATGAAAATAAAAGCTCATCCAAGTGAAACGTTAAAAGAAAGCAAAACGACTAAATAATGGCCCAGCGCCGCCGCCGGTGCAGCTGCCAGCTACCAGTGATCTGGAGATATCTCAGCGCTGTGTCGCAATAATCGGCGATCTAATAACTTCATTGTCCATTGTCATTTCAACACTTATACAGTACTAATATTTATGTTACTCACCTCAATTACAAGTACTTACACCGTTGTGTTTCCGCCTTTCGTCTCTTATCCATAATATAAATATTTAAGAAAGAAAGATTAAACGAGGCAACCTGTCTGGTCTGTTTCGTAAGCAATTCAGATTGGTATTTGTGGTTAGGTCTTATTGCGCTAAGAGGTAAAAGAAATCATAGATGTGTCCTTTTCGTAAACTCTTCTTAGTTTAAATATACGTTCATTGAGTTTTCAGAGTCAAAGGTAAAGTAGCCAGCACTTGCGGTTGGATATATGTATATAATATACATATATTGACCCTGAGAGCAACATATATTGACCCTGAGGTCAATATACCTCAGCATGTGCTGGCTACTACTATACTTACACTAGTTTATTGTAATAAAATTAAGTGATTATTAGAAAACTAAATTATTTTTAAATATTTTTACGCAACATACTGATCTCCCGTTGCTATACCTTATAGATTTGTCGGCCGACGTCGTTTATATACTTTTTTTTTATTTTTATTTTTTTATTTATTTATTTCCACACCACATAATATTTAAGTTGCTTACAAGGTAAGATGTACAGTTATAATGTCGAGGGCTGATGCCTATACTAGGTGGAACCTGTATTATAGGTCATCAGGCCTTCCCCAGGTAAATTCACAATTTTCTAATAAAGCAATTAGCAGTTTAGCATCCTATGAATAATATATCCTATTAGCAGTTAATATACATGGATAGAAAATTTATAACCTAACAAAGAAAAAATCAACTTAAAGGTACCTACATTTATATTCAGTATGCCATTTTATAATGTGTTAGTGTGAGTGAAGTTAGTATATAAATAGATGATACTGGTTTCGTTACTGGATTCGTCACGACTGAAATCTTGTGATGAGGTAATAAGAACTAAGTATTAACCAACTCAAAATACTCTAGTCACTTGAATTAACTCAATTATGTGTAAAGGTAAACTAAACAGATGAACTAAGCTATATACCGTGAAATTTTATTGGCTGTTTATCCGCAACATGGTGGTAGTACTCATGAAACTAAACAATTTTCCCTGAGGACCATAGGTTGAAGTTTCAAAATTACCATTTTTTTATTATCATCTTTTCGGTGAGCGGTTTGTTTACATTATCGACTCTTAAATATATAGACTATATTATACGCGTTTATCTATAAGTAGAGTATATATGTGAACTTTGATGTTGGTTTCAGGTCGGAGATCAGTTGGTGAGCGTGAACGGCTACCGAGTGGACGACGCTATTCATTCGGAGTTGGTTCACTACCTCGCCTCGCAGTCAAGACTCAAGATCAAAGTCAGACGTAAGTATTAGTTAGTTAGTGTACGTACACACAAGGAACTTTAGTTAATATGACGTATAATTATTGTGTGAGAGAGCGTCGGTGGCCAAGTGGCTAAGGGCCGTTGACTTCCATTCCAAAGTTCGCGGCTTCAAGCTTCGGCACGTACCAATGTGTCTTTCGAATTCATATGAAGAGGAATCCTGCACATAGCTGAGGTTGTGTCACACAACCTCTGTGTGTGAAATTGACCAACCCGCAGTAGGCCAGCGTGGTCGACTAGCTAAGGCTTGTTCACCCTGATTTCAGGGTAGGCTATCGAGCTTCTCGGTGGGGACAAATAGAAATACAAATACAAATATTCTTTATTGACACCAAGAAACACAGACAAATTACACATACAAAGAAAACATTGGGTTTCAGCAGGCGGCCTTATTGCTAATGTAGCAATCTCTTCCAGGCAACCCATTACCAGGAAAATGGTAGAGAATAGAGTAGTGCGGGTTGGTGGCATAAAAATCTAGTAGAATAAACTACATACGAATAATTTACATTACATTACATTTACATGACGTAGCGTAGATGAGTTGTTAATGATGATAATTTAATTGTAAAATATTTATTTATCCGCCCGCGTCATCGCCCGCGTTTTTTTCTCCTTTTCCCCTGTCAATGAGATATTTTCCCGGAGTAAAAGTTACTTAATGGAACTATCTGTATAAAATGTAGGTGTGTATCAGGATTACATTTTTATAACTTATCTAAGTTGTTCTTCCAATAAAATTACACAGTCTAATTTTATAGCTGTAATTTAGTGAAATGATTGCGTATTATTTCAGAATAATTTATAGTCAAGCAATAAAACCATTCCTCATAAAGTTGCTCTCAGGCCCACATTATACAAACTGATCAGCTGTTCAAGTCTAAACTGTTAACGCATAGCCATTGAAAATTACTACGAGTATGCGGCCTTTATAAAGTTTTGAAACACCAACCCAAGGACTTTGCGTGTTTTACTTAATTAACTCCAAGAAAAAATAAAAACAGTATGCTGGTGAAGTCGCGGGCAGAAAGCTAGTATCAACGAAATGGCTTTTAGAGGAATTTGCTAGAATTAGCAATAAATCAAAAGATATAATCTTGATTCGACTTCGAAAATTTTAAGTAGGTAGATGGGAGGTTGAATCCGGAATGGCAACGTGTTGATTGCGTAACTAGGCACCCAACTTTCTTTCTTATTATTACGTAGGCATCATCAACGCCGGGTGCCGAACTACCAAATGGCATTATGTTAATTAATCAAAACTTCAAGTGTTACGGCAATGAGAACGCAAAGGTGATGGTGACCGATTCGCGTTTGTGAGATAGTCGAGAAAGAGCGTGGACACTCTCGTTTTGGAAATATTTATCCATTCTGTTGCGTAAATAGAGATAAACGAAATTTGAATTAAAATGCCTATGTCTAGTTTTGATACCTTTTTGGAAATTGAAGCACGCTATTCAGGTCTCGTTCAAAGGATAGAGTTTATTAGTACGAACATTAGTTACTCTTGTACCTATATTGAACCTAATAAATTTTTTGTAAAGGTAAAGCAGATCTATAATATCGTTTATCTCAAAATGAATACAGTTTAGCGTTTTACTGTCTTAGTAACTATTAAACAAACGTACAAAAATAATCTAGCCACTGACCAAGTTCTGGATGGCGTACAAAAATGTTTAAAAATTGCCAAATGTTCATACATTTCCAGCAAAGCTCTTAGACTTTATTACATCAAAATAATGTAAGAATTCAAACTTCAATTTGTAGACGTAATGTTATGTTGATTAGACTCTCGCCCAAAGCTGTAGGTGAATTAAACTCCAGCTTTATATAATTGACCTACACTTACTGTGCCAGCCGTGGGATGCGAAACATTGATTAGATGTTTGTGGCGTAAGATGACGCTGCTGTTAATGTATGAACAACTTTTGGATTAGGCAACACTATTTCTATAGAAAAACATATTATCATTATTCTTGTAAACATAGGTAGGCTTTGCTAGTTTTGTAGGTACTTAAATTACGCATAAAAGTCATAGAACAGAAATAGCGAGTTTATCATCATTTAGAGGACCATTGAATATTATTGAAATAAAGCTCAACAATCCCATAAGATTACAAATTTTCTAGTAGAGGAGTTCCCTGGAAAGATAGTTAAATGTCCTATTTAATTTTTGGCTCAGATTTGTTCCTGTAAATACATAGGCAGGAAGATACTTGGTTGTCTAGAAGAGATCGCATTACCTTTGCAATAAAGCTGCCGGTGCCTAATCACTAAGTCAAATTATGTATTTTCCTGTATGAGTGTCAATAGAAAGTATTCGTATTGTATTGTAGATAACCGCAGAACAGAATTGACAAAGAGATAGATAAACTTAATAAGTATTTATATTATGTGTTTTTACAAGCATTAATATTTCATTTTCTATGCATTTATTAACTTTATTTTCATTTTGTTCCAGATGTAGGAATGGTTCCCGTTAAAGAGTAAGTACCTCTGTTATTTTCATTATTAAATTTTTATAGATATGAATAAACAAACACAAGGAACATGTTTTTTATAAATCGTAGTAAGAAAATATTATTTTTCCGCTGAAAAAGGTGCCTATTATAAATGTCGTCGTTAGTCTTACCTTCATTTCATGTAATCACCTTTTCAGCATCAAAGTAAGACAAACAAATAAACTCACTTTTAAATTTGTGATATTACCTATATATTTTCATTTTGTTTAGGTAGGTACTGTTAGATCTGTTTAGAGATATGATCATCGCTCAATCATATCTTTCACTAGCTGTCAGCATCTCGTCTTATCGTGCTTGTCGCGATTATGCAACAATACAATGTTAACACCTGTCACCATCTATCTGACTGTATGATTTAGCGTTCGTACAAACACAAATTATACTTAACATTGATGTCCGATTAGATAAAAAAACGTCCTTGTTCTGTTTAGTTAGTAAAGTCTTTGTTGTTGTTCCGTCCGTCATACATAATACTATGAATCGGAAATTTCTGCGTTGATTGTAATGATCCTTGAGGTAAAAATAAGCTCTTTGGGCAAAGATTTCTCCGAAAAACGACTGTTAATTATTTTGCTAAGAGATACCTAGGTTTTTAAAATAAATCTACGCTTATGTCGCATAACAGGATCGCAAGCTCTATCCTGAGCTAAGAAATAACATTTTGCCGTGTTTCTACATTATCAGTATGTTTCGCTGGTAGGCTATTTTTGTTTTGTAAACTTTCAAATATAAATATAAGATTCGTCATCAGCTGAGCCCCCTACCCTATCATATGGATTATTTTTAATCGACTTTGTTTTTGCCAAATTTTGTTTCTATTCCCTTTCCACTGCGCGATCTGTTGTCTACCAAACTAATAACATATTTTGTAGTCCAGAAAAGCATCAATGTCAATACCTCCTTTGCTGCGAAAGGTCATTCGACAAAAGACAAAAATACCGTCAGATTAGGAACATTCTTAGAATTTTGCGGTTGTTAACTTTTGTAATTCTGTAACAAGCAATCAGTCCTTGGACTATAAGCAGTTGTTTTGGTTAAGTAGTAGTGGGTTAGGCGTTCCCTTCCACCGTCGGGTCCCTTAATGAATCACTTGGTAGAAGATTATCCCAGGTGTGTAGTCTTTGTAAACGTTCTTCTTTGTAGAAAGATGTAACCCGTAAATGTTTGTTAGTGTAGAACCTTCAGAGTGTTTCGATCATGAGACTGTTTATTGTATTCCAGGAAAGCGCACGAGCCTCTGTCGTGGCAGTTCGTGACAGAGCGAGCGGCGTCTCTGGGGTCTGATGTGTCGTCATCACCCACGCTGTGCCACGAGACCGAGCGCCTGAACGACCTTCGGCTCTCGATCCTGGTGCCGCCGAGAGCAAAGCTGGGATGCGGGTAAGCCATAAAAATACATGATAATTCTGACACCAGGGACCAAAACGTCCTTAGCTCGCTAACCTTGTTTATGGCCTGGTTGCAAGACTTTTAGGTCAAGTCTTATTTGGTATAACTAGAACTTTCTTCTTTAGAGTTTATTAACAGTATTTTTGATAGCTTTGTATAATGGAAAATTACATTCTTTCACTTTTTGTAAATCACCACAAGCGGTGGGGGAAAATTTTTAAGTACATAAAATGAATTTTTAAAATCTTAATATTGGATTTGTCTAACTGCATAGGATGCCTAGATGACATTGCTACCCAAGCAATAAGGCCGCCAGTTGTACAGGATTTTTTTTTCCGTAACATTTCTCTTCTTTTGGTTGTATACTTATATTTTTATTCACTCATTCTTAAGATCTTAATTACGATAGATTCAAGTAAATGTACATGCATCATTAGTATTTTCAGATAAGCAAGTAAGTGGCATTTCGGATTCGAAAATGACACACAATTTTACTATAGTTGCTGTATGAAGCCGTAAATATAATAGTTATAGTAAGATAAGTAATCGAGAAATGTCTAGTATCCGTCCATTATGAGGAGGATTTCTCTATATCAGTGTAATCAAAGAATATTCAGAATCTTATATAATTTAAAATTTATGCCACCTTTGAAAACTCTGATGTTACCTCTTACGATTACGAAGAAAGTGCATAAATTGCTTAATTGTTTATACGTAAGAACTCTGTAAGATGTCTTCAATATGTATGAACGAAATGTGTAATTATGTTTTTTTTTGTTTAATGAAACTTTGGGAACAAAATATTGTAAATATCTTTGATAGGAAAAAGTATATTTCAGAGCAGCGGATTCAATATCGATATCGTACTCTGTGTCAGTATAATATTGAATCTTTTATTTACGTAAAAGTACAATTATAGTTTCCATAAAATGACAAAGCAAAAGGAAAGTTGTTCAAAGTCTACGCCTAGGTATAGGGAAACTATCTCCTAAACATACTTCAGTAGTCCTCTCTTTACTTTTATATTGTTTTATAATTTATGGAAAGAATAAATGCAGTTTGAAGGTTTTTTTTTATTGACCTATGCTTGCGTGGAAAAAGTACTACCAATCAAGCTTCACCGGACTTGCGGACTTGCTCCAAAAAATAGTCATGTACTAACTAACGCGACTAGGGGCGGCTCGAGGGAGCCCCGGACTTCGGCCTAGCGCGTTGATACTGAAAAACATAGTGAAGGAGACGACGCCTGAGGGGCTCCTTCTCTGATTATCAATTTTGATTTTGGTTTTGGCCGCACCCCCGTCGGCGGGTATGGGCACTGTTACCTGAAGGGTAATTGTAATCTGAAAGGCATTCGCTACCAGAAGGGCATTCTGTTAGATCATCATTCATCCATCAGTGATTTCGTCGTCAGGTTCGGAAAGGATATGTTTGGGACGGCGGCGGCGGAACTGCGTAGTAGGGTGTGGGAAATAGCCCGTACACTTTACAACATAGGGATTGGGATGGGAAGAGCCTTCATCAAAGTAGCGTTTGAATTGAAGGAGAAGAATGGAACAGAATGGCTATTAAATAAAATATATGTCTAAAGGTACTATAAGTATGCTCGTATAATGTAGGATGTTATATCGATAAGCGTGGAATCATTGTGCCGGAATAAAATTGAAGTGTGCAGTGAGATGTTCAGGAAATTCCGTGCGTTGCCTTACTTCAGTTACTTATTTGGTATCAACGTAAATGTGAAAGCGTTTTCAGGAAATACTTTTACATAAGATATAACTGTATAACTTGGCTGTATATAACAATGGCTTAAAAATATAATTTTGTGGTTATATCATTGTCGTAAAAAGTACGTGAATAAAAAATATTTATACTATTTTCTGTTTCAAATAATATTTTACGATTAGAAGGATTCTGTTTTAGGAGTACATTTTTATTGTTTCGTCACTTAAGTTACCTCATAGAGTAAAAAAATATATTAATACTCTAAGAGTTACCTAAACATCGGTAATATTAATTTGAAAATACACATTTCTGGGATAAAATCCTAATTAAAATACTTTTTCAAAATGCGAAATTATACGTAGAAATATTTGCGTAATAATATTTAAATAAAATAATTCTTGAAGCTTTCTTGTGTCTTTTGTCTTTCAGTGAGCGTTGAAGTTAACTTTAGATTATTGGAGCACATATAATTCCCCACTGAGGAGTTAATCCTCTCCTGAAATTAAGTTTATACCACCTTATAGTTCACACGTGTTTGTTGTTTCAGCATCTGCAAGGGCCCCGAGTGGAAGCCTGGCATCTTCGTGCAGTTCGTGCGGGAAGGCGGCATCGCCAGGGAAGCCGGGTTGCGGCCTGGCGACCAGATCCTGTCTTGCAACGGACAAGATTTTGCCAATATTTCTTTCAATGAGGTGATCTTAATTTTAATAAAGTTATACCTACTGAAAATATTCAATTTTTTTTTGTCATGGAGAACAAGAGAACCTGAAACGACATTTCACTACTTATCTATTTTTAGATTATGCAACCTGTGAATATTTAAAATATTAAAATAATTGCGATTATTGAATTTAGTTATGTAAAATTCAGGCCATATCAGCGATGAAAGTGAGCGGTCGGCTGGAGCTCTTGGTCCGCGAGGGCGCTGGCATCGAGCTCGTGTCACCAGAGAGTTCTGGCTACAACAGCTCCGCGTCATCAGCTGCTGGGGAGAGGAGCCCCGCCCCTCCCGCGCAGCTGATCCCCCTCGCTCCCCCTGCGGCCTTGCGCAGGCGACTAGCGAGCGTGGCGGAGGAGGCTGCTGACAGAGCAGACAGGTTTGTCATACTTACTGGTTCTTCTACTTATCGTGCCCATTCGGCGACAACATTTTTAATGACACGTCACGTCACGTGGCATTGTTAATGGCATCGTCTGCACAGGACAATAGGTGTGGGTGGGCCATTATTTGTGGAGAGATGCCATATAGGCAAAAAGCAACAAGTTAAGATGCTGATAGAAACAGTTATAATTTTCTACTAGATACTGATATTTGAACCCTGCCGCTAGCCATAAATAATGGCTATTGGACGCACTACATGCACGTCAAAAGTTTTTTAGCTTGCATTTAAGTGATTAGGACTGATTACTATCCCTTTACCTTAAAATTTTCCAAATAAAAACAGTATCAAATCACGACAAACACGTTTCATATTTATCAAAATTTTATTTAATAAATACATTTATCAAAATTTCATAGAACTTGCAATGAACCCGAAGGTCAGAGTCAAACATTTATTTACAATTTTTTCCTTGTTACAGGTTAACAATGAGCAGAATTAAGAGAAGAACGTGGGACAGCTTAGACTTGAATTGGAAGTCGGGTGACATGCACAACTTCGATGCACCGTCTGATATCGAGCCTGACTACGACTGTCCAAGCATACCCAACAACCCACACACCTACGAAAGCAAGAGCGCGAAGACTAACAATAAAAAGGATTTTGTCACGACACCATCTAATAGGACTATAATAAATTTAACTGAAGACGGTGCCACTATACAGTGTAGTTACGAGAACCAGTCGCCTAGGAAGTGTGCGGGGGTTCAGAGTAACAGAGACAGTGATAAGAAGACGATAGTGGTGGAAGTGCATCATACGAGTAACGCGACGTGTGGGAAGACGCACTGCAGTTTCCCGCCGCCGCCGAAGAAGGAGATGACGGACACCGCGAGCATATCCAGCTCCACTACGCTATCCAGTGCCATTGCCGAGGAGATACAGAGGCGGAAACTTGTAAGTACTTACTCATCATCATTCAGCTGTAAGACGTCCACTGCTCGGCAAAGGTCTCTACCAAAGAACTCCACAAAACGATCGGTCCTACGCTGCCTGTATCCAGCTTACGTTAGTAATTATTTATAATTCTGTGATCCAGCGGCTTCCCGCTTCACCGTATTGTAGATGGTCTTCAGACGCTACGTTTTCCAGTGCGGCTACAGATATCAAAGTATTTACTTAGAAGCCTATCTAAATTACACTTTCCGGTGCGTGGTCACCATTCAAAAACTTTATGTCTCATCCCACCCAACAGGTGACGGTTTTATGCAATGCAATGTGCCTCGCCTACTGTCAAGTCGGTTTTTCATTTGTGACTTTGATTTGCCTGCGGATCTTATAACACCATACGATCGCGCAGGGAAATTCCAAGCAGATTGCCAAGCATTTTATTTAACTTGTTTCAATAAAGAATATCTTGTCCACAGATTAAAAAGAATACCAATCCCGAAAACCCTACTAATTTAGTTAATCAAACAAAGAAACCAAATGCCCCCAAAGTTATAGACAACGATAAGAAGAAACAACACGACGCACTGATGGACGAATTCAAAAAAGTGCACCGGAAGATGTTTGCTAATCAAGATGTCAAGTCGGATGAAAAAGAGAAGACTGCACAAGAAAACTGCAATGAAAGTCTGGTGAGTGATAGAATATTTTAAGAATAATAAATATTACTTTTATAGATGTTTTTTGTCACTAGTATACATTACATGCACGTACTTACAGAAAAACGCAAAATATATATGCAGACAAGATACCTCGAGTGTATTAAATAGAAATTTGCATTTTGGATTTAAGCGTATTCTATGTTATTATTAGCATTTGAATGCTTTCGTACATATTTCTGCAACTTAATGTTCCTGTAAACTACTAAGATGTTTTCAATGCACCAATATCTCGTTGATGTCTTCTATAGGTAACGTATTGCTCATTTAACTTTGTTCCTTTTGTAGTAAAATTATATTATTTCTAATGTTGTAAGTAGTTAATATTTTTTACGTAGGTAAGTAAGGAAATAAAACGTGTCACAGATTAATAAATAGTTACTGAGCTCTATCGAATTGGGTAGGAAACTTATTAGAAAATAATGTATAAAAAAGTGTTTGCTTACACTAAACTACCAATCTAACGACGGCTTAAATCTCACAACATTGCGCAATTGACCTGCACAATATGTAATCTAACTCATTTTGGCTTTGATTGGAAATGTGAACGTAATTAAATTTATCACGTAATTTTAACCAAGTTGTTTACGGCTTATTTTATTTGCGTATTCTTATAAATACTTTCAACAGATTTTTACTGTAAGATAAAATAATGTGATAGGTACCTATTTAATCATTGTTTGAGTAAATAGCTCAAATTATTTATTTATTTTTATCTTTCGAAGCCATAAAGCATGTTTCTTTTTTTCAATAAAAATAAGACAGATTGGTCTTTATTTAATTTGCAGTGTTTGTTTCCATTTAACTTTATTCCCTTACTAGCTGTCCGCCCGCGTTGTTTTTTGACTTTCTCGTGCACAGTTTCCCGTAGGAATTTGACATTTTTCCGCGGTAAAAACTATCTAAGATGTTGAACAGATATTAGCCTGTACAAACAGACAAATAATTTTTTTTTAAAGAAATCTGGTTTATTTCTATATCACTTCTTACATGTCCCTGACATGGTTTTTAGCACTTTTTCTTTCGACCTCTACAGTTTAGAATATTTTTTCCTTTTATTTAACTTCCAAATTCCACTGTTTGCATGTTATTCCCTTTATAATTTAATTTGCAACCATATCGATCTCTTGTGGCTTTTGATTTGATAAACTAAAAAAACTAACTGATCTTAGTTAAAGCACAGAATACCAATGGTTTATGTCCATACATACTAACTAAGCTGCATATAGCATATACATTTTCCCACAATCTACCATAATTCTGTTCTAGGTAACGAGTGCAAAAAAAATTTTTCTATTGTCCGTGACAACACCGCAAGCAAGCCATAGCTCAAATCTTTTGTGAGTGTGCATAGCAGTGGAGTGATTGCTGTAATGTCCCCGCCATTGGGCTGAGACGTTGCAGAATTGATGCCGTTCCAAATAGGGCAAAACGTTTGAGAACTACTGTTGATTGGCATGGAGCTTTGTAGAGTGAAAAGATTTCCCCAATCATACGTAATTCGTTTAGGTATAAGGTACTCAACTAGTGTTCCTTTGATCGTTTGTTAAAAATGGTACCTAGTTAGTTACCTAGGTATTTTTATTAACCAATTCATCATCCATTTTTAAAGTTAATATTTGCTGAATGTGCATCTATGTGGTGTAAGTTGAAAAAGTTTGTTTTTTTTTTATTAATGAAAAGTAATTTTACCTGCCAGTTAATTAAACCTGCCAATTTCTAAACCAAATAAATGAATATTGTTCAATTGGTCGAGCTCTAGCGCTGGCCTTGCCGTGCGACACGGACACAGATTTCTCGCTTTTCATCGTTTCAAATGATAATAATGATCATTCCCATTTATATTGTATTTTAACTTCGCACTTCCAAATATAATCTTTTGTTGTTCTGAACTGTGCGAAGCACCAAAAGAAAATACGCAGAATTATATAATAAGTACTCGCTTTGGTTGTCCTACTGCGTCTTAGATAACATATGTTTTTTACTTAATATTTTTACTTAAAATAATTTATATGACATGATAACTATCTGCTTGCTAAATTTAATCATAAATTTGTTCAGTAGTTTGATTGAGCTGTGTGTTAGTTAATAGATCAGTCAGTCAAGACCAGAACGAACGATTGTCTAATAATAAACGAGGTGTAAGTGACGCTTGATTAGTAAAAACCGAAAGAAAATGCTCTGTCAATGAATGATCAACTTTCCCTAAGAAACTTTACCCAGAAATAAAAAAATAAACTACACACCACAAATTAGTCATTTTAATCGGACAGTTTGTATGGCAAGTTTTTATTTTTCGTTTTATGTAAAAGTTAATTTAGGACAGTTGATCAGAAACGTTGACCGAGCGTGCTCTTTCGTTTTCGCTAAATAATTCGCTTTAATAATATTAATAGTAGCGTATAGGTTGACTGGAAGAGATCTCTGCGTAGAGATAAGCTCGCTTTTGTTGTGAAAATTCTGACTGATGTTGTTTTTTATGTGTGCAATAAAGTATATTATATAATTTAAACTCCAATTAACTTAAACTGGTGAACAACAATACATTATTGATATTTATAAGTATTTCTGCTAACGAATATCTATAAACAAATTATAAAAGTACACATCAAAATGAATGTGTGATAGATAATAGATAATGTTCCAATATCAAAATACTTTATTTGGTTTTTTCAATTTGCACCATATTAACATGCGACGAAGTTACGTTTACTGTGTGATCGATCAAATTGTTTTGAAGTTCAAACGTTAAGTTAGCTTTCCTTTCAATCTCACAAAGGCAGTGCAGTCAATGATGTTTATACGACTGACAATGCTGTAGATACAAGGAAGGCATTAGCACTGGCACTGGTCGTGAATGCTTTCCAGTCTATAGTACAGTAACAAGTCGCAGTCTCCGGTTATACAAGAATGCAGGATATCATTCCGCTATAATGTAGGGAGGTACTTAGTTATGCACTGTCCGCAGAGTACCTCGACCGGCTTAAAGTATTAATGTATCCTCAGCTTTAGTATCCAGATGACAGGGCTAGATAGCCGTACTAGCCATCTGGCTAGATTATCTTCATAAATAATGCTGCTAAATATAAGATATTTTATTAAAGTAGTAGATACGCTTGTGTCGCGACGTCGTCGTCGATAGTTTAAACTTAGACGAACTTGTTTGTTAGAGCTATTCAAAGATCTACCAAAAAAAAACTAACTTGACTTCCCTATGTTTAATTTTCTTCAAAAGGGTTCAGAATAGTTACCAATTTCACTGGAATCTAATCAACTTGAAGTAGATTACATAACTGCAATTATAAAACTCCACGAAATTAATAGCCGAAACATGAGGCATATTGCAAGTTACATAACTATATACTTATTAGAGCGTTGCTCTGAGGTGTAAACTTGCTTTGCCAATTCAATGCCTGATATAATATAATATGTAAGTACAAGACATCATTACTACCTACTACCTACTTACACAGGTAAATAGTCTAGTTTGATTGATTTTGTGTAAGTCAGTTCACTTAATTTGACAACATGTGCAAAAAAGAGCAATTACCATTTTGAGAGCGTCGATGGCCTAGTGGTAAGCGCCATCGTCTTCCATTTGGAAGGTCCAAACGCCCGGTTTCAAGCCTCGGCACGTACCAATGTGTTTTCGAATTCATATAATGTATTCTTATGCGACGGTCTTGCGGTAAAAGAATCTTGCACACGTGCTAAGAAATTCAAAAGGTTTGTGTAAATTTGACCAACCCGCACTAGGCCACCGTGGTCGGCCTGTCTACTTAGATTTCAGAGTAGGGCCCGAGCCCCTCAGTGAGGACATATTATACGGGCTGTTAACAAAATAAAAAAAAAAGAAAACAAAACATAAACCTCAACGAAATCAGTGACCGCGCTCGCTCAAGGCGCAGGCGCGGTCGGTATGTAAGTCTAGTCTAGTATTAAGCATATAGGGTAAGGTTTTTTATAATATTTTTTTACTTTAATCGCTATAATCTTGCCCGAGTACTTCTTTCTGAGATATGTTACCAGCTAATTACATAGTGGAATGGAAAACAGAACAAGTACAAAGATTTTTTTACGTTTAATTGAATTCATCTGGTACGAGTAAGACTTAGTTATTTGGCTTAAAATGCACATAATTAACTGGTTTGTTGGACTCACATGAACTACATGGGTAAGTAATAGAACAAATAACAACAATTGGCATATTATTTAAAAAATATACCATCGTATACATAATTTTGTTTTAAATAACGAACGCTAGTTATAATAAACGTTAGACATAAATTTAGAAAAAATAATGTTGAAACATATAATAATCGATTAGTATAAAATTAGAACATATAACAAATAATACGTATAATGTTTATGTGACATACAATTCAAAAGTTATAACGCACTAAAGAAATAATTTCAAAATGCATAATGTTTAAAACACATAACGCCTTACGCCTTATTATTTTGTGTTTCATTTCCCTGAAGCCCCTTTCAAATCAATAAGCAATCAAGCATATACGCTAGTAAACAAGCAAGCAAGCATGCAATCATGCATGCAGACAAGCAGGCGTGCTAGCAGGCATGCAAGCATACAAACATGCAAGTAAGTATGGCAGGCAAGTATGCAGGCAAGCATGTAAGCAAGCATGCAAGCAAGCATGCAGGCAAGCAAGCATGCAGGCAAGCAAGCATGCAGGCAAGCAAGCATGCAGGCAAGCATGCATGCATACATGTCAACCTAACACGAAGAGTATGGCGGGAGAACTGGGCTCGCTCTGCTCGCCCAGCTCTCTTCCGCCATACCCTTCGAACCTATACTATCCGTGTCGGGGTGCGTAGAACTCCCGTGCTCGCTTCGCTCGCACCCGCCCTGACATTTATTTGTAGGTAGGCATCGGTTGTTTTCCATTATTTAGGTCTTATGACTATTATTGTAGACGATTTTTATAGGTAACAAATTTATATTTATTGACTATTATATCTATCAAGTTTTATATCAAGTAGTGTTAGACGAGATGAATGTTATAGCTTATGATAATTATACCAAACATAATTTTATGTCAGATGATTGTTATACCTAAAAAAATATGGCAAGTGACTGTATGTCTATCGTCTGTTATAACTTTTGAACGTTATTAAAATGAAAATATGCCAATCGTTGTTATATAAAATCCGACGCACCCGAACTACATACTCGCCTGTGTGTTGCGCATTTGTGCTGAAGGGCCTAGATTTTAATTTTATTATGCTGTAGAGCTGGTGAAGTAATATACTCTTTATAGATGACTGTGGTTGATATTTCCGATGTATTTATTAGTGACACACGGTGATATCAAGTAGATACCTACTCTACTATCTATACTTACGTACGATACTAGTGTATGTACTTCCAAAACAAAAAGTCATCGTCATAATTTCAGTTCAACGATCTCACTCAAAGATCTTCACAATATCACATGTTCTGTAAATTACATAGAGGAAGAAAAAAACATTTCCTTTGGTATTCATGTGAAGAAGTCACTGTATGACGACACATTTATTGTCAATATCAACTCTTATTGTAGGTAAGTACTCTTCACGAAGAGATCTGATAAAGTTAGCTTACAATGGCCTTTGTTGCGGGATTTAGAACTGTGGGAGCAATTTCGTGTTTTTTAATTATCATCTCAGTAATAATCCACCTTCGTTCGGCTGTGAGTTGAATAACCTATGGAAAAATAACTGTTTTAATCGAAAGCTAAAATGTTTGCCTTCATTCATTACGTTTCGTCGCTTTTGTATAATTTAATTTTCCTATTTACAATTTTATTAGTCGATGCTCCTACTTTATCCTTTTACTTACTTGGTCAGTAGTATGTAATTTGAACTACATAATTTACAATCACATTGAAATCTAAACAGCAATGCATTTCTAATTGGAAAAATTTACCCATAAGTTTAATTAGGCCGCTCTGATACTTAAAAGTCGCTAAACTATTTATATGAAAATGATAACAGAGTATCGCGTTTTCCAACAGATACCATTTTAAAATGTCAAAGAAAAACTGTTGTTTTGATAAGCCTATTTTTCTTTCTATACCTCCTACCGACACAAGATTGAATCAAGAATATGACGTAGGTATATAAGTAAGTAAACAGATTACTTCATGCAACCAATGATGTTAGCGTTAATTTCATAAAAACCTGTCATCCGGTCACCGATGGCGTGACGTTGATGTGTAAAAATGCGAGACAAAGGGAACACAAAGGTGCAAACTTTTTCAAATCACATAGGTACCATCACTTCAAATAATTAACATTTGCTCAACATTCCTAGCGAAAATCTTGCAGCCATGACCATCATTACTGACGTGTTTACTTTTTATTATTCAATGCAGTCATCAAAAAGGTTAATTATAGCTTTTCCGTGCAGTTAGGTATGTATTGAACGCTGTAGCCGCCGTAGCCAGCGCGGTTTGGTATGAGGTGGGTAAGTCGCCGGCTTTTCAGGGCGTTTACGCACTTAGATTCGACTCTTGTTCGATTCGTGAAGACGGTCGGGAAATTCACGTATAGCGTTTGCGCACTGATCTGTTTTTCGTTCTTATGAGACGATACTACACTGACACCACCAGATTCCATTGGAGGAGAGTTTTCTCCTCTTCATCTTCCGTGAAACCAATTACGACAAAACGCTAAGTGAGAATTTGTGTTTCAAACTCGTACCGTTTACGCAAACTTCCATACAATAGAGATGATAACTGAATCCAAAATAAATTATACTTTACCTTATTCAGTCAGTACATTAATTATCAGAAAATAAAAATAAGACAAAAATATGAAATATGAATGTTTATGTAACAGAGAATGACAATTCTTTTACTATTTAACCGTAACTACATTTATTAATTATTACCCTAAAAACGGTAAAAGAAAGTAACGATGATAAAATATTTACTGACGCGCGTGACGTCACAACTATGCAACTCAATAAACTTCTCATACAAGAGATCGTTTTTAACTTTTCATTAAAAGAAAGCTGATTCGACTAACCCGTCATTATCCCTATTACCAGAATGGCACCGGATTAGAAACGAATACGGATCAGTGCGTAAACGCCCTTACTCGATTTTTCTGATTTTGCTTTGCACTGATAACGTCGTCGTCGCGTCGTCGTCGTCGTCGGTTGGTGGTCGGAGCGAGGGAGGGCGCTCAGTTGCGCGCTCTCGTTGCACTCCGCCGATCGCGTGCGCCCGCGCCGCGCAATCCTGCATCACCATACATTACTCATGTACCAATATCAACGTACGCGCTAAATCACACAGATTTTCCGCACCTCGGAAAATTATCGCTAACCTTCACGCGTGCCTGCAATTTTAAACCGATATACCTACTACGTAATAGTTTCAAACTTGTGCTACGAAAGAATTTAATCAAAATTATGTGCTCAAATGAGTGCCATTAGTGCCCAAGAGTTTTTTACGGTGTAATTGTAAATAAAGATACTGTGAAAATGAAGAAACATATCAAATCAAAACCTTTAGTTGTTATCCAGTGCTATGAAGTAAGTTCAGTTGTACGATAGTGTTCTATTAATTTATTAGAGCGAAGAAATTCATCTAGATTCCAATTTGTTCCCATAGAAAACTAAGTATAATGTACAACATAAAATGTATTTATATTTTTCTTGTAAAATAACTATATAGTTGGGGGACCAAGTAATATTAATAAGCTAAGTAATATCAGTGAATCAACATTTTTACTGTTATCGCTGTATTGTATGATATAGCGATCGATAACGTGGAAAATGTTTGATTGATTACTCTACTATATTAAGCTATCGACAGACACTGTATACCTATTGTTATTTGTTTTGTATGTAGGTATGTGTCAAAATATTGTACGATTATTTAAAAAAATATATACAAATACCCTGAACGACCGATATTTGACTCAGAATACATAGATTTAGTTAATCAAACACGTTAATCATGTGGAGGGTAAACACCTGCAATTCTTTCCTTATTCAATGGACATAAGAACGGTGCAAAGTCCAAAGTATTCAGCTTAGCGTGCTTTTAACTGTACGGGTAGGTAGATTTTACAAAATCTTTGCATTTATTATGAATCCCCGAATCTGCTTGTATTATTTTCTTTTCCCATAAAATTCTTGACGCTATTGTACGGTCAGTGGACGGAAGTGGTCTCTGCCTACCCCTCCGGGAAAGGGGCGTGACTTTATTTATGTATGTATTTGCAGGGATAATTGTCCCCGTTTTTCTAAATTAGAGGGGGTCGGTTGTCTTTGAAGCAGACTTCTAATAATGATAGTAAGACGATTTTTGCTACTACATACATTTACGTGTAACGTAAGGGACAAAACTTGTTCTTTCCATGAAATACCCCAAGAGTTTTCCCACTGCACAAAAATAAATAAAAATCTGACCTAAGGATAATAAAGGCATAAAAATTATACTAACAAATCAGTACAGCTGTTCTAAAGTAATGCACGTAGTACCTACACTACGGAGATTGAATTAATAAGGACACGCAACGAAATTGTTTTGGTCCCAGCTACTATCTACGGATGTAGACGTTACACGAGCCGTGTAAAAAGCCTTAAATTATTCTGACACTAGGGTTTGTGAGGTAGGTTAACGTTTAAACTAATACGATAACAGATCAGCAAGCATAAATAAATAAATAAAAACGTCCTGGCTCCCGCGACCACGCGCTGGAAGACGTAGTGTGGGCAGGCCCCCCACGAGGTGGACCGACGATCTGGTGAGGGTCGCGGGAAGCCGCTGGATGCGGGCAGCGCAGGACCGATCATTGTGGAGATCCTTGGGGGAGGCCTTTGTCCAGCAGTGGACGTCTTTCGGCTGAGATGATGATGATGATGATGTCCTGGCTCCAAATTATGACGAGACGACGGGAGGTAGAAAAATAACAGGCAGGCTTTTTATTTATCTGGGCTATTTTAGTTCATCTGAGAGGAAGTAATATGTATTCTTATTAATTCTATTCATCAAATCTCATGACACATAGCTTTAAGATGACTTTTTTCAATGGTTTTCTCAACATCGTTATGAGGACGCCGCCCCAGTTAAATAAAAATATTTATTTTTATAGTTAGTTGAGCTCATCGCTATTGTTTTTGCAGCATAAACATAATACATATTGTTTGGAGTAATATTTAAACAACCATTATTTAATATAACTATCGCTTGTTATTCATTTATTATTATGGGCCATCATAACAAGTATTGAATTTTAAACATATTTTTATTATGATATTAATAGCTACATTTCAATAAATAAAAAATAACATACCTTATACCACATAATACCAAGTAATAAGTACTAAGACAAGAACATTACTTTGTTTGTTGAGATTAACCAGCTCGTCCACTCAGTCAACACACGTCCAAGAGTATTAAGTAAAACCATATCACATGGCGAAGTCTTGTTCATTGCTCATTGCTGCATTAGTATGCTAATTTCCTCTTTATATGTATATTTCTTTAGTATAACATGATGCTCAGTATAATTATGTATGATGTTCAAAGTTCAAAGTATAACTTTGGGATATTTACTCAGTTACATATTCTTTTGTGGCGAGTTCAGAAATTTGGCTGTCTTCTGTGGAGAGGAACTAACCGGAAGAAACTCCACAGGTGTCGCATCTTTTCAAAATACTGCTACAAACGTATCTATATAACGGTGGCGAATTACAACTTTTAACGTGGCCTTAGTTTTTATTTGAATAGATTCTACGTCAATGTTTTCTGTTTTTGCTGCTTTAATAATAAAGTTCATTGCCAAGTTAGTATTGGAGTTAACAAAAAAAAAGTCGGATCGGTCGAGACGTTCTCAAGTGTTGATATTATATTATCTCAATCGGTAAAGATTTGTAATTAGCATTCACAAAAAGTAATATAAATATCACTGTTATTTTTTATTTTTTAGAGTTTCGTACCTTAAACGAAACAAAACGGATTATAGGATCACTTTGTTGTCCGTTTGACTGTCAAGACCCTTTTTCTCAGAACCGTGTGGAGTTATTAAACTGAAATTAATATCAAATACTCAGGTCTATAACACCTTTGTAACTAAGTGCTTTGCAACCCTATTCATTACCACTTCATTTTCCATTTCATTCTCGTTTGAATTCAAACATTTAATTTTGGAATTCCTTCATCATTTATACATCATCTTCTTCCATTTTTATTCAGTTTTCCCTTTGACTACAGGCCTTGACGGCCGTATTTCTGAAATTATTAAAGTAAGATACAAAGATAAGTCGAAATCCAAAGCGAGCGTAGCCGCGGGCGTGCAGCTAGTATAATATATATTACTTTCATGCAATACAACCAGTAGTACCTAACGAGAACGGTACAGCACTATTATAGATTATAAAGTCATGGATAGAGTATTAAGTGCGATTGCGATTGTAATCTAGTCGCCGAAGTAAAATCATCCCCGATTATGCAAATGATTCTTCTCTTAGAATAGGACCAACCCGACTCTTCCCTAAGGATAAAATTTCTCTAGTAGCTAGTGGCACAATAATATCACCTTCACAAGGCTTTTATAAAAAAAGAAAGTTCAAAATCAGATTTATAGCACATAATAGTTCTACTTATAGTTTCGGAGATATGCGCCGATCTACCAGATTTTGTATATTTGTTCAGATTCGGAAGCAAATGATTCTAAGTGAATATTTTACATTTCCAACTATATTGCATACATACATAATAGAATTGAGAACCTCCTTTTTTTGAATTCTAATAAATATATATTATGTTATTTGAGCAAAATTTGCTTATATCTGAAATAATGGTAATTTTCAGGATCGCATGCAGACCCTACCTCTAAGGAAAATGGAGCAGGCTCCCCCAGAAGTGGTCACAAATGGTCATGCGCAGCCGCAGCCCAAACCAGACGCCGCAGAAATCCCACCACCGCCCCCACCGGTGGGTATAGTCATTCAACAGACATAGGTACTCGTTCGTAGATATCGGCAAACAACTTGAGGAAGCAAGCCGGGGTGAGAAATGAGTGCAGAGGGAAAATAATACATTTTACTATGAACTTTTCGTGCGCGCGCAGTTGTTCCTTGTAAAAGCTAGTTCAAGTTGTTTGCTGCTAACTATATCAATCTAACCTGGTATCTAACTAATATGTGCTTATATCTACAATCAAATTTGCTGTGATATTAGGTACGAGTAATATTGTATTATGCGGCATATTCGTATAAGATAATGTTTTATTAGAATATATGTTCGTTAACAGCTCATATATGTCCCCACCGAGGGGCTCGAGCCTACCCTGATACCAGGGTGAATAGGCCTTAGTCGACCAAGCTGGCCCAGTGCGGGTTGGTCAACTTCACACACAACCTTTGAATTTCTTCGCAGGTGTGTGCAGGTTTCCTCACGATGTTTTCCATCACCGTAAGAGCGTCGAATAAACGTACATATGAATTCGAAAATCGAAAACACACACATTGGTACGTGCCGAGGTTTGAATCATCGAACATCGAAGAATATATGTACTTATATTTAATTATATAAGGAAGACTGATCCTAGTAATATAAAAATGTGAGAGTTTTCTTCTGGATAAATTCAGAGTTATTTCTACGAGTGTATTAGATTAGATTTATAAATTGGTATTCTGTTACTTCAAGGACTTGACCTGATGCTGAGGGACCTGCAAGTGATCCTGGAATATGCTAAATTCAGTACCCAACTTCTTATCCCATTCCTGCAGAGGTCGTGTTAAAAATCGTTCATCAGACTGACGCAAAAGTTAATGTTTATTTACCGTAAGAAAATGCCTTATTGCCATGACTGTATTTTGTAAAATATATTTTACCCATTGTTGCAGATGCCATCTACTAATGGATCGCTAAATGGCCATCATGAAAATGAAGATCTCAAATCTATAGTAAAGAAATTTAGTTCGGATAATATTACCAATTTGAATACTAATGTTAGAAAAAATGGCACGCTCATACGAACTCCAACACCTGATTATAACAACACAAAGCCAGATGTACCTATCACAAAAATGAAGAATGGTACTAATGGTGAAAAAGCTGAGATGGACTCGCTTGAATCCTTCAAACTGAAAAACCCCTCGAATATTCAACCAAAACCGCCCTCGAACTACTTTATGAGAGCGCCAAACGGTACGGCGACGATGAAAAAACTCGGTAGGCCGGTGTCTGTCACTATAGGCGAGTATGCAAGTGGTGGAGGTATCCGCAAGGAGCCTTCCAAGTTGGATTTCCTTAATGGGGACAAGCCAGACGGCGCTCGCGACCCTGACGACGAGGCATCTATCTCCAACAGACTACAATCGGAATTAGTGCTTACTCTGTCCAGATCCAACTTACGAAAGAAGACTGAAGCACTGGTAAGTTAAACATTTCTTCAAATTTCTCTATGCAAAATTTAAAATCTTACTATTTTCTATCTGATATCATCTCTTACAGGACTATACAAAACTAAGGAAAGATTTATATGGTAGAGCCGACAGTGATACGTCTTTAGATAGGATATTTCACACACGATACGGCAACAACTTGTTGCCTCTACCACCGTCGATATCGATACCGAAAGTTTCTAAATTAAAACACTGAGGAAGCATCTGATTTGGCATACTTTACATTTTCAAATGGCCAGAACCAATTTGTAAGATACTGTATCTAAAGTTAACCGGTGCAATAACAAGAGCACGGCGAATCACGTTTGATATGCACGAACATTTTGATATCAACAATTCACTTACAATTTCATTTGACTAACAAGACTGTGCGGTGGTGGATTTGAGTGGAGAATATTTTTTAACAAATTAAAATAATACTTTTATATCTCGTAAATTTAAAGTAGCACAAAATGTAGTTCCGTTTTGTAGTCTTTAATTTTCAAAAATGTTGAGACATTGTTAGCGTATAACATAAATTTATACTGTTTTTGTTTACAGGTTGATGCCGGGCGATAACAATCCTCGAATTGTAGAATGATTTTGGGTTATTAAAGTTAGTCAAATTATATTTAAATGGTTACAAACTTTCAACCAAAGTTATGTACCTAGCTAGTAGCACTTGTACTAAATTTTGTATTTATTAAAATATGGAAAAACACTGTTATTGTGTAATGTATTAGTAACAAAAAAAATATGAATATTGTAACTTTTGTATCTGTGCAATTGTAATCTACTTATTGTTAATTAATCTTGTCTGTATTTTGTGTGTAGCTTTACTATGTGTTTGTATTAAATTATCCTATAAAATTATGGCACATCCTCCGAATTATGCGTTCTGGAATGGGACGCATTATCTTAAAATGCCTAAGTCATATCATGTAGTAATAATGTGTAAATAATTTCAATAAATTTATCCAAAATTCATATCTAAGGAATTTTATTCACTTTCGTTCCATCCATCTATTTAAAAAAATCTGTTGCAACTAACCAGCCCACGCGTACCTGCATAGACATATTATGAATGTTCTATAGAGATTAAGGCTTAGTAAATCTAAATGGTTTAGTTGACTCATGTTCATGTCCTATTATTAGGTAGCCATTGATTAAAGTTTTCGAGCAACGCGGGCCCGCGAAAAATAAAAAGCCTGGTCTGGGGGCGTAGCGTAGGTATATATTTTTATGTTTATGGCAACAATTTCCATTATATGCAAATATGGCGAGGATTTTTATTTCTATGGTTGGGCTTTAAATATTTTCTGTAGAGCTTGAAAGCGCTGCGATTATTGTCCAGTTATAATGGTTTAAGAGTGTAAATAATAATCAAAATAAAATATTCATACATTGCAATAAGTTACATCTACTATTATATTTCTGCAAGGTTCTTCTCCAACTATATAATGTCTTGCAACCAGACCATAAAAACAAAAAAAAACAAAAAACAAAAAAAAAAGATATCTCTGCTTGAATAGCTTTCGGCGGTATAGTACCTACCCTGTGGTAGTACTAGTACCTTTGGGTGGTACTTAGTTTTCTTTGGTACTTAGTACTTAAAACGGTACTATGGTAGTACTTATAACGATGCTTGCACTTGTAACATCCTTGTTAATGGATTTTATACGAGTATATTTTTTTAGATCGGTCCTGAAAGATTGCCTATTATTTTTCTTTTTGGATTGCCTTGAGGCTCGAGCTGGAAAGCCGCGCTTCTGAGTTACTTTACAATACATATTTATTTATTTTTAATGTGAATGTGAATGTCACAATTAATCAATCAATCCATATAAAGGCACAGATCCATTACTTGCTTGCGTTCCAAGTTTATCGAGTAGAGTTTCCATGCTTGGCGTGAGTTAGCGGGCAAGGAGATACCAATAACAATCATATAAAGTTTGGTCTCACTTTAAATAACACAAAGATCTCGCTCTTTAATAGCAATGAGATCTAATTTACCATACTTTTCTAAATATAAAACGTTCCACCGAGCACTTGGTCGCACATCCACGTTTACCGCCTAATTATTGGCCGAAAAACTGTTTTGGCGCCAGTCTCGGAGTTACGTTTAGAAATCACTCAAACATGAATTTTCGTCTAACAATATTCTCGTCTAACAATTTCCCGTCTACTAATAATTTTCGTTCAAAAATCTAACAATAGCGCTTAAAAATCAGGTGAATCAATATCTGGCGCCGTCACGGCCAACCTGACTATCGCACGGCCTCGTGCGCTTATTAAGAAGTTGGTTAAATTGCAAAAATTCAAAAGAGAGTGTACAATAAGCACTACAGCCGCTCGTCCATTCCTGACAAATACTGACAATAGTATTCACTTTATATCTCAAATAAAAAGTCATAGTCAAAATACAGCTGGCCCGGGCGTGAGGCCCCTTCCACCAGGACACCAGGATCTAGGTAACATGGCCCGACGCGCAAATGGCTCCTTCAACCAGTTACCCTAGACCGTACTCGCCCTTCCACCAGGACACCAGGATCTAGGTAACATGGCCCGATGCGCAAGTGGCTCTTTCAACCAGTTACCATAGACCGTACCATAGAACTACAACAGCATGGCTCGGGCGTACAGCCCTTTCAACCACGGTAACAGTGTGGCCCGGGCGCCCAAGGGCCCTTTCAACCATCTCCAACAAAACAACTGTAACGAGGCGCATTGCATGCTACCTCGTTGCCTCGTTTCTACTTCATTTCTCATCTCATTTACCATTTCTTTGAATATTTAATTTTGGAATTCATTCAAAAATCATCCGTCAAATCATCCATTTTTATTTTCACTTATCCTTTCTTTATCAAACCTGTAACTAGGTCTCTCATCATGTTTTAACTTTAAAATTCAATAAACGTAAATAAATGTATTTCTACTGTAATTCGTGAATAAAACTTTCTAATTCAGTGCTAGTGGAAATTGGAGTTTCAATTACCATTTCTTAGCTTTCGACGAGGAAGCTTTCGTTGAGATTACCACTACCTTTAGAATTCACGCCGCAGGCTCGCCCAGGAGCAAGGCGAGCCGCGGGTGTGACACAACTATACTCTCTATAAGGAAAGCGGAACAGCGCTGTCAAATAAAAAAGGAATTGCCTCACCAGATAATGTTGACAGTGTACCCCTGGCCCCTGGGTAGCCGGCATTCACATAGATGGACTTCTTTGGTCAAACTGAATGAGCTGCGTAGATGTGAATGCTGCCTTAGTAGGTTCAGGACTCGCCACTAGAAGCCGTGTAGGCAGCGCTTCCATACAACTCAGAAAACCCGAGGCGGTTGCTTCATATCTCGAATCGGTGTTTTGCGCATTTATCTCCTTATTTAAACAATGCCCTTCGTATCCCGCTTCTGATAAAGGCACAGATCCATTACTTGCTTGCGTTCCAAGTTTATCGAGTAGAGTTTCCATGCTTGGCGTGAGTTAGCGGGCAAGGAGATACCAATATCAATCATATAAAGTTTGGTCTCACTTTAAATAACACAAAGATCTCGCTCTTTAATAGCAATGAGATCTAATTTACCATACTTTTCTAAATATAAAACGTTCCACCGAGCACTTGGTCGCACATCCACGTTTACCGCCTAATTATTGGCCGAAAAACTGTTTTGGCGCCAGTCTCGGAGTTACGTTTAGAAATCACTCAAACATGAATTTTCGTCTAACAATATTCTCGTCTAACAATTTCCCGTCTACTAATAATTTTCGTTCAAAAATCTAACAATAGCGCTTAAAAATCAGGTGAATCAATATCTGGCGCCGTCACATATATTATTTGTCATTTTTGCATCACATTACAGGTAAACAATAATAAATCGAAGAATAATTCGATTATTTAGCACAATTTGTTAGTAAAGATATACATTTTTGGATTTAAAGTAAATTATGGCCTATGAAAAGGATTATAAGATGTTGTCAAATAAATTGAAAGACAAGGTTCTAATAGAAAGTCCATTCCATGAAACAACCAGGGATGGCATAAACAAGTCTTCGGTGTTGCTTGGTAAACTAAAGTTAGCTTTTTTTATTGAGCAAACAAATTACCTACATAATCTATCATCGGTTCTACAAAAAAAAAACTGACCGAAGTTCGATCGCGCGGAGAGGTTCTGAGAAGTTGTTCATAATTTACGTTTCGGACGGTTTTGGTTCCACCGCTAGGTTCCACTAGTGGGTCCAACTGCACTGATTGTGTTGTGTTGTGCACTTGTGTAAGTCCGAGACCCAAAGAAAGACGTTCGCGCACGTCTACGCACAAATATTAAGAAAATACTATGGACATAATATGAGCTGATAATGATGATGATGATTGATGACTATGGACTTCTTTAAATAAATATTTGTGCGTAGAAAATTACCAAATTTTCTCAAAAGTTTCGGCTATTAGTTTTGGGTATATAGAAAGAGGGAGATTTAGTTTTTAAAGTCTAATTTATAGCCCCAAAATTGACCTCCGTCAGTAAATACGAGGTCTGTCTTTGATGTAGGTACTAAATGAAGCAATAAATTATATGATTATGATTATGATTATTATTAAATTTTAATTTAAACGGCCCAGTCAGACACACAGCTGATCCTATAAGCGTTCCTTTTTTATCTTTTTAAGGTACGCAACTCTAAGAATTAATAAATCTTTTCTGATCATATTGCTTGCAAATAGGGTTATTTACTCAGAGTCCAAGGTTGGTCAGGTTTATCAATCCCAGACAAACCATCGACCGACACCACCAGTAGGTTCGTTCTTAAACTAAGTTAAGTATAGTCAATCACCCTCTCTAAAGTCAAAACAGTCCAAAGTTTTCAGCTTAGCTTCTCATAGAAAAATACGGACGTAATTTTTTTTGACGTTTTTAGCACTAACCCAAAAGCAATTCGTGATCGTAACGAGAAGGAGGCTCAACCTGAACCCAGAGTTGTACTACAATAAAATACAATCGCAATTTCCCCTGGACGATGTGCACCTGTCTATATTTAAACGTACCCGAAGGCAGGTTCTTAAGGCTTGTATCCAGAACAAAACTGTTCAATATTTTGAACTGGCTCTATATAAAAAGAGAAAGGTAAAAAAAATTGCCGCTTTAAGTATAGGTAACTTTAATTTCACTTTAATTTAAATTTATTTATTTTTATTTCTTAATATCTAGATATTCTGGGATTTATGGTGTAACCATATAAGAGAATTAAAAGCTAAACATATGAAGTGGCCATTTCGAGAATTTAAAGATGTTGGATCTTTCTGTACTGAAACTACTAATACTCGTACTACTAAAACAAGCGTAAAACCCGCATTACCGGACGAGGTTTGGAATTAATTTTGCTTAAAGTTTTACGTATATTGGTTGATATGATAAATTATGACAAGGCTCACAACTACATGATATCAGTAATAAAAGCCACTGGGGTATTACGTACAAGTGTAGACAATACGCTAAAACAATAGTAGTTCAATGATAAAAACACTTTCAGAGATGTTCAAGTTGGCAGCTTCTAATAAAGTTGGCATACCTATCTACCAATTTCTCTACGAAATTGGTAGATAGGTATGCCGTGCAGGTACAGCGCAAAATTACATAAGATGTTTACATGTAGGATATAAATTTAGGCCAATAACAGTTAACCACTAGAAGAGTACATAGGTATTATAGTCGAGAGCAACGTAGCAGGTTTATCAGGTTTTCCAACACTTTTATAACATGCTTATTATGATCATGGAAATGAAAAAGATTTTTCTAAAATTTGAGATAATTATGTAATAAACTAATCATATTCTCAGGTATTATTTAACATAAATTCAAAACCAGTTCGGAGACGGTGGACTGACAAATACATATACCTCGGCACAAAACGGGAAGAGGAGGACAAAAATAGACCAGTGCCGATTCCATACGAAAATCCTGAAGGCATAAAATTGCTGTACTTGATGTCGGAAAAATTAGGATGTTGGGACCAGTCAGAGAACTGGATGCAGTATGGGGACAGCAGCGTGTGTGACAGCACTCGCATCGAAAGTCCCGTCAGCACTTATACAGGACAACCTACAACTAAAGTGACCTACACGTCGATAATTACAGCGGTTTGTACAAGACAGAATTTTGCATCCGTTAACAGCTCAATGACTCGACGACGTCACCACCGATATGCGTCGTGCTCTCGATGTTTTCCTTCACCATAAGTGCGCCGAATAAACGTACAAAATTTAATCTAAATGGGTATCTGAATCATCACTACATAGTATAAAACAAAGTCGCTTTTTCTGTCCCTATGTCCCTATGTCCCTATGTCCCTCCCTTTGTACGCTTAAATCTTTAAAACTACGCAACGGATTTTGATGCGGTTTTTTTTAATAGATAGAGGGATTCAAGAGGAAGGTTTATATGTATAATACATGCATAATATACTTAAGAATAACCCACAATAACCATTTTCCCGTGCGGAGCCGGGGCGGTCGCTATAGAACTATAAGCTATATACTAGAAAATGGTCCTTAAGTATATTATGCATGTATTATACATATAAACCTTCCTCTTGAATCACTCTATCTATTAAAAAAAACCGCATCAAAATCCGTTGCGTAATTTTAAAGATATAAGCATACATAAGGATATAGGGACATAGGGACAGAGAAAGCGACTTTGTTTTATACTATGTAGTGATATAATAATAAGAAGAAATCTAAATAAATAATCTAATAATATAAATAAGACTTATGTACGTACAATTGCGAAAATCGAAAACACATTCGTACATAGTACGTGCCGAGGCTTGAACCCGCGAACTTCCTCATGATTGTCAACGGCCCTATATAAGCCACTTGCCAGTCAATTCTGTTTATTTTTGCAGTCATTTTCAAAAATACGTAACTAGTTTCTAAAACCGTCTATTCAACACTAATGTACCTAATGACCTGATATCAATATCCAAAACAGACATGGTATAGCCCCCATAGCTGAGTGGTAAAGCTTCCCTTCTTTTCTTTTTTTTAATTTACCTATGCTTGAGTCGAAAAATTACGACGGATCAAGCTTCACCGGACTTGCGGGGGAGCGGAAGACTCTACTCCTAAAAAAGTCATATATACCAACGCGTCTATAGGGGCGCGGGCGGCTCAAGGGAGCCTCGGACCACGGCCTAGCGCGTTGATATTGAAAAACATCGCGAAGGAGACGACGCCTGAGGTGCTCCGTCTCTGATTATCAGTTCTGATTTAAGCTTCCCTTCATATTATGGAGGTTCCGTGTTCGTTTGTCAGATATTTCAGGCAGAATCACCTGATTATCTCTGAGAAAATAGATCTATAACGTGCTTCAGAAGGTCCGGTCCCGGCTACTATCTACGAATGTAGTCGTTACGAGTCACTCACGTCTTGGCGGGTCAATAACTCCGAGACGAGGGCTAATGAGATCGGTCGATGACTTTACAACCCAAATGAAGAAGAACAACATTCTAAGAGCCTCGTGCGCTTCGTTTACACCGGCTTTTTCTATTCGTTTTTACTTATAGCACAGAATACCAAATAGTAGTCCCTATAGCTAGCCCGCCGCAACCCAAAATTCTGCAATTTGCCGATGATAATGGCTTAAGAAAAAAAAGGGTTTGTTAAACAATAAAGGAAAATTTGTACAGCAGCCAGCACATGCGGCTGGAGATTTGCACCACGAAATTCACCCCTAGTGCTGTACTGATATTTATTCTGTTCCGCTACAAAATACGGGCGCTTTCAAAGTCGCCATGTCCAGCCGCATGTGCTGACTACTGGTACCGTATAATTATTCTGTAAATTTTATCACAATCTGTTTAAAAGTATGAAAGTAAAGTGAATCTGAAATCTGGGAAGTCGTTGGATGCTGTCAGCATATTTGTTACATTGTTGCGGAGTTTCTTGACATGATGATAAAAGTACAGTATGTTATATGTGCTAGGGATCTAATACATGCATAGAGAGCGGTCACGCTAGGTCACGCGGTTAAGCGTTCTGCGTTCAAGTGTGCCATTTGCTCGCTGTTGAACGGTCGAATGCCTCCTGTGTGAGCATATCTATGTAACTTAATATCTCACAAAGAACGCCTTGAACGCTTGACCGCGTGACCGCTCTCTCTTTGTTAGATCCCTTATACGCTTCTGCTGTAGGCCTACTATGTAAGTAGCGACAGGCTCGAGAAGCTGTCAAATGCGACAGTGACATTAGAGCCATAGCTGTTCTGTCAATATGTCGCGTTTGACACCTTCTGATTTATGAGTAAATGGTGTACTGCTCACAGAACACCATTTACTCATAAAGAGGAGCTTCTGCTACTAAACAAATATTTTTTTCATGTTGACAGATGAAGTAGAGCAAGGAACATGATAAGATAATCCATGGAAACCACATTATCTATTCATATAACTATGGTGGTAAGGTAACTGGTATGAGAGAGAAACCGCGTGAAAATCAATGTGATACTCGTATTCACGAGCAAGACTAGTTGAATTGATTGCATAGGTATAGTGGTATGATATTTATAATATTAAATAAAATATAAAATAGAATGGATTTCCTTTTCTTTGTGCTTTCTGTGAGTCGACTAAAAGCCCTGTTCACCCCGCTAATGAACCGAAAAGTGGTTGGACATTCGCACTATGGTATTCACCCATTAGGTACAGAATATGATACGGGCGGCGCTTTTAGGGGCATATTACATTATCAAATATTTGATCATTTACATTACCTACATGTAATATATCAAATATATTATATGATCATATATTTTGATCAAATATTTGATAATATAATATGCCCCTTTATGATAATTTGGATGAATTTTGTAGTGCGAATGTCCAACCACAAGCGCTGTAAAGCCTGACCAAAGAAATAAAAAACCTGCTCTGGGGCTTCGAGCAACGCGGGCTTTCCTTGCCGGAAGGAAAGCCCGCGTTTATCGAAGCTCTGGGGGCACCACAATATGTACATTTTTATGTTTATGGCAAAAATTTTCATTATAAAATTAGTTCCATTGAAATTCCGCATTGTGGTGAGGTTTTGTCAGGCTTTACCTGTACCTATAATTGAGTGAAATCAAAACGACAACGCTCTCTTGCATAATGTATGGAGATGCCAAATACCTGGTTTAAAATTTTAACTATGTAAATCTTCTTAGTGGAAGTACTAGATCCTTCCTTGATCAGACGTGAAGTGCTTGATATGTGTTGTACTTAGAACAACGCCTTCCTATCGGAAGCCCGCGTTGCTCTAAGGCTTGGTAGTTCGTACTCTACTCTTTGGTCCTGTCCTCCTGCCTGTCCTGGCCCTGTCCTGTCCTATTCTTAGTACCTATACTATAAGTAGTACTACCGTGTACTTACTATTACTTACTACTATAAATAAATCCACCTTATGAGATTTCCATGCCAAAAAAAAAGGAAAAAAATGGAGACTACAACCCTGACCGAAAATTCAGCCGAAAAACTGCGAGTTGCGCAAAGGGCGATGGAAAGAGCAATGCTGGGCATTACGCTACTAGACCGAAAGCGCAACGAGTGGATCAGGCAGCGAACTAAAGTTGTGGATGTGGTTACGACCATTGAGCGCCGGAAATGGAGATGGGCTGGGCACATAGCCAGAATGGACTTCGACCGTTGGGCTAGCTAGAAGAACGTTGGAGTGGAAGCCCAGAGAAACCACAAGAGGCAGAGGTCGCCCACCGGAAAGATGGGTCAATGACATTCGGGGACACGCTGGTCTGAAGTGGATGCAAGTGGCAGGGGATAGAAAGTCGTGGAGGGCTTTGGAGGAGGCCTATGTCCGAAGACGGACGATGAAAGGGCTGGGATGATAATGATGATGAGCTTTACCATATGATTAGGCTGTATGGTTTAGTTCTTTTGCCTTTCCCATCGGGGCAAAAATAAAAAAATAACAACATAACCTAATTTCATACATAACTAACCTCAAAGAGGGTTTTACGCGGGAATCGAGAGGAAATGGCGGGTTCATTGTTTCGTCCTTTTTAAAATTAGTTTTTCATGGTTATTGTGGTGTTAATATGGTGGAATTAGTGCGATAATGTGCCGTTAAAGAAGAACTATTCAATGAAAGTGAGAAATAATGAGTGGTTAGCTGTTTCTGATTTGATACCCCGCGTTAACCTCCTGAGGCCCACGGTACTACAAGAAGGCCTTCCATCGACTAGGGGTAAAGGCCCAGCGAAGTAACCAATATTATCAAGTAATGACCCAAAGTACTCTATAAAGGACCCTTTTTCTAATCGAATATTAGAGTTTGAAATTCCCGCTATTGTAGAAAATAATGTTTCTGAACGCACCCTTTGCTTATTTTTTTATTCGATAGTCCAAAGCAGTTGTGCCAACAAAAAAATATTTATTTGTTATTTTGACGTTTCCGTGAACGAGATGGGTACTTTTGCTCGACAACGTATGTAAATCCATATATTTTTGAGTAATCTTTAGCTCTCCGTGTATTGTTTTTAATGTAAATCACTGGTAAAATACCATTCTCAAAGAATACTCATTTATTTTTTGCCTCTCTATTAGTATTGTAAAAATATGAAATGACGAAATTTGAAAACCTTTTTAAAGGCCTTTAGATCGCAATCATTTATTATTATTATTTTATGAATATAAGTAAAAATCTTTACACCAGTAAATAACACTTATATTTTAAACTGTAATTTCATTACTGTAATTTTTCTTTGCTATTTTATTATTTTCGACAAATTCTATGTATAAGTAATAAGTAAATTCAACTTATTGTTCCACTTCAGATTAAAATACACAAACATTTCCTATTATCTTCTTTTGATAATTTTGAAAAAACATAGCGTTTAATGTTGTGATGATCCTTTTTCTATAGAATTACTCTTATTTTTAAGGTTTCATATGATTTAAATTGCAGTTTTGTTTAATAATTAAAAAAATGTGTACTGTCAGTTGGATTTGTACAAGTTTTCACAAACTTACTTGAGACTGTATAATTAAAATAATAGTAACTTGTGGTAAATTATAATACTTTGTTTGTATTTTTACTAAAACACAAATAATTTATACATTTTATGTATTAAATTTAGAAATACATAATTTTAGATAAATCTTAATTTAAAGATAGTGCAGCCCAAAGGCCTTTTTAAAGGTATTACAATATTCCAGTTTTTTTTACCTTACTGAGTACTAACTGACCCTAACAAGTCACCAAAAAAATATGGAACATATTTGATCACCTTAAGGCAGCTTTTCATTTGTTCAAAGTTCTGGGCCTTTACCATTAAGTCCTATGTGAAGGACCGTGGGCCTTTAGCTGATAAAATGATTTAGAGCCCTGGGCCTCAGGAGGTTAAACTTCAGTATCATTGGAATCTAAGAACCACCCTTGCATTTCAATGATCCCGTAACAAGAAATGAAACTACTGAAGACGTTTAACATGGATTCAAGAAATGACTAAAGACGACGAAATTAAACTGAAGAAATAATGACTGAACATGAAGACATTAAACTTGGATAATGCGAGAAACTACTAAAGACTAGGCTGTATGGGCTTGGATCCCTTTGCCTTTCCCATAAGGGAGAAAGAAACTAAAAAAAAAAACTAACCTCAAAGATCTCATTTCTTTCTTTTCATTCTGAAACACAGTAGAGAATCTAAAATATGTATTTGTAATTGATTGTTAATGAGAATATAACTTTAGATAACTGTGTCTTTATTATAGTTACAATGTTTACTGTGTCCAAAGTTTTGGGTAGACTAATACGTCCAAAATATCGAAGGGAAATGATGATTCGAAGTTCTTGTACAATAAAAATAGAAAACAAAAATTTCCACACCAATGCCAACTTGTGTGTAAAAATGCATAAAGAACTTGAAAACAGCCACGCGTATCGCATCATGGAAACAAGTGGATATGCAATTAGCTTAATAAATACGACAGAAGAAACAAAGTTAACAGCTGATCAATTTGATCAAATGATGAAAGAAGATTGGTCCAAACTACAACCAAAACAAATCTTTGAAATTTTTCCTGTCCTTGGTACATACTGTTCTGAAAACGGTTTGTGTATATCAAACAAAATATTTGATGACTTTATTGACCATTTAACAGACAACATCATACATGCATCAGATGATGAGTTAAAATCATTATTCTTCTCACTTGACAAATGGCCCGAAACAGCGTCAATACGCACAAGAAATTTTATTGAAGTTTGGGCAGCTCTTGATGATGCATGTGTGAATAAAATGAAAGAATGGAACTTTGATCAAATGTTACAATATGTTGCTTTGTTTTTCATGTTGAATGTAGCTAAGTATTCTGATTTTACATTAAAAGTAATCAACAAATTAGCCACTAAAGCAAAAAGTATTACACCATCACAGATGGTGCAAACATTTTTTTATGTTGGAGTGCTTCGAAAACAGCCATTTGACATGCACAACTTGGAATTACGCATGATTAGTATTTTTCAAGAATTATCTTTAGATGACATAGCAATAATATCAATGGGATTATTCAAAAGTAAAACTCCCATCAGAAGTATGGATTTAGTGTCAAAAATTATTAATGAAATTATAGGAAACACAAAGGATATTCATGAAGTGTCACTTGCTGCTATGCTTAAAGTTATTAGATACTCAGTAAAAGTTAATACTGATGATAAGATATACAGACTTTTGGATTCACTGCAATATAAGGTGGATGAATTGTCTGTTATGTGCAATGTGCACTTGGCTTTGTTGGGATCAGCAACATTGACTTTCCATAAAGACTGTCTTATTAAGATTGCAGAGAAAATAAACCAATCTTTATCTAGTGCTAGGATCAAAGATTTAGAAAGATTAGTACTAACTTATGGTACATTTGATTTTAGGCCACCTTTGAATTCAAAAGAATGCCTCTTTGAAAATATTATAAATGAATTAAGAAAACCAGAAAGAGAACCAGAAATTAGTAAACATGGCAGGTCTTTTGCATGCTGTGTAAACTACTTAGGACTGCTAGGGAAATATCCAGCTGATTTGATGAATAAAATTTTAAGCCCTGAATTTTTGAATGACACCTATGGAACAAGATTTGTATATGGTAGAGAAATTTTAGCAATTCACAATACTTCTCTCATATTTTACCCAGAGGCAACAATAAACCGTCTTGAAAGAAAAACAGTTATAATGCTGGCAAAAAAATATACTGCTTATGTACCTAATGAGAACTTCAATAAAAGATTGAATGTCACTGAACAAATGTATCTGGATGTATTCAAAGCTTTATGTGATATTCGCGGGGGGGATGATTTTGTGAAAGGTGATCATGTTCTACCACACTATGAGAGAGGAGGTACTGTTTGTTTAATATAATACAATTTTTTTTATTTAATATTTTCTGTAAGGTACAGTAGGCTGCACATGCGGTTGGAAATTTTGACCTTGAGAGCGTCGTTAATCCTTAGCAGTAGAAGAGAGTGCAGTGCAAGTGTCTAACCATATACGTGCCAGCTACATTTTAATCTGAATATTACAAACATCAAAATAATGTATTAGTATTTATTCATCAATTTTTTCAGATATCATTATCTGCAACAATAGTGAGGGAATACCAGTAACAGTGGTAGACAAATTAAGTTCAAAATTTGGACTGATAAAGCCTCCTCCAGATAGCAACAACTGGCTAGCTTTGGTAATAGCTGGAAGGAATGCTCTTATCCATGGCACAAATACACCATCTGGGCCCAGTAAAGCTAAATTAAGGGAACTTCAAACCTTGGGCTATCATGGAATACTAGTAAGTTACTAATTATTATGCTTTTGTTAGTTAAGAATTTGTTGTAAATAATTTTTTTTTTTCTATATTTTCAGATACCATGGTCTGTTTATGTTACAAAGACATCCAGAATGGAGCTATATGAGTATTTAAAACATTTGATAAAATGAATAAATAATTATAAGATTTAAATTTAAACTACACTTTTATTCTTGTTTAAACTAGAAAATATTATGTCCAGCCAGCCGATAGAAAAATAAACACCCGATAGAAAAATAAACACCCTCGCCATGTCTCACAAATAAAGAATCGAATTTTATTTTATATGTAAGACAGGGTTCCTTTCAGGGTTCATTACAAAATAAAAACCTCTAAATGTTTGAAATTACAACAAACCAAAAGGAAAAATTATCTCTGAACAACAAACTGTTTAAGAGCGCCATCTATGACTTATAAATAGGAACTAACATTGAAGTCTGTTTGCGGGAAAATGGCAAAACCAGAGACTCAATATAGCCGCGATTAGACTACACAATTATTGTTAGCCACCGACAAATTGGCGTTCTACAAATATTGGAGTAAGTGTAATGAGGGATTTTCAAGATGGCATAAGAAAAAAACAGGTTCTATTGACTTAAATAGATGGCGTGCATGTCGTATAAAATGTCAAAAGCAAGCTTGTCAATCCAATCAGCGCAAATAAAAAACTGGCAACACTGTTGTTGTCACGTCAATCGTCACGCACTTTATTGTGTTTTAATTTCGTTTCGTGTTTTTGCGTGCTGAGTTGCGTTTAAATTTTGATTCGTTTCACTAGTATCCTTTTTTCGACAAAATTTTGTGATTTCTTTGTATTTTATTTGACGTAAGAATTAGTGCAGCGCCATCTCTTATGACCATAATGAAACCTTTTTTTGTTTTTAGAACTGTCAAAATGAAAATCCCTCATTACTGAAAAAGTGTCCAACAAATTGTGTGCGGCTTATGTGGGCAAAACGAAACAAGCTTTTAAAGCAAAGATGAAAGCGAAAGAGTGTCACGTCGTCGTAGTATTTTTTTATTCGATGTTGATTTTTAAGCTCGCTCGCTTTCATTAAAATTTGATGACGATCTCAATGAAACACGCACAGTCCAAAATTGAGTGTAATCCCTACCAATTTATAAATGCAAAAGTAACTCGTGATCGTGCGTGACTGTTTGTTACGCTTTCACACCAAAACTACTGAACAGATTTTGATAAAACTTATCTAGATATACTTACATATAATAGACTTTTGGGTTGGGCTTGGGGAAGGAACGACATAAGCTAAATACCACGGGATGATGATTGATGATGACTCTCCATGTATACCATAATATAATTATATGATACGATCAACAAATTAGTGGAATATTATAACAAAGCGCGTTCACATAAACAGGCTGTATAAGCTGTAAAATCTTGCCTTTTCTCTTAGAATAAAAAGTTCTGTTTTTTTTTCTCGTGGTTGGTTGCCAGTGGTGCCAAGTTGGACAATTTTATGCTATTTTTAACTATATTAAAGGATGTCGAAGCGACAATAAGTGAAAAACAGCAGGGCAAGCATGTAAGACCGCGACAGGCTCGAGAAGCTGTCAAAACGCGACATAGAGCCTGTCTCGCGGAGTTGTCGCGGGGAGCTAGCACAGTTCCCGCGAGAGAGACACAAAAATGGCGACCTTATGTCAATCGGCGAGAACGCGACGGAATTGTCGCTTTGGCTAGCACGTAACGTTCATTAAGCGACTTAGACATTCGCTTTTTGACAGTTCTACGCGTGATAAAGTCTTCCACGTTCTGAGTGCGCGAGAGCAAGGCGAGAACGTTCAATAAATAGGTTAACTTGAAAAGTGATTGGAAAAATCTATAATTTTCTTCATAAGTAGGTAACTTTCACTTCGAAAGTACTTAATTATATATTTAATAAACAATACTTAATGTGTAAGTAAATATGTATGGTTGGCTACTAATAAAGATGGTCAACTCCTTCATATGATGGTAGCGGGGCTACTCCAAATGTATGCAATTTTCTCAGGCAATTCCTAATGCTTTTCATTATAATTATAGGATAATTATAGAGATTATCATGAGATTAACTAATGATTGAATAGAATCTTACAATAATACCATAAACAAAAATATCAGAAATGATGTTGAACCTTTAATAAGACTGCGTCTAGTGTTTAGCTTACCATTGTAAAAGAAATAAAGAAAACTTATTATTACCTATATACTATAATACTTGTAAGTTAAGTAGGTTCATATTAATTCTATATTGAATAAACAAAACAATAGCAAACCATCTCTGAAAGTAAATATGTATGGTTGGCTATGAATATATTAGTAGCGGGGCTGCAATTTTTTTCTCAAGCAATTGTATATGCTTTTTCATTATGATTATAGCATAATTGTGGAGATTTTCAAACCTCATGATTGAATAATATCTTACATAAAACCATAAACAGAAATTAGATTATAGTATCAATTAAAATTTTAATATTTCTTGTATTATTTCTTATATTATCTTTAGGTTGGTTGGGACATGTTGGAAAAGAAAATAAAGAATTAATTTATTAACATCTTTGTGTATTTTAACTAATCTTTGTAATAATAGACTGGGAAGGCATAAGTCCAGCAGTAAACTGTTATAAGCGAAATAAATAGTAGTTGATGCACCATAGTGTTGAAATTTAATTGTTTATACTTTTGTAGTCAATGTAATGACTAACTAACAATAACACAGCTACAACTGCTTGCTGAAGTTCCATTCCCTGCAGCACGTTCACTATGGCACTCCGCAATGACACTCCTAAATGGCATCTTCAATTTTATTGCCAAATAATAATTATGTTGGCTTTTTCATACAGTTGCCGTCCGTGTAATTCAACTTTTGTTGACAAAAGGCAAGAGCACAGTCAGCACAGCTGTCTTTGGTATGAGGAACCTAAAATAGACACAATCATTAGTTTTTTATTTTGTAATGTACAATAATATCAGTTCTCTCATTTCATAATTCGCCAGTAAATACCTAAGTTACGTAAACCAATTACCTGTAAAAATATTCTTCAATATCTCATGTTCTGCATTGTGAATCAACATTGATATCCTCGAAAATAGTTCAAGTTCGAAAAAGTATATAATTCAAGGGTCAGCAATTATTGAACACACGGTAAGGTCTTCTTGAACGTCCACATTGGTATCAAAGTTTAGATCACGATCATAACTCCATCCTAGAGAATAAAGCGTATTATGTTAGACATTAAAATAATATAATAATACAAGGAAAATATACGAAACAATGTAATAATGTGCTTTCCAACGTACCAACTAGCGAGTGATGCGGATTTCCTTGTGAGTACATCTATCTACCGATAAAAATCGCTAGGCAATCAAGAAAAAGATATTTAATTATACGAGTTTTATCAATAAATACAAGCAAAACGAATTTTTTTTTCGCAGATTTTTTATGCTGACTGACATATGCATTTAAGTTAAGACGAACATTTATGGATGGAGTGATGAAAAAAGATAGCGCTATACAACATTCCTTGTTTTTTATCTCGCTCTAACACTTTACTTGGGGTAGCGAACGAACGAATGAATGGAATGTCCACTTGGTAGGAATATGGTAGAATTTTTTTTTGTTATAATGGTAACACCATTTTCTCTACCGCGAGACTGCCGACTCGCGCTGCAAAATGTTGTCGCGGGAGAGTTACATGCTAACAAAAGCGACAAATTGCAGTGAGGCGAGCGAGCTCTCTCGTCTCGCGTCGCCTCTCGCCTCATTTTACATAGTAGCCATGCAGGGTGACTTTCTTTTACAGACTTCAGCTGAATGTTAAGTAATAAATAACACGTGCTATACGACTCGAGTAGTTTGATCGTAACTTAGTCTGTTACTTTACTTTCTATTTTCCTAGCCTGTACTGTCCTATTGCAGGGCAAAGGCCTCTCTCATAGCCTTCCAATTTTTGGCTACCCCGAGATATGCTCTCCCACTCCCCAGATTACGCATCCAGCTCGTCTCACCGCGTCTTGCGGGGCTCACCAAAACACAACCACAACGACAACACCGACAAAAAAGCCATCGGATTGCGCGGCATGCCGACAGCAGTTCGTTCCTGGCATGAACTGTCGTGCGTGCCGCGTTGGCGAAATGGTCGACGAGTTGTGTTGTGCCGGCGGCTTTGTGCGGCTTGTAATGCCGGCAGCATAGCCGCTCGGCATAATCCCGCCAGCACTGTGTGAAGCAGCCATCACTTTTACGGGTCTACACTTACAAACTTACAAACAACCTATCGGAAATATCTGGGCACCTCGTTGAAATGCGTTTCCCCTCGTGCTCCCTACCTCGCACCTCAGCCCGTTTTCGCCTATTCAGTACAGGTGCGAACGCAAGCACCAACGCATGACGTCATTAAGCCAGGTACCCAGATATTTCCGATGGATTTTCTTTATCGGTAGGGGTGAAATTCGTAGTGCGAATGTACAACCGCATGTGCTGGCTTCTGTACTGTATCAATGAATTATTATTATCTATAAATAATATTTCAAAGAGGAAATATTTGATTGTTTGTGTGCGAGTGGGTGGAGCCGCGGTGGAAAGCTAGTTATAAATAAATTTCGTGCTTTTTGGAAACATTGACTGTTGAAGACTTGGCAATACAGACTTGTCAAAGTTTTCGCGCCCGGTTGACGTGTTTGTGTGTGTGTGAGTGAGTGTGACCGATCCGCTTGCGGCTCCAGGCTGGTGTCAGTTGCTATGTCGCTGTCAAATCTGACTTGAAGCAGCGCTGTTCTGAAATTTGGCCCGTTAATTCTTTAGAGAAATTTTGACAGAATAGCACTAGATGTCTATTTAACATTTTATGTCAACATTGAACCTATTTTCGTAGATAGACTTCTTCTAATTTGGATTTATGGTTTTGTGGTTGCTTAGCAACCGTACTGTTGATGTCAAATGAAAAAATAATTGTAAACATGTCAACTCAAATTCTAAGTGATAGTGAGATATACCTATATTATTTTTTTCAGTTCTCTGTTCACTGTTGATTCATTATTTGTGTCGTATCATCGAAGAAAAAAAAGCCAAAGAGACTTCTTATTTTGTAATCTGTAGTTTAATTGTTCATATTGGATAATTTATCCTAGAGAATAACGTCCGAAAGAACGTGCGTATGTTTACATTGGTGCAATTAACTCGTGAGCAGAAAGACATGGACTCCAACCAAAGCATGGCCATTCTCTTGATTTAATATACAGGAATATAAGAATGCCTTGGAGGTCAGCAGCTGATAGATGGAATGCTGATGAAGTGGCTACAAAAACTTTGGGCAGTTATAAAAAGCAGAGTAATACGTGGTACCACGCTACTTATTATAACAAACTTTATTTTTGAGAAGATATTATGTATTGAACAACGTTTTGAAGTTTTCAAATCCAAAAATATATGTGTCGGATTAGTTGTATTTGCTCTAGCACTACGACGGAAGGAAGATCGGATCGGTATACGATATTTTTTATGGTGCTCTATACATAAGAATATGGAAGAGGATCTTGCAATTGCATTGAATGGGGTCCGGTATGCATTCTTCGTGTTACGCTTTCACTTCGCTCTACTCGACATCTTGTCTTCGGTAATATTGTTGGAGCAAATATATTTTTTGTCCACATAGGTAAACCTACTTATCTATTGTAAGAAGGCCCTCTGGGTTTTAGCCCCGTTATGTTCACATTGGTCACCACATCCCTTTGATTTATAAGAGGCACCATATAGAACATGGACAATTTAAAATTGAGACAGCAAAGAGATGCTTGAACACCAAGTCGTTACAGCAGTGAAAATACGACTATAAATGAGAAAGAATAAAGTAGTAATCCAATAATAATCCAGTAGTAATCTAATATGTATTACATTTTGATACGACTATTTACGCTGATACAACAACATAATATAATTGTGTCGCATGCAGTTGTGCTTGAGTACCAAGTTACCACAGTGAAAATACGACCATAATTTTAAAAGAAGGATTTGGATAATATAATATAATACATTGTGGCAAACATTACTTCTACTTTTGATATTGGTTTTTATTTTATCAAGCATACATAGCACACAATATTATGTACCGAATAATAGTGGCTTGCTATTGTTCTTTTGTATATCAGAACAATGTACTGCACTGTGCACTTTTTAATTGCTTTAAGTTAAATGTGGATTGCCGATTCATTTGAAAGCTATTTTATTTCATTTATTTATTTCATATTGTCTTCAGCTTGTTTTTATATTTTCCTTAAATCTTTCAAAAGGTTCGCAGTGCATAGTTGTTCTAAATTGTGCAAAAGAACCTTAGCTATCCACTGACAGGTACATAATGTTGTGCGCTATGCATGTTTGACACCGAAAAAAAAATATTTTTAAAAAAAAGAAACCGGGACAAATTTTCAGAGTGCGCTTCAAAATCAGTTGGCATGAAAACACGCGAGAGGGCACTCTTCCCCCCGTATTTAATTATTTTTTCTCTTTGTGCGGCTCGCTCGCTCGCGTTTGCGTTGTGTTGTGTGAAATCGTTATGCGTTGGCTGAAATTATTATAAATCATAGGAAGAAATATCAACACTCTCACACGAAACTTTCGAGATGTCTCAACCAGAGGAAGCAATGGATGTGCCTGACATAGAAGATAACTCTGTAAGTAATAAACATCGTGATAGCGTCGATTCTATGATGCCTTGTGGTTTGTGTTACTATCCAATCGATTAGATCAGAAATCTGATTCTTTTTGTAATACCTTTTTAACTCTAGTCTTTTCACTTCATTATTTTCTTTTCAATCGAATTTCATACAGAATGGGTCGTCCAGCGATACCACTTCATCAAAAGGAAAAGAAGGAGACTTTGAGAGTAAAATCGAGACCGATCGTTCGAAAAGATTCGATTTCTTGCTGAAACAAACTGAAATCTTCTCGCATTTCATGACCAATGCTCCCAAGTCCAGCAGTCCCCCTAAAGCAAAAGCAGGTCGACCTAAGAAGATTAAGGAAGAGCAGCCAGATGACTCCTCAACAGCTGAGTAAGTGTTTCTGTGCTTGTTCTTTTCTCCACAGAATAGCTCAGACTTGTTGTGCAAAATCAAAGACTCTGAACACTTGACTGCAGTCGCTTCATCTTAATGGAATTTCTATGAAAATATGTATTTTTGTTTACCACCTACCTACATAATTACAGTGGCTAAGTAAGTGGTCAGAGCGTTTAAATTCCACTATGGAGATTGGTCGGAAATCTGTAACAAATATTGTTATTATTAAATTATGGTAAAATTATGTCATATGTATACAATAATGCCTTTGTTACAACTCTACGTTACTATGAAGAAAAAATCAAAATGAGTGTGAGGTGGTCACCCCCATTTGGGGCCCCTGCATCCCCCTTTCGGGCCTGTTTTAATTTTGCAGATACAATTAAATTACTACATCTTTGCACTGCACATTTGATCATTTTATCACTAAAACAATTAAAATATCACTCTCCAACTCAACGTGACTTGTAATGTTTTGACACTGGTTGGGGTTGGTGATGCCTCAGGGTATTGTCTTACAGTTCATAATTGGTTATGCGTGCTCTATGCCTACTAATAACACTAAATTAAAAAAATTAATAACCCCCAACACAAAACCGTTACTTGATCCTTTCAACAACTAGAAAAGAAAAATGGCTGAAGATATTTTCTTGGATCATAGCTAAGAACACTCTCGATTGTGACACCTTGCAAACAAAAAAACTAGATCAAAATCGGCGCATTCGTTTAGGAGCTATGTTGCCACAGACAGACAGACACACATGTCAAACTTATAACACCCCTCTTTTTCGTCGGGGGTTAAAAAGAACTGATCTAAACAAAAAATTGTTGCATCATAATGTCTAATTAAAATGACAAATTTGTATGGAAGTGTGTCTGAATTTATTTGGTTTGGGGCACAAACATTTAACTTTTTTGTGATTGTTTTTAGTCACCGCCATCGTAAGACTGAACAAGAAGAAGATGAGGAACTACTTGCAGAGACTAATGCAAAACAAAAGACTATATTTCGGTTTGAAGCTTCTCCCCCATACATTAAAAATGGTGAAATGAGAGATTATCAAGTGAGAGGTCTGAACTGGATGATTTCTCTTTATGAAAATGGAATTAACGGCATTCTTGCTGATGAAATGGGTCTCGGTAAAACACTACAGACCATTTCTCTATTGGGTTATATGAAAAATTTCAGGTAATTAATTGTTGTTTGTGTTAGTGCACATTAAAATTTGATGTTTATATCAAAGATATGAATGTCCATTACAATGGTTTATTTTGTACAGAAATATCCCTGGCCCACATATTGTGATTGTACCAAAATCAACTCTGACAAACTGGATGAATGAATTCAAGAAGTGGTGTCCATCTTTAAGAGCAGTCTGCCTTATCGGGGACCAGGAAACAAGAGTGAGTGTTTCCAAACATAAAAAATAAAAAGTATTCAGAAGATATTTGTATCTTTTTATTAATTTAAATGTTTGTTTCTATATCTACAGAATACATTTATCCGTGAAGTACTTATGCCTGGTAACTGGGATGTGTGTATCACTTCTTATGAAATGATAATCAGAGAAAGATCGGTTTTCAAGAAGTTCACATGGCGCTACATGGTGATTGATGAAGCTCATCGTATCAAGAATGAGAAGTCCAAACTGTCAGAGTTCCTTCGTGAATTCAAGAGCATGAACCGTCTGCTCCTCACGGGCACTCCCCTACAGAACAACCTGCATGAACTGTGGGCCCTTCTTAATTTCTTATTGCCTGATGTCTTCAATAGTTCTGATGTAAGTATTTCTTGGTAGGTGAAATAACTGAATGTAACTGAATGATTTTGATTAACCCTTCAGGGGAAGATTATCTGATTAACTATGAGAAGTAAGCACACAAACATATATTTTTCATAACATGTTTTTAGGATTTCGACTCATGGTTCAACACAAATGCAGCTCTCGGTGACAATCAGCTTGTATCTAGATTACATGCAGTGCTGAGACCGTTCTTACTTAGACGTTTGAAATCTGAAGTTGAGAAAAAATTAAAACCTAAAAAGGAAGTTAAAGTCTATGTTGGATTGAGTAAAATGCAGAGGGAATGGTACACCAAAGTACTTATGAAGGACATTGATATTGGTAAGGATTTTTATAACAAATGTAGTTATAGGTGTAATGACACTTTTGCTCTTATGCATTTGGTTATTTTATCAATGTTGTCCATTGCCTAATATAAAATTATTTCAATTACTGAAAAAAAATTCAGGCAGTCCCCAGCTCTAATTGACAAGTCTGTACATGAAAGTAATGAAAGGGAAACCGATAAAGAAACCTATTCATGTATTTCGATATGACGACATACAGCAAACTACATAGAAAGAGCATGAAATCAATTTGACCCGACATACATACAATCTTAGCATTGTACTTCGTTTTGAAATGAGTCACAATAGTAAAAGCACAGAGTAACTAATATACTACGTAAAAGTAAAAGTAAAAACTGCCATTTCGGGTATTAACATGTTAATTTTTCTGCAGTAAACGGCGCGGGGAAGGTGGAGAAGATGCGTCTGCAGAACATTTTGATGCAGCTGCGTAAGTGCTGCAACCACCCGTATTTGTTCGACGGCGCGGAGCCGGGCCCGCCATACACCACGGACGAGCACCTCGTATACAACTGCGGCAAGCTCGCCATCCTCGACAAACTGCTGCCCAAGCTGCGCGAACAGGACTCCCGCGTGCTCATCTTCTCGCAGATGACCAGGATGCTGGATATCTTGGAAGACTATTGTCTTTGGAGGCAATATAAGGTATCATCAACACCGTAGTAGTCGACATTAGGAAACCTCTGAGGCCTTGTTATAGGCGGGCGCTAGCGCTGCTAGGGCGGCTCTGACAACTGTAGCTCTGCTGCGATTCTGTGAAATCCGATTTTTTTTATTCGAAGTTTCTGGCCGAAAGAACCACAGTGCAGGCCCTGGCTTCTTCAATCGTCTACTTCACGACCTGCAGAATGAGCAAATCCGCAAAAAGCTATTAAGGATATTTAAAAGCGATCTTGCAGTTTTCACTGAATGATCAGCCCACCTTTATCTTACTACACGTTCTTTGGGAGTTATTTCATAATTGCGCCCGGTGTAATAACATAATTTGTGTTGATGCAGTATTGCCGCTTGGACGGGCAAACGCCGCACGAAGACAGGAACCGTCAGATCGAGGAGTACAACGCGGAAGGCAGTGAGAAGTTCGTGTTCATGTTGTCGACGCGCGCCGGCGGGCTGGGCATCAACCTCACCTCGGCCGACGTCGTCATCATATACGACTCCGACTGGAACCCGCAGATGGACTTGCAGGCCATGGACCGCGCGCATCGTATCGGACAAAAGAAACAGGTAACTCTACATAATCATACTGTAAAATGGATGCCCAAATGAACGGAGCGAGATTGAGTTAATACACGTCTTTATTGTGGATCGATCGGAAGAGAACAGTAAGGTGGCCCCGCAGCCTAGCCCTATAATATAACGGTATACATCTATTTTATATTAGCGACATCTCTCACTCTCAATACTGTCTCGAACTAGCTTTTAATGATTATGATATGACAATGACAAAATTTAAATAGGTAACGTCTTGATTGATTGACAAGCCATTTAATTCGGTCAATATCGTCTAGATGGCGCTGTGTTTAACATACATTGAAACGGAAAACTAGCTTTCCGTCCTGCGGCGGTAAATTTTCCGCGGTAAAACGTAGCCTAAAGGTCTAATTTAGTTTCTGGCAAAAATTTTCATTATAAATTTAGTTCCATTTAAATTCTGCAATATGGCGAGGAGTTATATTTTTCTGGTCGGACTTTAGCCAGTTTATTTCATAAGATTCCATTACAACATTAGCAAATTAAAACACAGTTCTTTTGCAAATTCTAGGTGCGCGTGTTCCGATTAATAACAGACAACACAGTTGAAGAAAAGATTGTTGAACGTGCGGAAGTGAAGCTCAGGCTAGACAAACTGGTCATTCAGTCGGGGCGACTAGTCGACACCAAGAACCAACTCAACAAGGACGAAATGCTCAACATGATCCGACATGGAGCAAATCATGTCTTCTCTTCGAAAGACTCTGAAATCACCGATGAAGATATCGATACTATATTAGCTAAAGGAGAAACGAAGGTAAGTCGAAAATTGGTGTAGATTTTCAAATAATTTGATTTAGTAAAGTAGTATGTAATAATTTATGTTTAATTTACAGACAGAGGAGTTGAAACAGAAGTTGGAGAGTCTTGGTGAAACGTCACTAAGAGCATTCTCTATGGACACTCCCGGCGCGACCACAGATTCCGTGTACCAGTTCGAAGGTTTAGATCCTTATTCATATCACAAAACTATCTAATTTTATTAATGCTAATCTATTTGTCTGTTTAATTACGTCAAAACGGCGAGAAAAACATTGGGAGACGGATGGCATTAAGTATATTTAGGCCTCATTAACACGCTTTTATTAGCTTCACTTGTAACTATGTATGTAAGAAAATCTTGGAATCTTAATTTGACCCACTTCCCGGTCTGCGACAATACATGACTAGCTAAGAAACGTCATTACAAATCCAATATGGCGGCCTTCCCAAGAAGGCGGTCTGGCTGTTTGAAATCCACCCCCATGGTATCAAATGAAAGGGTTTGCTGTCAGGAATACGAAAAAAAGAGTCACGTGACTTAAATCCAATATGGCGGACGTCCAAGATGGACAGGAAGCGTGTTTTTTAGTTTTTTAAACAATTATAATATTATTTTACTATAAGAAAATACCGCATTGTGAAGTATTATAAAAAAAATAATTAAATAATTTAGGAGAGGACTACAGAGAGAAACAAAAGGTGATGCCGTTGGGTAGCTGGATAGAGCCGCCTAAGCGTGAGCGCAAAGCTAACTACGCGGTGGACGCGTACTTCCGGGAGGCGCTGCGCGTATCCGAGCCCAAGGCGCCCAAGGTCCAGGTCAGTACGTGAGAGGGCTAATGACACAACTCCTTCTATTACAGACTGGCTTCCCGCCCCCACCGCCTGCGTTTACAGTTTTCCCGTGGGAATGAGGTATTTTCCCGCGGTAAAAGGTAGCCTATGTGTTAATTCAAGGTGTCAGCTCCAGACCAAATTCCATTAAAATCCGTTTAGACGTGAAGGAGTAAGAGCCCTTTCACACGAGCGATTTTTTTCGGCGATTTCTCGGCGGAGCGAGATCGCAGCGAGCACGCGGCGGCTCGCGGCGTGCACGCAGCGATATCGCCGCGTCTCGCCGCGGTACCAAATACCAACCACGAGTACGCCATGTCCTCATGCACGCACGCGGCGTTATCGTGGCGGTTAATAACTCGCGGCGATATGGTTTTGTACACGCCGCGAGCCGCCGCGTGCTCGCTGCGATTTCCGAAAAATCGCTCGTGTGACAAACGTACACAAACATTCGCATTTATAATATTAGTTTAATTTTATTTTTAGACGTAATATTTGAAAATCGTATTCATGCGCTTCTTATATCGAGACTTCATTATTATATTATACTGAATACGCACATACACAAGCTCTATTTTGATCTATTTATGTCTTTAATTGCAGCTTAATACTGTTATGGACTAAAACACTATAACACCATACTGAAAAATACGCTATGAATGCTGTAGACATTGCTAGCCAGGTCTTTGATTGACCATGTACTGTTTTTTAGTGGTGTGGGGAAGTTGGTTAGTACTGAACAAGCTTGTTTGTTTGATTGACCCCACCTCCGTTGCAGGCGCCGCGGCCGCCCAAACAACCCATCGTGCAAGACTTCCAGTTCTTCCCGCCGCGACTGTTCGAGTTGCTGGACCAGGAAATCTACCATTATAGGAAAACATTAGGGTATGACGAAAATTAATCCTCACGCTATTTTGAATAACCACTACTCTAGTCTAGACTGCACACGATTGCATAACATTGATATCTTGCATGCATCACAGGCAACTAAAGGGAGAAAAGACAATTATACAAGTACCCACTGCCGCCCGTGCACAGAAAGAGGGGAGCATCACGTTGGTACGGGGAGAGCGTAGTTATCGTCGTAGAATCTTTAATTCTTTCCACGAATCTGTGCAATTACGGAAGATGTTATTAGGATTCCGATCTTTTCAGGTACAAAGTGCCGCGAAATCCAGAGTTAGGTCCCGATGCAGCCAAGATACAGCGCGAAGAGCAGCGGAAAATTGACGACGCTGAAGCGTTAACGGAAGAGGAAATCTCAGAGAAAGAACAACTTTTAACACAAGGTAAACTAAATGCATATCATTATAATTTTAGCCGGAAGACGTCCACTGCTGGGCATAGGTCTCCGCCAAAGATCTCCACAATGATCGAGTTTGCTTGGCTCGCATCCAGCGGCTTCCCACGACCTTTACTAGATCGTCGGTCCACCTTTTGGCACGTGGCCGCCATTCAAGAACCTTTGTGCTCCAATGGCCATGAGTTTATGCATAATGTGTCCTGTGGGCACAGGCACACATAGGGACAGACAGACACGAAGCGACTTTGTATACTATGTAGTGATGTATGTACAAATACTATGTTACGTGTGTGTTTCATCTTTTTAGGATTTACTAACTGGACGAAACGTGATTTCAACCAGTTTATCAAGGCTAATGAGAAATATGGGAGAGATGACATTGAAAATATTGCAAAAGATGTTGAAGGAAAAACACCTGAAGAGGTAAATGTATTCTCATTTCATCTGTGATCTCAAGTATATTTTAATTTTTAATTATTTTTTATTATTCATATGTTTAAAGGACTGGGGAAATTATCTATTTCAAAAATTTTGTTCTAGCAGTTTTAGAGATAGGGCAAGAATGGTCAACGTTTACCTTATGTTATTTACACGCCATTTTCGTTTTAGGTTATGGAGTATTCAGCAGTTTTCTGGGAACGTTGTCACGAGCTGCAAGATGTAGATAGGATTATGGGTCAAATAGAGAGGGGAGAGGCTAAGATACAGAGAAGGGCGTCGATAAAGAAGGCGTTAGATGCTAAAATGGCGCGTTACAGAGCACCGTTCCACCAACTGCGAATATCTTATGGTACAAATAAAGGAAAGAATTATGTGGAGGAAGAAGACAGGTAAATACAATATCTATGCCAATAAACGAATCCCATTATGAGTTTCTGGCATTATACTTTGGCATTATACCTATACCAGTGCACCGCTGGACTTAGGTCTTTCCATTGGGAGGTTTTGCCCCACGCTGGATTAGAGATCGCTTTTGTTTTTGGTGCCACAAGTGACCGCTGCAGCCCATATAAATAACTTTATTTTCAAAAAATTTGGGACAAGATTTATAGCATCTAACCTTTGCACTAGGATACCCTGTGTTGCGAAAGATAGGTCCCTCTATTGGAGCGATATAACAATACTGTTTTTTAAATAATGTTACATTAAACTCTCTTACATCGAACAAATAAAAAAGTCTGTGTATGTTAATATTTTTGACATCAAAAGTGTTAGTGCAAATGAGTGAGTGATACCGGGTGGGCGTTAACAATTATATTAGAGCAAAAGTCGCTTTACATTCATTGAGATGATGATGCAATGTGCAGGTTCCTGGTGTGCATGCTTCACAAGCTGGGCTTCGACAAGGAGAACGTGTACGAGGAGCTGCGCGCGGCGGTGCACGCGGCGCCGCAGTTCCGCTTCGACTGGTTCCTCAAGTCGCGAACCGCCGTCGAGCTGCAGCGCAGGTATACCCCCGCCCCCACCCCCACCCCCCCTCTCATCATCAAGCTGGGAACGTGTACGAGAAGCTGCGCGCGGCGGTGCACGCGGCGCCGCAGTTCCGCTTCGACTGGTTCCTCAAGTCGCGCACCGCCGTCGAGCTGCAGCGCAGGTATACCCCCGCCCCCACCCCCCCTCTCATCATCAAGCTGGGAACGTGTACGAGGAGCTGCGCGCGGCGGTGCACGCGGCGCCGCAGTTCCGCTTCGACTGGTTCCTCAAGTCGCGCACCGCCGTCGAGCTGCAGCGCAGGTATACAGTAAGAGTAACATAGGCTACCCTTTACCGCGGGTAAATCCCACGGGAAAAACTGTTAACGAGAACGGAGCCGCGGCGGCGGAAAGCTAGTACTTCTTGTCTGTCTGTTACGCTTTCACGTCAAAACCAACGAAACGATTTTAATGGAATTTGGTATAGAGGTAAAATAGACCGTAACCGTAACCGTAACCGTCCAGTTGAAATTCTATGAGAGTGGCTAAGAGCGCGGCCGCCGCGCGGCGATCGCGCGTCGGCCGCGCTCTTAAGGTGGCCACAGACGGTCAGTTTTGCGCGTCAGTTCTGACTTAAAACCGCGGCGTCGCTCCAAAATTTGATCGTCTGTGCCGAATCGCCGCGCCAGAGTTTTAACTGACGGCGCGCCACGGAAATTTTCCGGGGCTACCATAATCCAGCGCGGCGCTGGGCGGCGCGTCGCGCCAAACTGACCGTCTGTGTGGAATCGTCACTCCAATCGCGCCAGTTCGCTCGCAGCAGCCGCTCGAGCATGTTGTTTGTTATGTAAGAGGTAGTTTTGTTGATGGCGGCGTCCCCGGTAATACCTACGCATAAAGACGATTATCTACACTAATACTATAAAAGGGAAAGATTTGTATTTTTGTAATGAATAAACTCAAAGATCCGTACTAAAACTTCAATATAAATAAATTACCTGAAATAGGTACCTATTCCTAAAAAATTACCGCGGGAAAATTATCATTCCCACGGGAAAAATAGTTAAAGCGGGCGGAGTTAGCACAAAGAAAGAATAGACCTTGGGCAAGAACATAGCCTAGGTACAGAAGCCAGCACATGCGGCTAGACACTTGCACTACGAAACTCGCTTTTACTGTTACGGAATACAGGCGCTCTCAAGGTCAATATGTCCAGCCGCATGTGCTGCGTACTGTACCTTTAACCGCGGGAAAATTATTCATTCCCATTCCCACGGAAAAAAACTGTTAACGCGGACGGAGCCGCGGCGGAAAGCTAGTGTTTAATATATTTATATATATTCCTCCTTCTTCTCCTTTATTTTATTATTTATTTATACCTATATTTTATTATTTTTATTAATTACTTGTTTGTAGTAAGTAATTATAATTATTGTAGGTGGTTCTAGCGATAATTTTATTTGATAATTTGATTCCCTTTTTTAAGCCCTTCTTTCATACATTGATTTCTTTTTTTGTTTTCGGTGAGTAGACGCGTGCGCTTTCTAGCCCGGCCGAACGAAAACTGAAGTGCCGGTTTTACGCCAGTCTGTGGGGAATTCCAGTTGGCCTAAAACCATTTGGAGCGACGCCACAGTTTTACGTCTGGACTGACGCGAAAAACTGACCGTCTGTGCCCAGCTTTAGCCACTCTCATAGAATTTCAACTGGACGCGCGGCGGACGCGCGGCGGCCGCGCGCGTCGTCTGAACGCGCCCTAAGGATGGATAAAGGCTACCTTTTAGCGGGAAATTTATACCTTATGCCCACGAGAAAAGTAGAAAACCAACGCGGGCGTAGCCGCGGGCAGGCAGCTAGTATTCTATATTGCACCAGGCGTGAGTCACTCCACAGTTTAGGTATGATTGGCCGATGTGCCTCCGGGAGGTTTTAGATGGGGAACTCAAGGTGCTAGGGAAGCGCGAATCGGCGCGATACGCGATAAAAAGCAGTTTGAAGCTAATGCCATGCCATCTGAATTGCACTTTATTGTAACGGAGCTAGGATTGCTACGAGTATTTATTTGAATTATGTCGCTAAGTGAATCTTCTGTAGGGACTACTATTTGGTATTCTGTGATCGCACACAAACATATGCTTAACTAAGTAGAGAAAATGTTGTACAATTCGCGGCCTTATTGCTTGGGTAGCAACTTCTTCCAGGCAACCAGTCTGATGGATACTAAAAACATGGACAGAAGTGATGCGGGTTGGTGCCCCTAATCAAAACTATGCTATAATTAGTGTTAGAATGTAAAACTTACCAGATAAAAATGGTGTTAGAAGGATAATAATAGTTTGTCATTTTTCTCGTTCAGATGCAACACACTTATCACGTTGATCGAAAGGGAAAATCAAGAGTTAGAGGAGAAGGAACGCGCAGAGAAGAAACGTAAGAGTGGTAACGCCAATCAGAATACTCCAGGCGGTAACGCCGCGGGCAAGGGCGCCAGCGCCGGCAAGCGCAAGGCTGACAACACACCCGACACTGCGCAGAAACAGAAGAAAAAGAAAAAATGAAACACAACCCCAACCAAGCATCCAATCACAAGTCGGGGCAGACGAACAATTTTAAGATAAATAACAGGGCCACCAATAGATTGTGATTCTGCAGTTAAATAGTGTCTTGTCTTTTAATAAATATTACGATTCTCAGTATTTATTTTAGTAGTTTGTATTGTTTTATGATTATTTATAATATTTCATCAGGATTTAAACTAAACTTCAGTGCATTTTACATTCCTCAATTATTGTATGTAACAGTTTGATTATGTCATTTATACAGAAAAGTATGTATATTAAATTATGAGAATTATTCTTTGATTGGACGAAAAAATGTGATGTTTTAGCCAGAAATGCAACTGAACTAGGTAAGTATTTTGGTCATTTTGTATCTCAATAAAGTGACATTATAATTATTCTATACAGTTTTATTTATATAACATAACTTCACCATACATCGAGTCACATAAAGTTTACTTCTTAATAATCATTTGTCTGACTGAAGTTCCCTGAGCAAATCAATACTTGTATAATACACTATGTAGTGATTACCATTTTAATAATTTTCTATAAACTATTTAACAATTAACTGGTAAGCCTGAACGCATTTGCTCTTGAAACCTGCACAGTCATGCGACATTTTACGATCCGGTTTGCTTGTATAGTTAAACCCCGTACAGGCAAACTTGCCAGGGGCTCTACTCTTGAAATCAATTTCGATCCCGATTTCATTCAACCCAATGCAATACCAAAGTCAATTTTAGACCGCTAGGTACCCTTGAAAATCTGCCCGCCAAGAGTTGACAAATATCCGATTTCATTTAGTTTACTCAATATACGCCCAATATGAAACCAAAGTGGCGCTAGTGTGGCATTCCAGAGTACGAAACGCCCGACCTCAATATCGACGGATCGGAATCGCCGTCAAGAATAGCCCCTCAAGTCCCTAACGTATATTTTTATACAAAAATAAATAACATTAAAATAAAAATTAAAACCCTTGCCACTAAACCTAACGGTCTTGATCCTTTCAACAACTATAAAAGAGCTGATAATCTTCAAATGGCTGAAGATATTTCCTTGGATAATAGCTAAGAACACTCTCGATTGTGACACCTTGCAAATAAAATAAAAAACTAGATCAATCGGCGCATCCGTTTAAGGTGCGCTTACACGGGCAACTAAAGGTGCGCTTACACGGGCAACTAAAATTGCTCAATTCCAGTCAATTCTCGTCAACTATGACGTCACGACCATATCAGGCAATTTACGGCAACGGCGACAAGCATCAATATAGGGCAATAAAAAATTGAGCGATATGGAGCGATATCGAGCCCTACTTCCACCCGACCTCTCGCTCTCCCCGCGGAAGCAAGACGGCAAGCCGCAAAACAAACAAGTGCGAACGAGATACATACAAAAATTGCCTGGAATTTCCAAGCCCATTGGAAATTCAGCAATTCGTATCTGCGACATTGAGCGATATGAAATACCTGGAGCAATTAAAAGCAATATCGCCGAAATAATTGCCGCAATTTATTGAAATTGCTCCATATTGCACCACTTATTGCTCCAGATCGGTCCATTCGTGTTGCCGAGCAATTATTGCCCGGAATTGCCCTCGTGTAAGGGCACCTTTAGGAGCTACGATGACACAGACAGACTGACACAACACAATCAAACATATAACACCCCCCTTTCTCGTCAGGGGTTAAAAACTACTAAAAAGCTTTCGCTTTAGTTAGATATACCAAAAACAAAAACGAAAAGCACTCTCATTAACATTTAAATTTCTAATACATTTGTTTAAATTTTCTTAACATTAAATGGTTTTAGTATTAAGTAACTGAAAGTTTGATTAAATATAGGTAACATAAAATACTAATTAAATATGGTTTCTGAGAAAGAAAATTTAAATATTTACAAAAATTAGTATTCCCCTACAACACTTAAATAATAATATAATATTACTACTTTGAATGTAGAATAAAATTTTACAATGAAAACGAAACCACACGCAAGGTGTGGATCAAACCAGTGCCGCACAGAAAGGAGGCTATACAGCTTCATAGCTTAGTTTTAGAATGCCCTGATATTTATGATAATGTATGTTATTTATATATATAGATATTGTATTTGTATATCATATCTATCAGTTGTCTGATACCCAGTCAGGATCTGCTTACAAGTAGTTTGGATTCGGATGACTGTGTGTGAGTGAGATGTCCCCATATTATAAAAATGCTTATATATAATTATGAGTCCAGTCAGGTCGGTCTGATTCTAGTTCCATAAACATACTTGGTATCACAGAAGAAAGATACCCAGTAATTGCACTCCATACAAGAGCGCCCGAATCGTCGCACGCATACATAAGAATCATTTACACGGCCGCTAACCAATATACGCGGTGCAAAACGACGGGTTAGCGGCCGTGTAAATGTGTTAGTATGGAGTGCAGTTACTGGGTATCTTTCTCCTGTGCTTGGTATAGTACAATATGGTATGGTAATAGACACACGCTATGTGCCTATTATCATACCATCTTAACTAATTCGACCATAACACGCCTTATGTTAATCGATAATAATGTTAGAATTGCACCTGAATACAATATACAAAAAAAACAACGTAACATCTACTCATACTAAAATAACAAATTATTTATTTTACAAATGTTAATATCACATTTTGGTTTGTTTAAAAATACATAATGTTAATAGTTTAGGCTCATACTGAGCTCAAACGAAAAAAATCCCTCAGCTTTCCCAATGTAAAATATTATTCTTGAGGAATTAGCCTGGCCCTCTGATGCCATCTATATCACAAGTATTATTTTTTATCGCTATCAGTCCAGTTTTTGGAAGCGTCACACAAGGAAAAAGTTACTTTCGTATAGTTAATATAATCTACCGTTGAAAATACATCATTCCTACAGGAAAAACATTAACCCGGGAGCAGCGGCGGCGGGACGAAAAGCTAGTACAATATATAGGCGAAATCATCTCACAGAGGATGAATGAGGATGAATCTTATGATCCTATTTAACAATAAACTGATTGTTGTGTTCATAATTGGTTTGCGAATCAAGAATTAAAAACCATGTTAACGGCAATCCTTGTATCACGTCTTAAAGTGGCACCATTTATTCCTTCTACATTTAAATATACTGTTTCACCGTATTTCGGAAGTTTACATTATAGAGACTGACTATACTAACTAGGCTACTACGTCCCCATCTCTACGGCGGCGTGGTGCTGCCACCGTGCAACGTCACGACCATGTAATGACATGGTGCCGCGGACGGTGGCGCCAAATCTAGTAATAATAGAAGAATAATCCTATCGCGATCTATAGAACTATTCTCCTATTATTACTAGAATTGGCGCCCGCTGACGTACACCGTCCGCCGTGCCGCGGCGCCGCCGTGACGTTACACCGTGGCGGCGCCGCACCGTAGAGATGGGGACGCGCTATTAAATCGAATAACATGTCGGGTCCTAAAAACAGTAATTATAGGACCTAACATATAACTCATACAAGTACACCTTTAGCCTGCCGGTGATGGGCGGTCTTATAAAGATCATATTGTATGCATAAGGATTACACACAGTCCTAATTGATTGCCAACTTTAATATGTACAATCACTTTCATCTCATTTAGAGAGAAAAAAAACTCATGGGCGTGAGCTGTCCTGACTGCTTAGACTCGTTCGATCAGGAGGAGTTACCGTTCTCACAATTCTCTTGTGCATTGGTCATATTTGTTGTAAAAGGAGCACCCAATCCATAAAGATGTCCACTAGTGCTCTCTATATTGCCATCAAAGAAAATCTGAAAACAAAAAAGTTTTCTTTATGTACAGAAGCCAGCACGTCATATATGCGGTTGGCCGTTGGACATTTGGCATTCGCACTACGAAATTCACCACTACCGTACCGCTGCAGAATACGGGCGCTGCTCTCAACTCAAGGTCAACATGTCTAGCTGCATAACCTACATGTTTATAACCTACAATAAAAAAAAATTAAGATTTTTTCACTATAATTAAAAAACAAGAAATATAAAAAAAAGATTGAATACAATGAATGAATGGCTAAAAAATACTTTTCAGAGAGTGAGAGAAATACTGTAAAAATTTAATTTTTGGTAACATACTTCTTTGATTTTGAAGAACACCATGCCAGTAAGATGAGAATCAGACCCAGCCTGATGCTGTGGACCAACCCTCCTGAGCTCCAGTTGATCTGCCACTTCCTGAAGTCCTCCTTTCAGATTCTTGCATAGTTTCATCAAGTACTAAAAATATATATAAATTAAAAGTAGAAGAATAAACATGCATGTATTCACATAACCATATTAAAATATATACTTACTTTGACATCATATACTTTGGGAAAGTACAATCTCAGACTTTCAAAAAAGTCATTCTCCCCATGTGGCAAACTCTGGTCAGTCAGTAGTTTAAGTAGGTAGCCAAAATCATATCCAGAGTGGAAACTCAACCAATTAATATTATCCATAAGAACAATACCTAGAAACAAAGAAGTATTATAACAAACTGTCCACCAGCTATGCAACCTTTAGCATTTCTAAGTGTTCATCATCTATCTAAATTTGTAGTAACAGTTGAACTTTACATATTCATTCTAATTAGCAGCAATGTTATTATTTTAGACTAGCTGTCCGCCCGCGTTGTTTTTTGACTTTTCCATGCATATTTTTCTGTAAAGGCCGGTTTACACGCTCTTAAGCGCGGTTTACACGCTCTTAGTCTTTAGTCAAGTTCTTTAGCGAAGTCCTTTAGTAGAAACGTGTGGACGTCACTTGCTTTAGTAGACGTCACTTGCTTTAGTACTTGCTTTAGTACGGAATTTAGTAAACACTTTAGGAGAGTGGGCCGGTTTACACGCTCTTAGTCTTTAGTTAAGTACTTTAGTACAACTTGAAAGGCAAGTTCTTTAGTGATTTAGTGCGCTGCGAGTGAACGTTTACACATCTTCCAGTTGAGTATCATTTCGACGCCACAACGAAGGCGCAACGACGTCTCGCATACGCCAATGCCTGTGTATGCCGAATGCCTAGCCTGTTTATTTTTGTATAAATTGTTTTTAACGTTCCACAAACAATATTGAACAAAATATTCAGGCACAAATTTATTATTCGACCAAAATTAAAATATAAATATTCTTCATTTTTTTTAAAAGATGGCTATTTAGTTGTATCTTCAAACCAAATGGCCGGAATATTATTTTTGAATCTTTATAATAAGAATGAAAGAAATGAAGAATATTTATATTTTAATTTTGGTCGAATAATAAATTTGTGCCTGAATATTTTGTTCAATATTGTTTGTGGAACGTTAAAAACAATTTATACAAAAATAAACAGGCTAGGCATTCGGCATACACAGCCATTGGCGTATGCGAGACGTCGTTGCGCCTTCGTTGTGGCGTCGAAATGATACTCAACTGGAAGATGTGTAAACGTTCACTCGCAGCGCACTAAATCACTAAAGAACTTGCCTTTCAAGTTGTACTAAAGTACTTAACTAAAGACTAAGAGCGTGTAAACCGGCCCTAAGGAATGATATATTTTCCAGTGATAAAAAATATGTAAGATTTTGAACGAGGATATAAAGTACCATACCATCATGCAAGATTTCATTCAAATCGGTCCAGCAGTTTCGGAGATTAGCCTTTACAAACAGACAGAGAAAAAAAAAAGAAAACTGGTTATGTTCTATTTCACTTCTTACATGTCCCCCTGACGCGATTTTTATCCTTTTTTTTCTATAGTACATATAGACAGACATTTGACCTCTACAGTTTTATTTTTATTATTATATTTAATATATTAATTACATAATAACCAATAGAAATAGATATATAGATAGATATATTCCATACCTGAAGACATAAGAAGTTCAGCAAATTCCAAAGGCTCAATTCCATGTTCTTCATGTTCTCTGAACTGAAGACCAGAATTCTGGAGCAAGTCAATTGAATCTTGAGCATACATGTCTTCTCTGGAAAGAACATTATTTATTAACTTTTGGGGTTCCAGGTCATTATTTACCTAAATTTCTACTTAGGAAAAGTTGTTTAGTTTCATGAGTACTACCACTATGTTGCAGATAAACAACCAGTTCAGATTATGAATCTATGTATGCACTCCTATGTATAATATATTATTTAGTCTATCTATCTTATTGTATCAAAATATGTATCTTCGTATATATATATATATATTTTTTTTTTCTATTTTTTTTTCATTTATTATTATTATTTATTTTTTTCTTTTCTTTACTACCCCTCCTTTCCCAATTAATATTTTTGTTTATTTATTGTGTTGTGGCGTCCATAACATAACTGTTTTATGTGTTGTTTTAGGTGTTCCCAGTGGATCCCTATCTGAAACCTACAAAATTCTGTGTTCCTAACACTTCTCGTTCGTGTGTATGTCGAGTCTCTACACCAGCGGTTCTCAATCTTTTTTGGTGACGGAACCCTTTTGAAAAGCAAAATACTTGACGGAACCCTACAATAAAACAACAGTTTTCAAAAGTGTATTCTTAATAATAAGCATAATAAAAGTACAATGTAACAGTCACAAGTAGATATCGGGGAGATATCAAACTTTGTATCACTATCTATGTGGGGGACGTCTGTGAGTGGCGCAGACGGGTGATCAGCTCCCGGTATAGGAACTATTTCACCCCTAATCCCAGCCTGATGATGCCACTCATCCGTTTGTAGTACCTAAGCTTTCCCTCCAATCCGCGCGCATCACCTTCAAGAATGTGTCGCGTGGTCCGCTTCCCTTGGCCCCCAGTCGCAAGTACTGAACGGGATGCGCGGAGTGCGGACGGACGAGCCGCGGGCGGATGGCCACGGTGTCGGCTAGGTGCCTCTACCGGGCCCCCACCCCGCAAGCCTGCCGCACCGCCCCAGCCCGCCCTACACCCGAGGGATTTGAGAGCTTGCCCTACAGTTTTCCCTCCTCTATCAGGTTCGCGAAGAGTAGTAGTTCTGCCTCTACTCAGCATCATGGCACCATCAAGGTGCTCTGGTTTTACTGCTGCCCCTGCGTCATGCCCTCAAACCTACTGGTAGCCCTACAAAATCTTTAAGATGTTTCCTAACGTTGTTGGTTCAGCTAATTCGTTCATTTCTATCCTGTCTGTACCTATAATCTCCCATCTGGGCATCGAAAACATTGGACACTCTGCGAGGAAGTGTTGTTGTATCACTATGATCATTACTAAAACCTACCATTATACTCTTCCCGAAATTTTACATTCGTCTCATTATCTTAAATGTACACATGACCTGTTTTTCTAAATTCTCGCGGAACCCCTACATAAGTATCGCGGAACCCCAGGGTTCCGCGGAACACACTTTGAGAATGGCTGCTCTACACTGACACTGGCAAAATACGTCTCACCGACGTGAAGCCACAAAAAAAAAACCAGTTAATTTTTAGTGTATAATCACAGTAGGTATAATACTATATACATACTCACTGCAAATTAAATTTAAAATTAAATTGCCAAGTAGTACATCCGGGGGGGGTTTTCCCATCCTCATCCATGAATGTTAGGCCCAATTGAATAATCCTGAGAAGATCTACATTGCACCTGTTAACAATTAATGCATTTTTGTATGTATTAAAGAACTGAATAAGGTTCTTCAAAAGGCCTAAGACTAATAAGTAATTTTATTTTAACTTAATTTGATAAATAGATATTATGCAAGAACTTGTCCATTAACACTTTTCTTATTGTCTCTATTAAGGGAAAGACACTTTGTTCGTGTGACTTTGTAAGTAAGCACTGATTGCACTACATTTTCTTGTCATTTTTTTGTCTTTATAGGAGCCATGTTGGAAGCCTGAGGCAGCATAAAAAATATATTTTTTGTTGAGTAAGGATTTAAATAATAAACACTGACTTAAGTAACTGGTACTGATAGTCTGCCGTTGATCTGAATTCTCCCACTGGACGAGCTACAACGCCCGGGAACTCGGTGTCCATTGCCACCCAGTGATACTTCTGAACAACCTAAATAAAAAAGTATTTTACAGTAAGTACTCTAGTCACTAATAGTATTAAGTTGTGGGTAGTAAATAAAATCATAATAAATAATTAACTCATACCTGTCTGATAACATGAAACTCCTCATGTAAATTATGATTCCATACATTTTTAATAGCACAGTCATCTCTTAGGGAATTAAGTGATATAGTATCAAAACTTGCAGCAGGCATTGCTATAAACAGAAATTAGTTTGAAATTACCAAAGTGAAGTAAAGCTTGCGGTCCAAGGAAAAAAAATAATTTTATGTTAAAAGAAATGTATTAAAAATATTACCTACTTCGTTGCAGGTATTCTTGCTGGGTAAAAAACTATTTCACTTCGGACATATAAACGGTATGTAGATTGGGGAATTCAGAGCAGATTACGAACAGTTGTATGTAATATTTATTCCTGGATACTTCAATTACTAAAATAGTAATAACATCATTTATTGCCGTTACAACTCTTAAAACTTAACTACATAGGCGATTTATTTATTTTTTCATCAAACTACAAGACAAGACATAACCTCAATTCAACATCAAACAACAAAATATTGACTGATTGACAGTACGTACAGGTATGACAGTTGGTTGACAGACAACAGTGATGAGTCCCTGTAATGCACCGCTAAATAATATACAGAGCAAAGAGAAAAGTGCACATCATAAAGTACTTCTGTACAAAATGCATGTGCTTCTGCCAGCACATGCGCTTTTTGACATTTGCACTACAAAATTCACTCTTACTGCTACGAAATACGGGCGCTCTCAAGGTCAACATGTCCAGCCCCATCAGCCGCATGTGCTGGCCACTGTGGTACTTCTAACATCATATACAAACAAACACTGTAAACTCTTTTCTCTCTCTTCTACTCTCAAAAAAGTATGTTTGAAAACCGAAAACACCTTGGTACGTACCGAGGGTTGAACCACCGAACTTCCGAATGGAAGTCAACGTCCCTAGCCAAACGGCCACCGAGTACCAACACTCTTTGACAGTCGCGCTTTACTATTTATTCTTTTTATTTCAAAGTTTTGTTCACTATAAGTTTCCCTTCCTTTTGTAAAAATGAGTAAAAAAATTGAAACTCGACACTGGCACACAGTTTACTAGTGCTATAAGCAAAAAAAGAAAAAAATTGGACTCCAATTATTGGCCGTGCATTCCTGGCTGTGTATTATTAGGCCGTACATAATTGGGACCTTTAAAAACATGCCTTGTTGTCGGTTGACTGACTGACAAGTTGTCTTTGGCACCTATTTCACGGTAGCACCAATAGCATCGACGAAAGAGACCCAGTTATGCGCAAGAGTGAGCACGGTGTATTTGTAACTCATTCTAACGCATAACTGCGTCCCTTTCGTCTCCTGTCTTTTGTCTCCCTCCAGGCACTTTCTTGTCGTCTGTCTGTCTGTCTGTGGTCTGGCTGGTCTGCCTGTGTCTCCTTTCATCGTTTGTTTGCGTTTTCGTTAATTTACAGAGTTTAAAGTCATCAGATATTATTGTATTGCATTTTATTTCAGCATAGAATCAGTAGATAAACAAACGTGGCTAGTGAAGTGATCACAGTAATTTCGAGATAAATGGTTTTTTCTTGGAGAAGTTCAATAAACCAAATCTGAACCACGGCGTCGAAAAATAACGAGGAAACTCTTCATTTAGATAAAGACTCACGTTACAAGGTAGGCTTCAACTAAAACTATAAACATACCTCTCTATTACGATCTATACTCCAATAGAAAGCAGAAACACAAAGTTCAATGATAAAGTATGCTCTAAAATACCAACCTTTTCGATGTTATGTTCGCAGATGCCTGCTGCTAGTTTCGGTAACATCTCTCAACTGCCAGGAAATGGTGATTGCGGTATAAAGGATGTTTGGAATCACAACCTACATGAAGAATTTCAAATTATTAGACAGGTATGTAATGTGGCCTGCTGAGTCCTTTCAAAAGATCACTAACAGTTCAACACTGAGAATAAGACATTGAATATATAAAATTTTAAAACTGAATTATTGGAAGAAGCAGATAATTGATTGTCTGACTACCTACAGGTTGTTCAGAAGTATCACTGGGTGGCAATGGATACAGAGTTCCCAGGTGTAGTGGCCAGACCGATTGGAGAGTTCAGATCCACAGCGGACTACCAGTATCAACTCTTAAGGTATTCTATTGTCATGTTTGTTTATGCCGAAATAGAGTAATGTACCACTGCAGTAGACTGATTCAGGGTCCATACAAGATGTCTGAGACCACCTCCAATGTAATAAAAAAATAAGGCAATCTGACAGTGGAAAGGAGTGCCTTACATGCATCTCTCTTCCAAAAATACTGCTTATAGTTCATAATGAACTAATTACATGTTGAAAAAACAAATATTAAAAAAATTATGTTTGTTTTGTTGTCCTATGGTACCCCAGTGGTACCATTAATGTTTGTTTTAATATGCTTTTATTGTTCAACTATATTGTGGAGGGTTTGCCTGTGCAGAATTATCTGGCAAAGTCTTTGTTCTGTTGTCTTGATGACTTTAAGCATAGTTCACAAAACTCGCTTCATACTCAAGCAAACCGTTACGTTACCCATTATGTGCAATAATATTTTTATGGTTCTAGATGCAACGTAGATTTGCTAAGAATAATTCAACTGGGTTTGACATTTATGGACGAAAATGGAAAGACACCTCCTGGATACACAACCTGGCAATTTAATTTCAAATTCAACTTGCAAGAAGACATGTATGCACAGGATTCTATAGACTTGCTCCAAAATTCAGGATTACAGTTCAGAAAACACGAGGAAGATGGTATTGAGCCCCTAGAGTTTGCAGAATTGCTGATGTCTTCAGGTAAAACATTTTATTGTCACTTTTTTTCACTAAAACAATTCAAACAATTCAAATGATGTGAATACTTTAAAATAACTTTGGAGCAAATTATACAGTCTCTCCTAGCTAGGCTAAAGTTTCTGTCTTGATTCTGTACTTTTAAGAGCCCTTTGAGTATCACTATTAGAACACTTTATCTTAAAACTTCTGTATGTTGCATTTTTAGGGTTCTGTAGCCAAATGGCAAAAAACGGAACCCTTATAGATTCGTCATGTCTGTCTGTCTGTCTGTCTGTCCGTCCGTCCGTCCGTCCGTATGTCACAGCCACTTTATTCTGAAACTATAATACCTATACTGTTGAAACTTGGTACGTAGATGTATTCTGTGAACCGCATTAAGATTTTGTTACTAAAATAGAAAAAAAAAAAACAATAAATTTAGCGGGTCCCCATACATAGAACTGAAACTCAAAAAAATTTTTTTTATCAAACCCATACGTGTGGGGTATCTATGGATAGGTCTTTTAAAATAATATTTAGGTTCTTAATAACATTTTTTTCTAAACTGAATAGTTTGCGCGAGAGACGCTTCGAAAGTGGAAAAATGTGTGTCCCCCCCCCTCTAACTTCTAAAATAAGAGAATGATAAAACTAAAAAAAATATATGTTGTGCATTACCATGAAAACTACCAACGAAAATTGGTTTGAACGAGATCTAGTAAGTAGTTTTTTTTTTAATACGTCATAAATCGTCAACCACAATTTACCTTTCACTATTATTAAAACATCGATCAAAGTCACAACGAACTACAAAAACTTTTATATTATGTTACTGGCTGCTATGGAACCCTTCATGGGCGATTCCGACTCGCACTTGGCCGCTTTTTTGATGTGAAACATCTTTAGGTGAGGGGTAAAACTGATTATTCGCGTGGTGACTGTGGCGAGCCGGCGCCGGTTGCCACGCTATATTTTCTAAAGAAAACTATTCTAAATTGTATATTCATATATTACATCTTGTACTACGCCATCTTGCAGATACCTGTAAAACCACTTGGAGCAATCACAAACTGACTTCACTTTCGATGTTTCACATCAGCCAGGAGTCTCGTGACGGCTCACTTCTTTATAGACATGATTGTGTTAAATATGGCAGTTGTAGATAGAAGAAACTATTTATTGCAGGTCTGGTGCTTATGGATGATATCAAATGGTTGAGTTTTCATTCTGGCTATGATTTTGGGTACCTGCTCAAATTGTTGACAGATCAAAATTTACCTCAAGATGAAAATGACTTCTTTGAAAGTTTAAGACTTTACTTCCCAACAGTCTATGATGTCAAGGTAAATAATATTCATTTATTTAAATTAAATGCAGGCCACATGATCTTAGGAAATGTAGGATCATCTACATACCTACACAATAAGATTTAAAAGTATATTATAATATTCCATAACTTATTATAATATATAATTATACATAATGATCTCAAATCTGTCTGTCTGTGTCTATGTTAGTAAATCTGTCATCAGGGTTTGTGAGGAAGGTTAACCTTGAGACCCATATAATAATATAAGCAAGCAGTACAATACCAACATTCTGAACATTTTGTTTCTAGTACCTGATGAAATTGTGCAAGAATTTAAAAGGTGGCCTTCAAGAGGTAGCAGATCAGTTAGAGCTCCGGCGGGTGGGCCCGCAGCACCAGGCCGGCTCCGACTCCCACCTCACCGGCATGGCCTTCTTCAAGATAAAAGAGGTCAAGCATCTCTTAGTTTTACTTTTATTTAGCTTTTTGTACGAGTATATCATTTTTAAAATGACATTATTTCCATTTTGTGGAATAGGTGAGGTATTTTTGTTATTTCACTTGTAATTGTTGTAAAAGAAAATATTGTCAATTAATACATTTTGCTATGGGTTATCTATGCTACTGAGGGTGTTTCGTGAAATCAAGTTGATAGCATAACTATCTATAAAATATAGCAAAGATTATATTTTTTTATTGTGTAAAAGAAATTTGACTTTGGTGTAAGTAAGATAAAAATAAGATAGATTATATTTAAACTAGCTTTCCACCCCGCGGCTCCGCCCACGTTAACCGATTTTCCCGCGGAAAAAGTAGCGTATGTGTTATTCTGATGTAAAGTTTAATCAAAATCCAATCAGTACTTTTGCGTGAAAGAGTAACAAACATTCATCCATCCATACTCACAAACTTTCGCCTTGATAATATTAGTAGGATTTGTATTTGTTATGTTACGATTTTTACAAAAGTTATAGAGGATTTTATAAGCTTTTATTTCATCTCAGATCATATTTTGCTACAATGCACTGTTTCTGTAATATTGGTGAAAAACCTAAAAATGAGACCTTTGACCCCCCCTCCCCCCTCCAGCTCACCTCCTAGACGTCGGGACTTTTAGTATGTTTTATCCCTCAGCACTCTGAATAAGTTTCTGAAGAAATCGCTTAGGCTCTCGCTCACACACTCTACACCCTCCTTTGAGCCATCGTTAATCGAACTATGACGGCACTTCTAGATTGGTTTATGTTTGAATTTTTGATTACAGATTTTCTTTGATGACAACATCGAAAGTTCGAGCGGTCACCTATACGGGTTGGGCGCGCCATTCTCCGTCAACGTGAACAACTTTCAAGATAACGGAGAGAACGGCAACTCCTCCTGATCGGGAGACTCGGTGCGCGTCACCAGCCTCACGCCCCTCCCGCGCGTCTTCCACCTCACCGAGTGACCATCGTGTACCACATTCTCATACTAGCCCGCACCGCAGACAATTCATACAACAGTTTCATAGACAGTATAACCAATGGAACCTAACACAGGCACAACTAATACGCGAATGACAGACATTTTATAACTAGAAGTTCTATATGATTATTTGCTTCTTCAAAGTGTTTTGCAACTATAGGCTGTAGTGTGCCAGGTTTTCGGGACTTGTAAAATTTACGTAGGCACTTGTTTTTGAAGGTGTAAGATAGAAAAAAAATGATGATAAGATTTTTGTTCTGTTTGCAAAATAGTTTGGATTGAATTGTATTAATTTTGAGGATCGCAATGAATTAAATGCTGTATATTGAAATAGATACTTATCATACAGAGTGACCGGATATAAGAAGTAATCATTCCTTAAATTTAACGTAAGCTCACAAACGTTTATACAATAAAAACTCCAAAAAGTTAAGTAAATAAAAAGACATCGAATGTCTGGCCACACTGTTTTAATCTAATTTCATTATTTGACCACACTATTATTTATTTTTGATCAGGAAATATTTACATAAAAGGTAGACTTTACACATAGTTTTAAGGGATTATTTTATGTTAAGATGTTTTATAAATATTCTTCATTTATATTTTCGTAAGTCATGTTTAAGTGTAGTTTGATAGATCGGTATTAATAATTTACAGTAATTGAATAAACAACTGAATGAATCAAATGTCTTATCATTCAAAATCCTGCTTGAATACTTCCATGCAAGAAGAAATTGAATTTTATTTAATTTTGCGAGCGGTGTTTCGAATAGCTTCTTAACGTATGCTATCCAAATCCGTTTTGCTGTAAAAAGTCTTTTATCACAAAAGGGTACAGAGCTTGTGAAAACCATTTTTTTACCTTGGAAAAGCATCTTGTACCAATTTGTTTAAAAGTCGGCTAACAGAGAAAGTTGGCAAAGGTTACACACATCTTTTGGCAATCTGCGTTTGTGTGTCATATTAGTAATCATTACGTACTCATTCTGGATATGGTTCGGGACTCCTCAAAATGTGTCATTACGGGTGAAATTGGTGCACTTCAACCTTTAATATTCAGACTTCAACACGTAAATAGCATTTTTCTTCCATCATAAAAAAGTAACTCTTGCCGATTTAAATTTTTCGTATTGAAATCCGGTTTTGTACCACGACGCCTATCATATACTATTAATATTATATAGAGGAAAGATTAGTATTTTTGTGTGTAAGTATGTTTGTAATGAATAACCTCAAACTACTGAACTGATTCCGAGCTACGACGACGTAGCATTCGGCTACAACGTAGCGTTGACCTACGTTGTAGCAGTATTGGTATTATGTAGTAACTATGTATGAACGCAGCGAGATAACATTAATCGCTTCACACCTTGCTAGGTTTCCTTAGGAAGCGGGCGGTTTTCTTTATACATAATAATATATTTGGTATTGAATACATAAAGTAAAAAAAGTATGTGCGTTACTTTTTTATCGTTAAGTTGTTTGGAAACGGTTTGAGTGTCCCAAAATATAGAAATGAAAAACGATGTTGTAGGAAGATGGAATTCAATTATTGAATCGTGATTGTATGGATGTCTAATAAATACCAATGAAATAAAAATGCATGGGCTAAAAATAACTATTTTGAACTAGCATTTGTGCAAAGTCAATGCATTAAATCAATGAAGCTTTGCCGAACGAAAAAAAAAAAGATAGATCCGAGGTACGAGCCTACGACGCGACGACGTAGCATTTGCCATTTGCTACGCCGTAGCAGTAGTATGTGTAGTACGTGGTGCTTTCTTTATCGCTTAACTTATTCAGAAACGGTTTGAGCGAAGCACGCAGATTTTCCTAGCTCTTTGGGTTTGTCTCATCTCAAAATAGGTAAAACAATAGAACATGCATTAAATTTCAAAGGTAAAAATAGAAAGCGTTTTATTTAACAGAATACAGAGTACCTACACTAATTCTTTCACACTACTAATATTATTATTAGTCTTTTATCAGACCATAACGGGTTGAAAGCCTCTCAATTGGTGGAGTAGTTTTTCCATAATCCCTACGCTTGATGGGAGGGTTGAGGATCACATTAATTGGTTACACAGGTGAGCGTTGCTTCCCTATTTTGGGTTGTGTTGTTTTCCTTAAGGTGCCTCCTACGACACACATAGGAAGAGATTGGGTTTGTCGAATTCTAATTTGAAACCACACGGGGCTTTTGTAAAAAACTATACAAACAATCCAATTTTTACAAATAGGGACTAACTATTTGGTATTCTGTGGTGAAAGTTAGTATTTTATTCCCGCGCTTACAATTTCATCCCATCTCTAAATTTCAAAAGCCTTCACGTAGTGGTTTGAGAGTGGAAATGTTATTAAGGAGATAACGGTCGTGCTATCCTGAAAATGACGTCGTGGGCAGCGAAGTCTTGAAGTACTGGGTATGTTGTATAGTTGTATTGCGAAGTCGTACCGCGGCGTCGATGTCAGTCGGTCGCGAATGCCGGTCGGCGCTGGCTGTGTCTCCGTCGCTTCCACACTCTTACCGGTGCGAGCAATTTCGTATTCAATAAAGCTAGCTATTATTTTTTTTTCCGTTTATATATTTTTTTTGTTTTTGATATTTTAGTGCCCTTTTTGATTTGAGAAGAATATAAACTTTGGGAACTCGGTAAGTTATATTCTGTGATAGTCTATTAAGAAATAAAAAATACTACATCCTAGAGTTGTTTAGTCAACAGCGCACTTGAAGAATCTGCTAACATAATATTAGTCGAGACAATTTATCTATCACAGCTACTCACAATACTCAATGTAAGTAGCTTCCTTTAGATAGTAGTAAAATGAAAATTAATACAATTTTATAACAATAAAGAATTTTTAATGCATAAATTTTGACACAAAACATATTTATATGGTATAGATGGTACGGTAATATATACGTTTATTTTTTGCGCAATCAGCACTCACTAGAAAGAACGATTGATCGCTGGGAATTTTTGAGTGTTCGAAATAATATATTAGGAGGGAAACTATGTCGGGCGCTGTTGCTGTCGCCACACGTACAACTATTATTACAAAAAAGATCTATTGAAAAATATATTTCCAAAAGCTTTAAAAAACGTCCTAATTATTTATATGTGAAGCTTAGATTCCGGAAAATAGTGTTTGTACGAAGGGTGTGAAATTGGGACCCAAAAAAATATTTTAGATTTTCCGACCACTTTTTCTCACTTTAAACCGTTCAGTCTTTAAAATCATAAATTTCAAAAGCGCCACGATTCTTGAAACTCACAGATTGTTCGTTAGATTTATGTTTATTGATTTATGTTTGACTTGATAAATAAAAATAACACGAACAAACGTCGCGTTTAGTTTAAGTAGTACAAAACTAAGAAAATAAAAAACTTTCTCATACACTTGTTTTATGAACACGTTCTTTATAATCCATCCGTGCTCTAATATTTTCGATTAAATGTCGATTTCAACTTGCTTCATCTTAAGTTAACACCTTATCAAAGAACAAGAAATGGCTGTTTGAATAACAATTAATAAATTACCTACATAATATTTTTGCTGTTTAAAAATGAAAGTAATCAAAATAATTCAGGATATCGGTACTGAAAGACTTGCCCAGAGGTATTCTACGTCACAGAAGAGTAGTCCATGTAAAACATCATCTCTCTATTTGAGAGAGAATCTGTCCAGATTTTTTAAAAGGGTATTTTTACATGTTTATCCTTTCAGTGGCTCTTGTTCTTTTGTCGCTATAATATGACATTTTAGTTTCCAAAGGCGAAAAGTTTACCAAAAGAGTTTTCATTTTGTACTTCAAGTCTTTTTAGGAATTTGAAAACACTCTCTCGCTCGCAATAATGGGCTCAATTCTGGCGTGGATGAATGATATTTAAAATAAGCAGCGCATCAGCTTAATTTAGTCGGGATGTTTTTAAATGCCTGCTAAATTAGTGCGAACTATGCGTAAAATCGATGTTTGACGTCTCTAAATTTAAGTTTACAATCACCTGTCCCTTTTCGTTTTTAAGAACATGAAAGGGACATATGATTCTTAAATTTAAGTTAGAGCGTAATATGCAGAATCCGGCCCATTTCTTTGCGCATAATCATTTTAATGAATTAATACGAGAACGAACGAGTAAGAACCAGCTTCCTACCACGCGGTTCTAACCACATTTGTCACATTACCTATTTTCTCGTGAGAATAAGCTATTTTCACGCGTTCAGAAATAGCCTAGTTATGTTACTCTTCTATTTATAGAATGACTAACAAAAAAACGAGGATACTTTGAAAGTAACATTTGTATGAATTTTGTCTTATGTGTGTAACGTGTTATTTTCTTGCTTAGGTACTTTCCTGCACGCGATATTCATTATTAGGAACTTACGAGGAGACAGCTATCCAATACTATCTCCTTTAGGCCCCATGAGCATAGCTTTCGCCTGAACATGATGTGGTTCAAATCCATTGGGCTTTCTCTACACGATTTTGAGAGTACCGACTGTATAAAAATTTGTACTATAGCTTTTAAAAGATGTACGTAAGTACATGCATATTTAAAAAAATAGTTAATTATAATATATTGATAAAAATAAATCGTTCAGTAAGAAAAAAAAACAGCCTATTAAAAATATATACATACGACACCTAAACAAACAAAACAAGTTCTAGTATCATCAATTGGTTCGGAGCCAAAACCTTGAATTGTGCTCTCGATTTCACTAACTCTGCTAAAACAATAAAAAAATAACGTCATAATTTCGGTAAAATATTGCAGTATTCTCGCTGTGGCTTATTACGATTTAATATCTTGATTTGTTTCATCATTGCAAAAGTAGTTTTATACAACTTTTTTTTTCTTCATATTAGCACTAGCTTTTAGCCATACGTACTCGTATTCGTTTGCCTCAAAGACAGGGCAGAGTTTTTCATTTGTTTATATTTATTTATCATGGACATTTTTTTCCAAGGGACATGGGAATCACGTGAGCAAAGCAGGCGCCAAGTTAATTATGATCTGTTTCGTAGTGAATCTAAAGTAGTGTTCTCAATACACTTATTTGGTTTGACTGCAGGCAGATAAACCACTCTCATTATTGGTATTGATTTATTTCACTGTGAGCCTGATCAAATACTGGAAAGTGTGTTGGTTTCATGTTATTTAGAGTGCAATTTCCGGCGGACAAACGAAAAATGTAATTATAAATAAGAATATTGCCGGCAACCAGCAGCTGTTTCTAAATTGGATTAGCCGTTCACGGCCCGTCGCAATAAAATCTAAGGTCATAAACATTTGGGCTTTTATAGAGCTTATTGTCGTAAAAAAGACGAGTGGATGAAGCTTCATTCGCACCTATTTATTTGGGTTGACTGAGTCATAATCGCAACGAGTATGATAGACCGAATGCCTTTGATAGATCGATCCCTTTAGGCGAGCTTGGTCAATTTCTCAAATAGTCAATTTAGAGGCACGTCATATTCTTTGTACGTCATTTTCTAGGTTAGTCATATTCTAGGTAGGTCAACTTCGAGGGACGTCATTTTCTAGGCTAGTCATCTTCTAAGTAGGTCAACTTCGCAGGACGTCATTTTCTGGGTTAGTCATCTGCTGAGTAGGTCAACTTCGCGGGACGTCATTTTCTGGGTTAGTCATCCTTAATTAGGTCTTTATCAAGAAAGTAAGTCAAGCCGCCACGGCTACAGGTACACACACACACCCAGGATAAAGAAGAAGCCCCGCTACAGTTAACGTGAGGAAATTACACCTGCCTATTCACTCTGATTTTAGAGTAAGCTTGAGCCCCTCAGTAGGGACATATTATATGAGCTGTTAAGGAATAAGAAGATGCAAATTCGTGAATTTCAAATAAATTTGACTTTGAAAACAAAAACTTGTTTATGTAGCAATCTGAAATAAGTACATATTTTACACAATTTTACGATAAATATTAAAAAAAATATTTTTTAAATTGTCGTAAAATTATCATTTTCCCTACGCAAAATAGGCGCGTTTGACGTCGAGTTGTGGAAAATAGCCCGATGAACTAACTACCATTTCCCTTTATCTCCAAAACTCCCAGCCCTAAATCATACTAATATTATAAAGAGGAAAGATTTGTATTTTTCTATGCGTGTATGTTTGTAATGAATAAACTCTCAAAACTACTGAACCGATTTAGAAAATTCTTTCACCATTACAAAGTTATATTCACCCTGAGTAACAAAGGCTACCTTTTACCACGGAAAAATTCCTCTTTCCCACGGGAAAACTGTTAACGCGGGTGGAGCCGCGGCGGAAAGCTAGTTTTTGAAAAATAGGTACTGGACGTAGATAATAAATACCTACAAAATAAAAAAAACTCATGAAAAGTTTATAAGAATTCGACCCATATCTGAAATATTGAAAGGAATAGCGTATTTCGCAATACTTGTGCATAAGTGCAGCGTTAAAATATAACTATAACGGGGTTTTTTCTTTATCCTGGGTGTGTGTGTGTACCTGTAGCCGTGGCGACTTGACTTACTTTCTTGATAAAGACCTAATTAAGGATGACTAACCCAGAAAATGACGTCCCGCGAAGTTGACCTACTCAGCAGATGACTAACCCAGAAAATGACGTCCTGCGAAGTTGACCTACTTAGAAGATGACTAGCCTAGAAAATGACGTCCCTCGAAGTTGACCTACCTAGAATATGACTAACCTAGAAAATGACGTACAAAGAATATGACTTGCCTCTAAATTGACTATCTGAGAAATTGACCAAGCTCGCCTAAAGGGATCGATCACTAACGTTGTGGAGACAAGAAATATATTTTATAATGAAATGGTTTTTATTTACAGGTATAACATAAATGAAAAAAAAAATTCATTCAATTTATAATCAAAATTATATTTCATTATTTCTTAAAATATTTCTTCGCTCGCTTCATTGTCGCTCTATCTGTTAATGGAAAGGAAATAAAACTAAAAAAAACTAAATATAGCATACTTAGTAGTAGGCGATTTTGAATCGATTGTAAACTAAGAAAAGTTAGTGTGTAATACTGTAGTTTAGCAACATTAGATATAATATTGTCGGTTTTATCATCCTTAGTATATTTATTACATTATTTTGTATATTTACGGGTCTTAACGCGATAATTTTAAATAGGTATGTTTTACTATACGATACCTTATTTAGTATATTTTTGAGTGCTTGAGTTACGTAATAGTTTGTATTGTGCAATAAGTGATAATAGTTTATTGAACAGAGTCGGTCTGAACCTTTCGTAGTTTAATGAATCTCATAATTAGGTACCTATTGATTTAATTGTCGGCTCCTTTCCTTGTAGTTTAGAGACAAAACTAAGGCAGTAGATTTGATTTATGGAAATAGTTGTACGTGGGTTAAAGGTTTGTCCTGTGGGTTTGTCATCCCTCACGACCCCTGCCTACGCAGGCACACCCACTACTGTAAGTACATACCCGTGCTATTCACTTAGTATTCTTCCTTTGTACTATTACAGAGCTAGCTTTTGGAAAATATCCAGAAGTAGGTACTATTATTATTCTGTCTTTTTCAAATATGTTAGTTTGATACAGAAAACACTGAGGGTAATAAATAATAATAATAATAATTTAAAGTGTACATTGTCCCCATAGTAATTTCTAGTACTGGCGTAGTCCCAAAACAAATACATACCAGTTTAAGGCTCATTGATCTGAAACCCAATACTTACATACAAATTCAGAAAGCAGCGATTCTTAATACTTGCCGGATAGTCCGCAAATTCCTCCAAATAGATGAAGACGTGACATTCTGACAGACCCAATATTGCCGTTTACTTGGTCAAGGCCCGTAAACGGAAATATTAAAAATTACCGGTGAAAGCCGAGAAAAAAAAAAGTACAAAGAAAATAATAATAATAAATGTTTATATCATATTATATACTTTTTTTAAAGTAGTACCTTTATTTCGCTATACTTTAAAAATCACAAACTTTTCAATAAACTCCAATAACTTTTAAATAAATTATTGATTAGTTATATAATCTCAAACAAATAATTGTGCTTTAAGAAGATGCAGTGAGACATATATTTTTATGATACTAACTAAACACATATTATACTAATATACTAAAAATAACTTAGGTGAGCCTAGTTGCCAAACTAGAACCATTGTAGAAATACATAATCGCATTTTCAGCTGGTTGGTTTTTTCAACAGGAATCCTACCAAAACCAACAAAATATTATCTAGGCTTGGGCCAAAGGAAAACAATGTGAAGTATTCCTTCATATCCTAGCAATTCAGAGATATTTACAGGTTTAGTTCAGCGCGATTGACTAAGGCCTGGTCACCCTCAGTCAGGATAGGCTCGAACCTCGAAATTGGTCGAAAGGTGGTTTAAGTAACCAACTAATGAAAAAATACCGGTAAAATAGACTCACTTTTACGTAAATGTCTTCAATTTAAAATAGCTCATTAACGTAATTGGATAATAGAGTAAGTTTTTCTACCTAAGACCCACAACTTAAGGATTTTTTGTAATAATGACACAAGAGACTAATAAAATTAGCGCGGGGTAACGAAGCCTTAGATCTCGATTTAGTATACCAGCGAGCTACTTAATTTCTTAGTATGATAATTAAGTCTTATTCTGTCCCTATTGCATGAATTAACTTTTAGTAACTATTGAAAGCATTTAGGCTTAGAATTGTTGTTTGTAAGTGAGTATATTATAATTAATTAATTCAGCACTTTTAAATAAAGAACGGATATCAATTCTTATCTTAGTTTATGTGATTTTCTTGTTCGAAGTAATCAATCATCAACAGGCTACGACCAACGGGAAATTGGTAAAAAAATGTGGAGTGTGCCGGAAGCGAGCGTTTTGACGATTTTCGGACAAAACCGCTCATAATGAACTTACTTTAACCTTCATTACGAAAAAAGCTATGTAGTAAGTTATGGTAAAAAAGTAGTTTTTTTTATTCTGTGCCATTGATATATTTTTTATTGATTACACTAAGCTCGTCACCGGTTGACTACGTCTATTTTATTACAGCGTAGGTACAGGCTAGTAATATACCTACTATTGTAGGTTATTTATTATTAATGGGCTTGATGTACAAAATTACTTATTATGCAAAATCAACACAAAGCAGCTCTGTCTGAATTCTCCGAATTGGATAAGCAGTAATAAATATGTATGCATCGGATTGGTGAAAACATGTGTCATAATAATTTATTTTCATCTCAAGTAACATCCTTCGCAGGATAGATTGTGTTGATTTTTGATTTTCATTAATCGACGTTTGTTAGTAAGAAGGCATACATTTATTGATTGTAAGTTCAGTATTAAGTTTGTCCTGGCAGCTAACAAGAGTTTGTGTCTAAAGAACTCGGTCGAATATTGTCGTCTTGGAGTAACATTTATTTCGGGTTAGAGCTACGAGAGCGTTGACTCAGTGATATTGCGATTTAAATATAGTCGGGGGGCGAGTTGCCAAATCATTGGGGAAATGTGCGTGCCGGCGTGCTCATCGGTCCTCAGTTGACATACCAATTGTTTCATCAGATTGCCTTATGTATTTATTAACGATTGCTAGGACTCTAAAAGCGCCATTGCCCGCTCTTATAGGATATATTTATTACGACTTACTTTAACTCCGCGTCGCGTCGTGAAGTACTTACAGCAGCTGCCTGATATTCGAAGAGTTTACTATTGCTATAAAAATAGAGCATATTAAAAAAAACAATACACTCCTTTTGAATTCTCCGTTGTCGTGTAAAAATAAGGAGGAGGGGAATATTGTAATCAAAATGTACGATTGTGATAAATATATGATTTAAAGTTTTTAATGTGTGCTTCTATTAAACATTTAAAAACGACTAACTAAAAGATCTAATCATAACGTGACAACTCATTCAAATTAGGTCAATGTTGTCGAATATTAATAAGTTGCTCGTTATGATTTATATAATATACATATATGCATATTGCTATTCAGTTTCTCATAAGGCACTAATATTATTGGATTAATAATTTACCAGAGAACACTTCAGCAGCTCTCTGTCAATAAATCAAATCTGAAGCTGTGATATTCTGGGATTCAAAACAATTTGCCGAGAAGACATCGGTTGCGTAAATATTTACGGAAACTGGTTTTAATAAGAGCTTTCAGCAGTTTAGTTCTATCGTACGCGTTACGTACGTGTAGAAGTGCTTACTTTGAAGTGTTAGTAAATAAACAATGGATCTATTGATGTTCATCTTCTACTACGTTGTACTATTATAATATGTATTACTATGTAAAACATTCAAGAGTTTTACCCCTTCGTAGAATAAGGGAGAAAATCGCGATGTTGAGTAGCAGCTTAACCTGTTATTAATCGTATGCTGACAGGTTTATTATATTTATTTTAATACGTTACCTGATAGATATTTATTGAATGTTTTATGGAAAAATATAAGTAAATATAATTCGTAACAACACTCAGTGCGCTATTTAGAATAGCTATAGATAATGATTGGTTAGTGGATGCTTTGCTTAAAAGATTTATAGCATTTAATGTGTTTCAATTGTGAGTGGTTCTCTCGAATGCAAATGAACGTAGCCTATATTAGACCAGTATTTCCCGAGTTGAATAAAATTCAAAGTTGAATTTTCAATTAAAAATGCTAAGTTGATTTTGTTTGTACAATTTAAACCCTCAAATTAAAGCTGGAACGAATGGATGAAAGCAAACTCTGCCTAGTAATTAACTTAATTTTGCTATTAAATGCAAATTGCGACATTCAATCGCAGAAATAAACTGGAACTGCCTTCTTGAATTCCGCGAACGATGTACAGAAGCCAGCACATGCGGTTGGACATTCGCACTGCAAAATTCGCCCTTACCACTACGGAATATGGGCGCTCTCAATGACAACATGTCCAAACGCATGTGCTGGCTACTGTACCTACAGATAAACGGCGGGAGTTGTAAAGCTCACAAAGTAACGACTGCCAGCTTACTAGCAGATAATGATGGCTCAACGTAAAAGCTACGAGTATGTTTATAAGTTCAAGAGTAGGAAGTAAATTAATTAGTAAAATTTTGAATTTGTTAAATTGCTACTGGTTCGATTGTGTTTGTTTGGTAACCAAAAATACTTTGAATATGGCGATTTATAGTATAATCTGCGCACTGCCCAGGATATGGCCTCTTTTTCTAATTTATTATTAGTTTCCGGTCAGATTCTGATGATCGTGTCAAAGCTGTCCCGAAATATTATTATAATTACCTATATTCTTCTTTATTACTTTTCATATGAAAGTGTTGCTGAGGGAATAGTTAAACGCAGTTTTTATACTCTTCATAAGAAATTAATATGCGCCTGTTGCTCGGGAGGCGTATATGCATTCGATCACACCCTGCTGTTAGCCGTGCAAACACAATCGGCAGGTGTAAACTTGACCCATATGCATATTCATAAAATCAGTCTCATGCCTACATGTATGAGACTGGAAAGGAATTTGGACAAAGCTCAGTCTATGTAGGTCAATAGGCCAATAATTAGTCTCGATCGAGTAGAATCATCTAGTAACACCGGACCGTCCTGCTTCTTGATGAGTAGAATACATGCAGAAAATTCAATCTTCGAGTTCTTACTTTACTAGCGAGAAAAGTGCGTCGGTGGCCAAGTGGCTAGGCCCGTTGACTTCCATTCAGAAGTTCGCGGGTTCAAGCCTCGGCACGTACCAATGTGTTATCGATTTTCGAATTCATATGTACGTTTATTCGACGGTCTTACGGTGAAGGAAAACATCGTGAGGAAACCTGCACACACCTGCGAAGAAATTCAAAGGTTGTGTGTGAAGTTGACCAACCCGCACTGGGCCAGCGTGGTCGATTAAGGCCTATTCACCCTGGTATCAGGGTAGGCTCGAACCCCTCGGTGGGGACATATATGAGCTGTTAACGAAGGGAGAAAAATATAATTTTCCTGTGTATTCCTATATGTGAATCTAGATCCTGAGCTATCTATCCACCGAGACGTAAATCCGTCGCGCTGTGTTCGTCTAAAGAGGTAGCAAGCACATTGGATTCCCAGAATCGTATTTATACTGAGTCTTCCACTACAATTACAGAATCCTAATATTTGTAATACTAAGTAAATATTAGCACAGTAAACTCTATATAACGTCGTTGCCAAAACAAGACCTTGTATGTGCACAGATGGTACTTTTGAGAAAATCGAAAAAAACTTCTCCGTGAAAAAAAAATGTATGGAGGCATGTCAATTTTATTTTTGTTATATATGTATCTATATTTCAGACATTTTTTTATAGTTATCACAGTATCGATACCGAGACATTAATCCACTTTTTTAAATTTTTTTTCACGACTTCTGCACATGAGAGGTTTTGGTTGCTAATTTTAGAAACATAAGAGGTTTTATGAAACTAAAAATAAAAGACTACTATAAAATCAACCTCTATAATCTCGCGTATTTTAAGTCGACATTCTCAAAAATACAAAATATAAAAGAAATTGTTCAGTAAAGAAGAAGTTCAGTCACAAATCAGTTTTAAATTCCAGGCACAAAAATAAGAGAATCATAAAATGGATGATGGTCGGTCTACGTAGCTAGGTCACACTAAATGTTTTACGTAACTTAAAAAAAAAACATTATGTGATAACCAAAGTATTATGTTTATTGCTTTTCAAAATACTCTCCTATACATTTAAAAAAAAATTTCATGCGATCGAACCATTTTTTAAAACAGAAGGACCACAGATCTGAAGGTATGTATTCTATGAGCTGATTGAACGCTATCACTCACTGTCTCTTCGGAGTTGGTAAAAGTGAAACCTAGGTCGGGGCTATGTGCAGGATGGATGACGAGTGTACCAACTTTTTCGGAAGCTAAAAATGACATTGTTTTGTTGGCCGTGTGTGAAGAAGCGTTGTCATGATGTAGGAGAACGCGGCTTTTTGGTCGTCTTTCGAAAACTTTTTCTAACATCCTGGGTAAATAAATGGTAGAATACCACTCGGCATTAACACCTTTTTTGATCTTCAAGTGGAATTGTGCAGATGGAACCCGAGCTGAGAAAAAAACGCGATCTAATTTATACCAACGTTTCTCGCCTGCCTCACTTTTGTTTTCAAACACCTATACACAAGATGGCTGTTTTTTTTTCGGATTCAAAACAATAAATCCACGTTTCCTCTCCTGTGACAGTGTCATAAACAGCATTAAATTGTCCGTGGTCGTACTTCAGTAGCATCTGTGAGCACCATTCCACGCCAGCCCGCTTCTGCTCCGCTGTCAGTTCATAGGTAAGGGGTCCAACGACAACAAAGTTTCCGAACTTTTAATTCTTCGTGTAAACTTTTATGAATTTGGCTCACACCAATCCCCAATAGTCCTCGAATTGTCTCATAGCTAATCCGTGGGTTTTCTTCAATTAGCCGCTTAACAGTAGCCACATTATTTTTACGGCAGTTGAAGGCTGCCCTTCACGAAATTCGTCATGTAGAGAAACCCGACCTCACTGAAATTCAGCAAACCATCGCCTCACGCGGTGCTCAAACAAGATGCTTCTCTCCCAAAAGTATTTTGATGACAAGCGGCAGTCTTGCGGAGAGAGAACTTTTAAAATCATTAAAAGTCATCGCTCTAAAACATGAAGGAAGAAAAAATTTTAGAATCTTATTTTATTTTAAGCGCGTAATTTTTTTCCTTCATGCTCTAAAATATTTTCGGATTTTCGGCCATTTTCGTTGCGTACCTACGTTGAAATTTGATGTGTGATAAAAAAACATGATTTCGCGCCAAATTTTTTTATTACTATGAAGGTTGCAAGTCGTTTCAAAAATATAATATTCAAAACTCATTTAATAGTTCCGATTAGCTAGAAGTGCAAAACTTTTAGTGTTCCCCACGTATAACCGCAGTAAAACGTAGCTTATATCCATCTTAAAGGTCTATTCAAAGTACTTATGATGCAAGTCAAAACCTCGCAAGTGTTTATCATTAGCACAAAATATCATTTTAGTGATATTTAAAATATCTCATGTGCACAGTTGCACCACATGAGATATTTTGATTGTCAATTATTTTCGAGTGCCACATGGGAGATTTTTATCGTCGCCTGTACCTCTGCGAATATATAAGATATTGACATGGGAGTTTTTGTACAAAGTGGAGAATTTGATTTTTTACAACATGGTGTAAAAAAGTGATTTTCGCCCAGGGCGTCACATAAGAGGTCTTGTTTTGGCAACGACGATAAGCTGTGAATGAACGGTACCATTCCTAATGAAATTTTATTCTCACGTTATCCTGGACTTTTCCTCATAGAAAAGGATGTAAGACGGAAATTGCTTTATTTAGTTACCTTTCTACCTAATACTACATAGCATCATAGTAAATAAAGCGTAGGATGGTTTATTTTGCAGAAAACATCTTAAAAACGAAATCTGTCTCTCGTACGATAGAGTACACTCTACAAAAGTACTTGCGAAGTAAACATATTTGTATTGTTAGTCGTAAAGAAGATGGATGGGGTTCTTAGCGAAGGCTGCGCGACCTATAAAGCACATGTCTACATACTTAACCTATTCTGTCCGGTTAGGTCGTAGGTGCTCCACTCTTGAAGGACATTACCAGTGCTCATAAACTTCTGAGTGTTCAAAGCACACAGTTCAAATAACTACGTATGCACTTTGCCTATGTAGGTGACATTGTGTGTGTCTGTGTCATATTTAATACGTCCCTGAAAAGGACCTAGCTGGCTGGAAAAAATCTTAAATTTCCCAGTACAAAGACTTTCAATAGTTTATTATTTATCACTTAGGTCATACATACATTTACAATTGCTGCAACATGTGCGGGCTTCACATAAACTTTGATTTTTTTTCACGAGTGAAGGCTGGTTTCCTCTCCGTGTTTTCCTTTACTGTAAGACGAGAGTTAAGAAGTACAGTAGACAGCACATGCAGCTGGATATATTGACCTTGAGAGCGCCCGTATTCCGTAGTGGTAGGGTTGAATTTCGTAGGGCGAATGTGTGATAAAAAATGCGTGCACACACCTGAGAAATAATTCAAAGGTTGTATGTGAAGTTGACCAACATGCACTGTACTAGCGTAGTCGACTAAGGCCTAATGACGATAAATTCAGGGTAGGCTAGCACCGCTCTCTGTATATGCTTATGTAAAAAAAAAATGTACGTGGCGGGGCTCGACCCACGCCTGCCAATTAAAGCCACTAATTTACTGACACTCTTACATACGAGTATAAACTGTTTGTGTACATACACCTTAGTAATCAAGTTTCCTTAAACGTGATTTAGTTACTAACTATGAAACAACTAGGGTGACCGCTTTAACTACACTCACTAAGTTGTAAACTGTTGCCTGTTTCTATTGATGTTGTATTTATTATGTATTCCCCACCAAATGTAGTTACAGTGTTTACTAAGGTCATATAAAATCAGCTTTTTTTTAATAAATGGCTTCTGCTATTATGCAATTCAGCCAGAGTCACGTAGTTGCTATTTCAATACTACAATGTATGGATTGAGTTTTCATTCAGCTGTAAGTCTTCCAATGATAAAATAAATGAATAAAATAAACGACAACAAGGCTTATTTGATTTAACCACGTCTTCCGTTCCGGGCCGTTCGCCTTCACACTTAATTTTCGCAGGTGTGTAGGTAAGTATCCTCATAAGGTTTTCCTTTATCGTAATAACATTATTCGTATTTAGTGGTGGAAGGGTCGATTTTCGAGCAATTAATTTATCTGCTGGGAAAGCTGTAAAACAAACAATTTTATTTCTTTCTGTTATGTTATATCGAGTGTGTATCATTTTCTTGAGTAAGGTTCTTTGTTTTTGTTTTATTTTGCGCGTTATGCCAGGAGATGAATATGCTAATTCGGGGTCTGCTCTGGATTTAAGGAAAACTCTGTGACGGGAATACCCAAATACCTATACTCACTCGCGCGTCCCTTTTTAAATTAATTACATAAAGTTATTCGATTTAAATGGTATGTAGTGTAATAATTCGAAATTCAATAACTTACTGAACGAATTGTAAATATTTTTGATTTGTAGTTACTTATGTTGAATGGAAATAAAAAAAGATTAACACGCAGTAAGTGTACTTGTAGTAAAAAATACATAAAAATATAAATCAAGATGTTATTGAATTGATAGGTACCTATTTTCAATACAAAAATAATTTAAACTGAAAAGCTTTTTTAAGCAATAAAGAGTTAACAAAAAAAATTAACCCAGATTGTAGCGCTACCCACGAGCGTCATAAAAATAACAATCTCATCTCATTTTAAATATAGAGTGATGATCAGTTCTATTTGTATTTGAGAAATGAACAGACATCTATCTCGCTCGAGACATGTGTTCCAGTGCATCGAGTGTTAATGTGATAGACCGATGGTCGGACAGACAGACAGACAGGTACGTCCGACACATCATGGTGAATGTTTCCATAGATGACGCCAGTAAATATTGAGAACAGTGAGATTTATTGTTGCCTTTTTTTTGTCGGACTATATAATATGTTCTTCGGTTCTGACCAAGATTCATTTTAGGATAATAAATTGCATAGTTTTTTTTTATAAATCAATATTTCGGTATTTATCACTTCACTATTTACTAGTGCCAGCCACCGTTTTGTAAGTATTTTTTTCTTAATTTGCTACTGGAAATCTTCCCAGGAAGATTGCTAATTTATTAATATACTAGGTGTGGTCTTTGGCTTAGAATGGGGTTAGTTTAATTTTTTATTTGTTATTCTAAATCAAACACTATTTCAAGATATACTAATTCCTAAGAGTAATTGCCAAGATTCAGGTCATAAAAAAAAAAAAAAAAAAAAAAAAAAAAAAAAAAAAAAAAAAAAAAAAAAAATACAGATTAGATTAGTGTACAACCCGTCGGAAATATCTAGGCACCTGGCTTAATGACGTCATGCGTCAGTTCTTGCTTTCGCACCCGTACTGAATAGGCGAAAACGGGCTGAAGTGCGGGGGAGCGCGAAGGGAAACGCATTCCAGCGAGGTGCCTATATTTCCGACGGGTTGTACCTATTTGTCAGATTCAGACTTTTTTGCTGAGAGGCAATGAAAATGTTTGCATATTAGGAGCGGACTAGTAAATTGTAGTAAAATAATTAAAGTAAATTAAAACCTTATAAAGAAATTGGCCTCTTAAAATGAGCTAAATTTCCAGATAAAAGTATTCGTTTAATATAAAAAAAATGAAAATTCCCAAAACTCTTTTTATTATCTAAAAGGCGACTGAAGGATTATTTTTAGAGCCTGCTTTACCTGTCTTAGTTCACCAGTGGACTGAGGCTAAGTAGTAGCATAATATATATAATGCCTCTTACAGACGAAAACAGAAAGAGTGAAAAATAAGCCAGTAAATATAATTATTATTTTGATAAGAGTGCTCCATCTCTTGCGCGATAGCTAGCCTTGACAGATACAGCTTAAAGAAAAGGAAAGTTATTATTATTTGCTTCCTTTTCAAATATTGGATTTTCGTTAAAGGAAATACCAACAGCGCAGCGGTCCGTTGTTTTTCGACATATTTTAAAGCAATACGTATTTTACCGCAGTGAATGTAGCCATATTACACTCAAGATCTTCAATTTGATCTATTTTGGAGACATAAAAATAATTGAACCTTAGAGTATAAATAGAAAATTTTCTGGAAAGAAAAATGTTATTGATTTCACCGCCCATACAAAATCTGCCAAAATTTGCTTACGCTTGACATAAAGGCAGCGGAGCGATGCGCGTGCTCTATGTATTTTATTCTCTAAGAATTGAACATTCAAACATATTATATTATTTATTGTTATACTTAAAATATAAATGGGAAATCATTTGTCCTTTTTTTGTTAGCACTAACATTTTCATTCCGTTTTGACGCCTGTAGTCTAAGTACCTACTGAACGGATTTGGATTAAATTTAAAATGAAGACAGTTTGTATCTTAGATTTACCCAAAGTTACTTTTTACCGAGAAAAAATCCTTATTACCGCGGGAAAATATATTAACCCGAGCGGAGCCGCGACGGGGCGGAAAGCTGTAGTTAGGTAATTTTAGACCATTGAAATCGTTCAAGTAGACAACAAACAATAAATCTATAATGGTTTTAATTTCTTAAAACTGCAAACAAGTCTTATTGTTCAGATGTATGTAGGGCATCACGTGTAACAATGTTATGACACAAAGTAAGTAATTCTTTGTACATACGTACAGCGTTACGTGCAACATGTAATTAAAGGTACAATTATTTTCCATTACTCCCATAATATTATAAAAGCATTCCACTTGATGAAACCTCTTTTGTTATTGAATATTTAGTTTGTATGTAGTCCGATGAAACAGCGTGGTAAAGAAAATATTTTATTGTAGGTCTTCATTCGCAGGTATAGCTAAAACGGGAAAAAATATGCGCCCGGTTTTCTTTTTCTTGTAAGAAATTCAGACTCTTGACAAAGCTTTCTTTTGAAGTTATGAACTAGACGGCGATGCTGATTTTACGGGTACGCTCAATGTTCTTTGTAGAATACAAAGACTGAGAAATACTGTCGACGAAGGTCATTATAATATAAGAAGTTCTTTATTTGGTATATCTTTGTAAGCATACGGCAAGGTAATAAGGACGTTTTCTGTGTAGAATTGAGTTAAATTACCGAAAATAACCTCCCCATCAAAGTGTCCTTTGGATGGACGTCCTTTTTACGATGTAAAAATTATAATTTAAAAATTACAATGCATATTTTTAAGAACCACTCAAAATAATGAGCATAAAAATAATTCAAAACTAATTAATATGGGCAAGAGAATTGTACCTACTCATTGTGTAATTAGCGATTTGGTGCGGAGTTTAGATTTTTAAGTAAGACTGATAATGTGCAACCAAATTGCGTTATATTATATACAGCATAATAATAATATGTCCTTTAGGTATAACTATTGTTGCAATAATAAAACACCCGACAGCGCCAAAACTTTGTTATACTTACCACAGTATAATTATAAATAGTACCAATTAGGTTTTTTGATTTCTCATTTACAATTGCATTTAAACTTATAAGTGTCATATAATTTTGTATTTAATATTATTTGTTTTGAAACACAATTCGATAAAAAAATATTAAAAAATATATGCCGCTGTATGGAGTTTTTGTAATTTTGATATACTTAGTGTAATTTTTACTATTAACACGATTCTTATGATACTCGTACCTCTCACGTTAAAATTCATCAAGCTGTTTAGGTTGCAGAACATGCCAAAGAATAATACATACAAACATACATACACTCGAAAAACATAACCCTCCTTTTGCAGTCGGGTAGAAAATGGTTCAGTGTTTACAGAGCGCATTGTGCTGCATCGTTGAGAGTGGTTTTAATGACTGAAACCTGTTTCGGAAGATTGATTGCGGATACACCCGTCGACTACAAAATATATTGCTTCTATTTTACAGCGCTTTACAAAGTTTCATGCGAAATTTAAATTGATGGAAGCATTTAATATCTGGGTCTCGAGCACAAGCATACGAGCATAAACAAATTTAATTACTTGCCAGATTAAATAGTATAATTTAAAAATAAACAATTAGGTATCAGAAGACCGCCTTCGTCCACTTGCTCTAAGGATCTCTCGTTCACATTCTGGTACGTCTATAAAGGAAAAAAAACTAGGTACTTGTTTTTCGGTACAGTTAATTTGGACTAGACGCTAGTTCATATAATAAGTTTGCTGTAATATATTGTGATGTTACGGTGCGAATATTTTTTGCAGATGAATAAAGTTTCACAGCAAAGTTAGAGCGCTGCGCTGATTTATTTTTTTAAAGGATATTGAACTTATTCTCACTATTCATGCAACATCCTTCTTAGCTGCGCTTTGAGGTAAAACTAGTGGGGCCGTTAGTAGTTTAGTCAAGTATGTAATTTCATATGACTTTGTTTAGATTTTCTTCGCTGTGAGATAAGTACCTAGTTTGTGTGGTTCATACTAAAATAAGTAGACGAATGAAACAATATTTATTTTTTCTGTTACGTGATAAAACTTCAAAATGACGTTGATCATTTCAGTCTGGGTCTCAGGAACGTGAGTAGGATAAAAAACACGCGTGTCTCTTTCTAAAGTATGCATGATACATTTGGCATTATCTGTGACATTATGCGACCTGGAGCATGACCTATCTTTTGACCTTCACAAACTATTTAATGCTAGTGCGCGTTTAGCCTTTCTAACCTGTAGCTGAAATACTTATCTGACTGAATTCAAAAATAATAAATACACTTTTTTAACGGTTATGTAACCAAAGTGTTTTTTTTATTGACTTAATAAGTGAAAGATATGTACCTACAGCAAAAAATTACCTACATTTGATGTTGTTTTTAGTATTAGAAGTAAAGTTATGTATGACTGGATTTCCCAAGTTGAGGATTTCTCCAAAAAAAATGCACATAAATAACGCCAGAATTAAAATGATTGTCATTCTTGGGTTATACCTACTTAGGCTTAGGTCAGTATTTATAAAAAGAGTAAAATACGTACAAAGTACCTCATATAACCAACACATTAAACAATATGTAGATATAGGTAGGTATAAAACGAATAATCAAACAGCATTTTACGTGGTACAACGGATACCTATAGACTACAGGCCCGTGTTAAAAAAATTATGGGTCATTTGAACCACCAGATGACCTATATAGAACGATATAAGAGCATAAAATAATAAGATTCAGCATTATGCCGTCACTTGTAAGCTGTCCAACTGAGTGCAGGTGAGAATTCAAAAGTAGGTAGGTAGAGTGAGTACATTTTGGTCATATATTTTTGTACGGCATTCTTACCATCGATAGATCCATGAAAAATAATAAGAAAACGCGTAGTGCCGTAAAAAAATGGTGCGCCAAAAAGTCGGATTTTTTTTTTTTTTTTTCGACAATTACCAGGGTGAATTTGGTCATTTAATTTTGTACGGCATCAGTTTCATACTATTTCAATACTGCTTCTAATCCATTATTTCGCAACGCCGTACAAAAATCATGCGACAAGGGGAAAAAGCCGAGGGTTGCAACCCCCTTTCTTTCACCTGCACTCAGTTGGACAGCTTACAAGTGACGGCATAATGCTGAATCTTATTATTTTATGCTCTTATATCGTTCTACATAGATCATCTGGTGGTTCAAATGACCCATATTTTTTGTAACACGGGCCTGTAGTCTACTAGTGGTATTCATGTATGACAATGACGCACAGTATGTAACTCCTTGAGTGTTGTACTTGTACTAGTACCGCAGGGCTACATTTGTCCTGTTTTATGAGTGGCAATTCCACTTTATGACCGTAAGTACCGTTAAGGACTTCGGGTTGTTATAAATATCAAAAACAGACTTTCAGAGCGCTCTTGGGAACCAAAACTTGAGTAATTCAGTTTTTGTAAGATATTCGTTTTAATCAGGGCTTATGATATTATTTATTGTTATATTATATTTGGTGCAAAGGTACCTACCTAAAGCACATTAAGGAATGAAAAACTCTACGACAACAAAGTGAACCAAAGCTCACTAGATCAAATTAAGGTGTGGTATAATATGATGTAGGTAGGCAATGATGACGTACTTTATATGTTTATAAAAATAATCTAATTATGATGATGACGGTAAGAAGAGTAATACTCGTAATATGCTGAAGCTTTAAAGCTAATAAGTTCTAATTAATATACTCACAAAGTCAACAATTTTTGTTTTATTTATTTTTAAGGAAAACCGCCAATAAAAGTAAACTAGGATGCAAGTTTACAGAACATTCAGCCAATTACAGGTCTTCACTAATAAATACTATACTATAGAATAGATCGTGATGTTCTCGCTAACTGAGCAGTTGATAGCGTCGTCAGTGAGCTTTCTTTGCTTAACTGATCAAAGAAACGAGCAAAAACTTGGGCGCCCTCTCAACATGTTTACGTGACTTCGGAAAACTTGAATGAAAGCTCTCTCACATTATTATCTAGGTCCTACTCGTAATATTACATTACGCACTCCCAAAGGGTATCTAAATCGTGTAGTCTGAGATAAGCACAGCTCGAAAATTCATAGAGTTTTTGGTGCTCCAAAACGCAGAAGATATTGCTGTATCTACATCCACATATAAATCAATTATCTAATCTCAGTACTTTCGAGAGCGTGGTTCGTAAACAATCGCGTTGCCGCCGCGAGAGAGATAAAATAAGTTTTCTTTTTGCTAGTGTACTGTATTGCAACTTTATTGAAAAAGAAATATATACAGTAAAAGCTAGCGTTTCAGCTGGAAAGATACGTTACGTAGACGTTTATCTATAAAATAAAAATTCTCAAATTTTTAGTTACATATACGGATGTATAAAAGTAAATACTATTTTCCTTCCCTAGATAAATATTTTTTTATGATTATTTGAAAAGAATAGACGAATCGTTAAAGGCTGGAGCAGACTGTATGCTTATGTGTAGACGTGTACGTTGCTCCAGCCTTAAAATATAATTTTATCACTTTATCGAAGGATTCGTCATTTAATTTCTGCTTGCTACGGCGGCGCGGCGTAGCCAATGTTAACACTTACATTCTGCTGTAGTATTATGTATAATATATATATTATGTATGCATTATGCAAGCGACCTATTTATTTTATTATATTACCTACTTGTCTTTTGTGTTGTTTATGTACCTATTTCTCTGTTATGTATCTTTTGTTAATTCTGTGTGTTTGCTTGTGTAATTTGTATGTTCTCTTTTATTGTTCTCTTTTTTATTTATGTTTGTGCTGCCTGTGTTTTGTGTGCCAATAAAGTTTTAATCTATCTATCTATCTATCTACATCCATATTTTTACTCTGTGGTAGATGAATGGTGAGTATATCTAATGCAGCGGTTCTCAATCTTTTTTGGTGACGGAACCCTTTTGAAAAGCAAAATACTTGACGGAACCCTACAATAAAACAACAGTTTTCATAAGTTTATTCTTAATAATAAGCATAATAAAAGTACAATGTAACAGTCACAAGTAGATATCGGGGAGATATCAAACTTACTTTGTATCACTATCTATGTGGGGGACGTCTGTGAGTGGCGCAAACGAGTGATCAGCTCCCGGTATAGGAACTAATTTATTTCACCCCTAATCCCAGCCTGATGATGCCACTCATCCGTATGTAGTGAGCTTTCCCTCCTATCCGCGCGCATCGCCTTCAAGAATGTGTCGCGCGGTCCGCTTCCCTTGGCCCCCAGTCGCAAGTACGGTAACCGGGGATGCGCGGAGTGCGGACGGACGAGCCGCGGGCGGATGGCCACGGTGTCGGCTAGGTGCCTCTACCGGGCCCCCACCCCGCAAGCCTGCCGCACCGCCCCAGCCCGCCCTACACCCGAGGGATTTGAGAGCTTGCCCTACAGTTTTCCCTCCTCTATCAGTTTCGCGAAGAGTAGTAGTTCTGCCTCTACTCAGCATCATGGCACCATCTCTGGTTTTACTGCTGCCCCTGCGTCATCCCCTCAAACCTACTGGTAGCCCTACAAAATCTTTAAGATGTTTCCTAACGTTGTTGGTTCAGCTAATTCGTTCATTTCTATCCTGTCTGTACCTATAATCTCCCATCTGGGCATCGAAAACATTGGACACTCTGGGAGGAAGTGCTGTTGTATCACTATGATCATTACTAAAACCTACCATTATACTCTTCCCGAAATTTTACATTTGTCTCATTATCTTAAAGCCAACATTTTTTAAAGTTTCACTTCTACCACGTGTGAATTGTACACATGACCTTTTTTTCTAAATTCTCGCGGAACCCCTACAGAAGCATCGCGGAACCCCAGGGTTCCGCGGAACACACTTTGAGAATGGCTGATCTAATGTATCGCACGATTGATAAGTGTGAGTAAATATAATAATTGTATTTCAATAACAATACATTTTTGATCATGCAACAGAATAATTTATTCGAGACACCACTATATCCATAGCTTTTTTTACATCATTGAATGTATTTTGTTGGTACTTCTTTGGGTAATTGCCAGCTTTTGGGTATCTATTTATTTATATGAATTAGTCCTTAGGGTAATAACTGTAATTATTACCTGTCGTTTTGAAAAGGCCCGAGCAAAACACACGGAGTTTGGTCCGCAGTCTTTATTCTTCTCTGCTGACCCGAAATTCCCTTGAAAAGTACTCTGTGAATAGTTAATAGAGATATGCTTGGGTTTTTGAATAATAATGCGACCATTTACGTGGATGGCAGAACCCTCTACTCTACAGCTTTGAAGCTAAAAGCCTTTTAGCGAGGAACTTCGTAGTTCTAATTAGTTTAGCACTTTTATGAAATCGAATGCTTCCGCCTGGGAGTAATAAAAGTAAGATAAATAAGTAGGTAATATTTAATTTTACTGACAAGATATAAACACTATTTTTTAAACAAATACACAATGATAAACACTTTAAATTAATACATAACAATCTTACTTAAAACAATCACTTTAATCCACTATAATACGAATAAGTCAAATTTATGAAAATATTACCAATAAACTTTTTGTATATCTTTTGGGCAGAAAAAGAGGTGGTTTCGTCGGTATAATTGCTCGGGTCGGGTGGAGAATCGCAACAATTACTTTTAGAATGTTGGAATCTTGAGTGAGCGGCCAGGCGGACCCCTGAACTGTAGACCATGGTCCGAGAGGACCACCCAGATAAAACACGCTTTATATTATTTACAGAGTGCTTGTGAGGGGTATGGATTTTTCTGGTATCCAGAGATTGCACTGGAAAAGTTTTCTTCCAGTAGAGACACATTCGATTGTAACAGTGACGCGGAGAACCGTGAGACGAGCTGTCGTCGTAAGATAAACAGGATCTTTTCCATATTATAGAAGTATGACACCGGGAATCTGACGGACTCACTTTTAAGCATGGCTGGTTGTTATGCGACGGTCTTTGAATATCTTTGACTCTAAAAAATAAAAAACACCTTGTATAGTTTTAAGTAAAACCATTTTTGAAGTAATAATATTAGTATATAATATTATCCTAAGTACACGTTTATCCGCGACTTACTTATATGTTCTTTCACTTAAGCAGACCTGCTGTGTCGTCTCTCTCTATATGTATTTGTCCTTTGATTGTTTATGTGTGCAATAAATTGTTAAACAAATAAAATAAAAAACTGTAAACGCTATTTTCAATCCAATTCACTACTGGAAGAAGACCAAGAAGGGAGTTAATCTACATACTTGGCATGCCGCTGAGGGACCGCGTCGTTACTACGATCCACTATAGACACTCGTGCTTTCAAATTGCATTGAAAATATCACAAGTACGATGTCGCCGACTCGATGATCTTAATTTTTCGCTTTGATTATAATTTAATTAACAAGAAGCTAAATAACAATTCATGTCCTTACTTGTTACTGACTGACCTTGTAGGCAAAGTAAATGAAACGAACTTTGAGCGTGAACTTTTTTCATTTCGTCTGTGTGATGGTCTCCGTCTTCTAAACTGATATATACGGGTTTCTTGTAAAGTAGATTTCTTTCTTTGTAAATGAATTTTGTCACTGGAAGGTTAAAACTATTGTTAAAATATTATTCTACTCACTTTATAAGTGCTTAGAAAGTTTCCTCCGTGCACTATCGCAAGTAGTATTGCTTAGTATGTTTTTAGCACATTTAAGCTAAATAACATTTAAGTAGTTTATAATACTTTTTTTCCTCACTTCACTATTATTGATTTTACTTTGTCGAAAACCAGTATCAAATAAAAAAATATTTAATTTTCTTCTATTGTAATAGATTGAGGAAATGAATAGCGACGACGACGACGACGTCCGGAGGACAAAGTTTTACTTACATAGAATTAAAAGTTAACTTACTTAGTACCGTAACTAATACGAGATTCATCAAGCCATTTCTGACGAAATCGATTGGGAGACGAGCTACGCCGCTCATTTTTCTCCGGATAAGAAACAACGGGAACTTTAATATCAGGCAGCCAACTGTGACAATCTGGAGAAAGGGGGCCTATGTATCTTGGCAAATAACCCTGTTTAGTGGGAGAGGCATACCGTGAAAGAGGAGAACTGAGTGGGGATTTAGACTTAGTAGAGTGTTGCTTCACAGTGTCTCCTATTGGAAAGCGTGTATGCGCAGCTAGTGGCGATTCCTGCGGACTCTTAGTGCACCTGTATCGCCGTTGTTTTGGATAAAATGACACTGGTGCAACGCAAGTTATAAAGCGTCCAGGCAGTAAGAAGGCATTTCGGTTACGACAGTAGGAAGGCAGCGTCAGTTCTGAACATAGTATTTTGTGGGAGTGTAAATATGCCGATAATGGCGAAGTTGAAGGTTTTATTCGAGAACTGGGAGAAGAGTGCTGTCGGTTAGAATGAAGACTAGAAAATCTAGAAGGAGGGGAGTCAGAATTAATACAATCTGTTGTGTAACGGTAGGGCAGATGTAATTTGGTGACACCTGAATTGGTTGTACGTGAAGATTTACGTTGCGAATGATGCTGTGCCATTGTGCCGAGTGCGCAGAAAATGCGAACTCAAACCTGTGATTTGTCGTGGCAAATCAGTCCTGGAAAATACATATATACAATTATATTACCAAAAAAAAAGACTAAACTTCCAGGAAAGGTCTACGGAGCTATTATGATACTATAAACGACCGGAAAAGTAATTTATTCTCGTTTAAACTTACATACTTTGAAATATTGATTTTACAGTATTATTTACATAACGCTAATATTGATTTGTCATACAACGATTTCCCCTCCTGATATCATATTAATCTAATTTGAAGAAATAAATAAATAAAATATGAATAATTTGTAAGAAAGCCAAAGAGTAAGTACATAAAAACGTAACAATTTGTCATAGAGAAAAATAAATGCTTATGCATAGTTCACAGACCAAAAAGGATTTTTCTTGCTCTAATGTCGTGTCGTCTTAGAAAGTGGCGCATGGCGCCGCCATCGGTTAAAATATAATGTAGTTACAGATAGACAAATTGCTAAAAATGACAGTTTTTAGCAACTTTTCTATCTATAACTACAGCGAACTATAATAAATACGATTCACGCACTCATTCATTTCTCACTCATTCATTCATTGCACGCCAACTTAAAAATGACTAAATCATATAATATCTATTTAATAACAGCAAAAGAACACAAATTACTCGTTACTTTTTTAGGGTTCCTAAGCCAAATGACAAAGAACGGAACACTTATAGATTCGTCATGTCTGTCTGGTTTGTCCGTCCGTCCGTATTTCACAGCCACTTTTTTCCGAAACTATAAGAACTATACTGTTGAAACTTGGTAAGTAGATAAATTTGGTATTCGAAAAATTTGAAAATTAGAAAGAAAACAATAACTTTTGGGGGTTCCCCATACTTTGAACTGAAACTCAAAAACATTTTTTTCATCAAACCCATACGTGTGGGGTATCAATGGATAGGTCTTTAAAAATGATATTGAGGTTTCTAATACATATTTTTTCTAAACTGAATAGTTTGCGCAAGAGACACTTCCAAAGTGGTAAAATGTGTGTGTCCCCCTCCCTGTAACTTCTAAAATAGGAGAATAGTAAAACTAAAAAAAAATATATGATGTACATTACCATGCAAACTTCCACCGAAAATTGGTATAAACGAGATCCAGAAAGTTTTTTTTTATACGTCATAAATCGTAAACCGCAATTTACCATTCACTATTATTAAAACATCAAACAGAGTTGCAACGAACTACAAGAACTTTTATATTAAGTTACTTGCTGCTACGGAACCCTTCATGGGCGAGTCCGACTCGCACTTGGCCACTTTTTTATATCTGCATTGTAATACTTACACCCTTCCAATCAATAAACGCATACAAACGAAAAAGATTTGTTGGTTCTAATTTGATGGATTTAGTCTAAGTTTCTTTATCTACTGACAGAAATATGTTTAGATTGATTAATCGCTAAATAACAATTAAAAGAATAGGATTCGAACGTAACCGGTAAAACAAAACGTCAAGGAAAGAGAGCGCGCCACAAGGATAGGTACTACCCATGGTCCAAGAAAACAAGGTCTAACAAGAAGACCACGTAAGCCTTCATAATTTTGCGCTGTTCATCTTTGTTTATTACACGCATTCGACAAGGATGAATAGGCAAAATGACGTAGAAATGACGTAGTAGGCTTGTGTCAGTCACGTGGTCTTCCTGTTAGACCTTGTTTTCTTGGACCATGGTACTACCATACTTGGCGCGCCATTTGGCGAGGTTGGAAAGCTGGGCGCGCCAGTGGTGTTAGGGATAGCACGTAGCGCAGGTTTTTCCCACCTCCCTGGATGGCACGTAGTATTAGGGATGTCCCTAACCGATTGGTCTTCCTTTCCTCCGGCTGGCATTACCAAATAAAATAATGAATTCCATGTCTATGGAAATATCTACCACTATCAATCAGCAAAGCGCTTTTTTCCCACCGTCAATTTCGTTTCTTCTCAGAAGGGAATTACCCTTAGAGTATAAATAGAAAAATTAAGGGAATTACCATAAACTTCCATAAGTAAGTTGATTATAGAAATAAGCCGTTGGGCGGGGATATTAAAAACGTGGAAAGTCAAGTAAGGATTGATGGGTTTCTATGTGTACTATGAAATAGTGTGCAAAAGTAGCCGCGTCCACTAAGTTAGCAGCCTCGGGCGAGGCGCGCGGACAAATGACGTCTTATAGGAAACAATCTCTGAATTGTGATTGTCAGAGTCAAATCTTGTAACAAATTGCTCATAGTGCTTTTCGGAGGGTTTTGGACATCGCTGAATCCGAAAATCGCTATTAGCAGTTCAAATTTTCTCTCTTTCATTTTTACAAGCTGAGAAAAAAATACACTACTCGCATGCGTTAAGTTGCTTTGTTTATGTAATTTATTTTTAGCGCATATAAAAATAAAAAAAAAATACAAAAATTTACCAATAAGTTTTGAATCTACAGTTATGCAAAGTAGGCTCGAAACGCTACTTTTTAATAATTGATTTTATAATAACTTGGACAAGGGGGGCGGATATTGCAATATATTATATATTTGTAATCTACTCATGATTCCCTTCCATTTGATAGCCCACATGGCAAGTTTAATCTTTTTAATTTTGAATAATTTTTTAATTTTTTTTTCGGCCGCCATTATGAATTTTAGGTACAAGGAGTAATTTTTCGAACTGCTAATAGCGATTTTCGGATTCGGCAATGTCCAAAACCCCCGAAAAGCACTATGAACAACTTGTCACAAGATTTGCCTCTCACCTCAAAAACTAGCGCGATATTTTTATTTATTTTCTAGTCTATTACCTTACACATGGCTTGCCAGAATTGCACAACGGTATGATAGTTCGTACTTTAATATTTGAATCCTTCTAGATTTATCTACTGAACCAAATATAGACTGAAAAGTTTCAAATTAAAGAATGAAAGATAAATCTGAATGATTGAAAAATAACTTAATTGTAAAATAGTACTATTTGACAATTAAGTTATTTTTAGTGTGAGCTGATAAATTAATAATAGTTGATACTTATGTTTCGTTCTTTTGATTTATTCTGAAGAATGTTAAAGGTTAATAACTCTGCATAAGTAATTAATAAGAACCCAATTATTTGCCTCTTTCCTTTCCCCTAATGCTTTGCGTGTTGACATTTACGATGAGAGTTATACAGGATGTAATTAAAATAATGCTTTCACTAATTTATAACAGAGTAAGATTAATTTTGAACAATTAATCAAAGGTTTTGATGAATGGCTGGAGGTCAGTAGAGGTCAATTGTTTGGAATCTAAAAATGAATATCACTATGGGTTAATTTAATAATAAACTTACTTAGTTCATGGCGATCATGACAAAATAATAAATTAGTTAAGATTATAATTCAAATCGCCATTAACAGCGCCCTAAAAACTGAGAATCATAAAGTTTTAAAACAAAAAATATATATTTAATTCATTTCACATTTAAAATAAAAATTATTAATAGATTTTTTACTTTTTAGTAGATGTCGTCTGTTGGCGTATATTTCTATCTATTAATCGAAGCGAAGGATAACTAGGATATGCGGGTTCAAGTCCCTGCCCAAGCTCAATGATTTTAATTTTTGCGATTTTATATTAATAATATCGAAATTAAACAACTTATGCATGTTTCTTTTTTGCAGGTAAAAAGTAGTTCGTTCGGGCTGGATTATGATTTTGTCTCTTCGCTGTCGTGACATCCACCGCAATTCCTAAAACACGGCAAAAGAAGCCAAGATGCAACCGAAAACAAAGAGATAGGAAGTATAAGAAGGACAAGAGTCCCACCATGTTTTCCCTGGCTGAAGGTTGCGGGTGTGTCAACTTTCGGAGCGGGCGTAGAACTCGGTCCCTCGGGGACGACTCCTCCTCTTGTAGGAGCTCCGAGATCGAGCAGGAGGTGCCGAAGAAACTTGGGAAAAGGGTCTTGAACGGTGAATGCACTATGAAGGCCCTCGCTCCCTTCTTCAAGTTATTCCGAAGAGATGATGCAAGCATGACTAAGGCTGAGAGAAGTAAGTGAACTGTTATTTTTGGATAAGTCTTCTTCTTTTCGAGTCGGCAGCAAACTCAGACAGTCTCGGCCCAAAAACCAGCCACACGAATAGCGTCGTCAGTAGCCTTCATCAAGTCCTCTCGCGTGCAGGTGACAGGACAAGATGGGCAGCTAATGAGATGGTCCATTTTCTGGGGAACCATACCACACCTACACTCCAAGTTAGAGTCCCCTATGAAACCCCATCGGTATAAGTTATCCCTAGTCCGACCCACCTGGGTCCGGAGTCTGTTGAGGGATTTCCAGATAGGCCATGGCTGTTTATAACCAGGGGGGAGACCCTCAGCTATCGGGACAATTTGGATAAGTTATTTCCGTATTAGCTATTTAGTAAAAGTATCTTTTCCGTCCTCCGTGGTAAAATCTCTACCTGCCTATATATTTTTAACGATGAGATGGACTGGATGCATAAAACCTTCATTTATTGAAAAATTTCATCTTTTGATCTTAATAATACGATAAGCATATTGTAACAGTTTACAATTCAATTTCATTCTAAAATATAAAGTGATTAGATTGAATGAGATTATTACTACGACGCATAAAATAATAAAGTATTTTGGCGTAATAATGCGTGTTTCCATGTAACCACAATTAGAGTACAATTTTGTTGCTAACGGGTTTGTATGAAGCTGGCATTTGTATTCAGGAGAAATAGATGCTCTCATTTTGCCTTACTGCGGCAAACACCAAATATCTTTGAATGAGTTACCAATCGATGGCAATGGCCTCCTACTAATTTACTTTCTATTCAGACATCTTTGTAAAAATACCAACCCTTCCCTACCCAAGGGCGTACGTGATCCGAAAGGAATTTTACGTCAATAATCTTCTACCCTTTTGTGAGATTTCTGGGACAAAATGAGACAGGGTGAAATCTTAAGTTGACCGCACTGACATATTTGTCTTGTCGTTGAGCCCGAGGAATTGATTTGGTTGGCGTATGTTTTGTTTGTGGGATTTACTTGAAAAACTTGTAGGTACTAAATACGTAATAATTTTAAATAATGATATTTTGGCACGCAAAGCCCTCGGCTACTATCTACGGATGTAGTATACTCGCACCATGTCAGAAGCCTTACATAGGCCGTGTTCAAACCAAATCGGTCTTCAGTCGCCGAATGTGTGCAGGTTCACGATGAGCCCCAGTGTGAAAATGAAAATAAACCGTATTTTTCGTTCACACCTAACCGACAATACAATGTAATGACAGTTACGTGTGAACGAAAAAGTGAATATTATGTATGGAAAACAATAAACTGCGTAACGTTCACTCACTATCGGCGGCTGACAGTTTAGTTTGAACGCGGCCTACGGCGGCTCAATAAACAGAGAGGTGGGAGTCGCTGTCAATAAATCTGACACCAGAGTATGTGAGGTAGGTTCACTTCGAAACCCACACGATAAGCAAGCAAGTATAATATTTTGATTATCTGTCTTTGTATAATTTACTTGTGGCGGCGCGCCACATACTACCTACGAGTACGTCATTAGAGGAGCGACCAATTAGAAGCCGAGGCCTAAAACGCGCTATCAGAGTTTTCGCAAGACATTGAACAAATACAAGTTCCAACGAAGTACAGTTGGACCGCGGTCCCCGGGCTCACCACCATGCCCGGCGGAAGATCTTCCTTTTGCCTCCACATTGGTGACCACCGACATCAGAACACGAAGATGACTTCTTGAACACAGTTGGATCTCGCCAGACGACTACCGAGCATCGATGGATTCATAGGCTAGCGACAAGCGCAACTACGTATCCTACAGCTCGAAGAAACCGCAACTCACTATGCTGGCACGAGAACTGGAGTCTTGATTTCCTGTTGGAGGGGGAGTACTGTGGCGGCGCGCCACATACTACCTACGAGTACGTCATTAGAGGAGCGACCAATTAGAAGCCGAGGCCTAAAACGCGCTATCAGAGTTTTCGCAAGACATTGAACAAATACAAGTTCCAACGAAGTACAGTTGGACCGCGGTCCCCGGGCTCACCACCATGCCCGGCGGAAGATCTTCCTTTTGCCTCCACATTGGTGACCACCGACATCAGAACACGAAGATGACTTCTTGAACACAGTTGGATCTCGCCAGACGACTACCGAGCATCGATGGATTCATAGGCTAGCGACAAGCGCAACTACGTATCCTACAGCTCGAAGAAACCGCAACTCACTATGCTGGCACGAGAACTGGAGTCTTGATTTCCTGTTGGAGGGGGAGTACTGTGGCGGCGCGCCACATACTACCTACGAGTACGTCATTAGAGGAGCGACCAATTAGAAGCCGAGGCCTAAAACGCGCTATCAGAGTTTTCGCAAGACATTGAACAAATACAAGTTCCAACGAAGTACAGTTGGACCGCGGTCCCCGGGCTCACCACCATGCCCGGCGGAAGATCTTCCCTTTGCCTCCACATACTAAAAAGATTTGATAGCTTTAGACTTTTGGTTTAAATAGTCCATTTCATTGACATCTGCGCGAAATGTTATCTCGACAATCGATCGATCGAAGTCGATCTGTTTATTTACCTCCGTCCTTACGGTGGAAAACATTGTTATTATAATAAGTCTTTCATACATCTATGAATAAACTCTAAGGTTATACGTACAGCCGATCAATTCGCACTGGGTCAGACGGAGTAATTGACTATTCACATAAATCAAGTTGGGCTCAAAGCCCTTCAGCGGACCCCTCGGAGACGTAATGAGAAAAGAAAATTAATTACATAACGATTTCTTTGAATTATCTAAAATTTAAGTTACTTGACGGAGATGCTATTGCACTGTTATCAAATACAAACCCACACGCACACCCTGTTGTGTAAGTTTAAAATGCGCCACTAATGGACCTCTCTCGTAGTACCTATTCAGCTTCATGAAATTCAATGAGTCAATCGGAAATCAGAAAACAAACTCAAGCGCTGCACTCGCTGATGGAAGCTGCATGATTAATGAAGTCGAATGGGATTTATTTAAAACTGAGTTATCGTTAGGTTCATTATTCTTCGAACGTTCGAAAAACGTTTAATCTAGATATTGACGTTTGTGATTTCCGTTGCATCAAACTTTGTAATTTTAGTTATTTTCGTACAGATGGTTTCGTATTTTGGGGTCACACTGCAAATGCGAAATGCATAAAACCACTATATTGCACATTAATGATCTCATTGTACTACAAAATAGACTATCATAATAAGCAATAAGCATCTTTAGTGCACAAATAACAGAGGAAAGTATTATGCGGTGTACTATTCTGCATTTAAGTATATTTGAGTTCAAAATTATACTGTCATCGTCTTTGGTCAAAGTGCGTATTAGACTTTCAGCGTCTGATTAAAACAATACATATTTTACAATCAACAAAACTAAAATTTAAACAATGCATAATAAAATTCAACATAACATCTCGTTCCATGTTCAGTCCATGAAACTCAGCAACTTCATAAACGAAAATTGAAAAACAATGAGAATCAGCAATATTTAAGTAAACAATAGTTTATCAATCTCAAAAAACTTGTTTTTCAAACTTAAAAGTCCACCATTATGAAACGTATTTAAAAAAAAAGCAATTTTAGTATGTTATACATTTTAGCGATGAGCTTTCTTGTTATAGAAAAATGTACCCAGGGGAAATAGTCTGTTACATAACTCAAATATTTATCTGCGACCCCTGTGGAGACTATTCGACAAGTTCTACTTAGAGGACTGCACATTGTATGACGTCACAAAGTGATGTAGTACACAGTACAGTACAGGAGAGTTTAGAAGAGTAACCGAATAAAAAAAAAACTTTAGAACAAAACCTTTCTCTCTTGGTTTCGACTAAAGACCGTTATTTTTTTTTTAAATCTTAGTACTGTAGCCAGCCAGCACATGCAGCTGGACTTGTTGACCTTAATAGCGTTTGTACTATATTCCGTAGCGGTAGGGGTGAATTTCGTAGTACGAATGTCCAACCTCATGTGGTGGCTTCTGTACATGTGAAAAATGTTTAGTTTGAGTTTATATGACATTACTTCATGAACAAAGGATTTTGTTCAATTTCGGTTCGTTCTCTACCATTGCTCGCTTATCGAGTGGGTTTCGAGGTTAACCTACCTCTACTAATAGAAATATTATAAATGCGAAAGGGTGTCTGTTTATCCTTCGTTCACACTGAAACTAAACAACGGATTGACCTGACTTTTTCACAGAGAATGATTGAGGACCGGGGACCTACTTTTTACATCGGGAAAATATTTCATTCCAACGGGAAAAGTCGATAAACAACTACACTACACACAGTTCTGTTAGAATAATGCTTCGCTACATACTAATGGAAATCCTAAACTCACAAGGGTCTTAATAGCTTTGTGTATTTCAATTACAGTTTGCGAATGTTAAATTAAGAAATAAAATTCGTGTCCAAAATAACTTCTGTTTTATTTAGTATTTGCAACGATTTTTTTTGAAATATATGTATGTACAAGGTATGAATAATTTTAGTAATGGCTCTTCAAAAACTATTATTTACCGCAAAAAAATGAATAAATGTTTATGTAGAATTTAAGGTACTCGAATGTTAGGTAAGCATAAATAAATCAGGTCTCTCATTCTTCTGTGTAAATCGAATTCAGTTTATATTATTTTATAATTGTCGGCATTTTATTGTAATTTTGTTTTGTGCATTGTATAAATTAGTTTGTATACCCGATCCTTACATCCCCGTATGAGATAAGTAGTACTTCATTTTATAACAGTAGGGAAAGAATAAGCTTAAACTTAACCTGCTTTCCGTGACTTTTCTGAAGAGGCCTCAGCCCTCACGTAACAAATGAGAGGGGGAGTTCGGAATAGATAAATTACTTTATCAGCGTTTCGGAGGTACGGAGGCAGCATTACGGGTTGGATCTCCATTACAACCCGAGGGAGAAATCTGCAGACCCCTATTCAATTGTCCCATTATACACAAAATAGGGGTGCCATAGACTGTATGTAGATGTCTGAAATGTTTGACCTGATTGAGCTCGTCTAAATACTGTATGTGATCGCAATTTACATACAATTGCCGACAGCCGACCGTACAATAATATTAATTTATTTTTAATAGTAATTTTGTAATTTTAATAATTGCCCTGGAGAGAGAGAGAGAGAGAGTAATTTTGTATTTTCGATGTCTGTATTAAGATTAAGGTTTGATGAATAAAAAAATATTATTACAAAATAAGAAAATGGATTTTGGATAATTTTGCTTTTAAAATGCGATAACTCTAGTAGTATATTATAATTACGATTAGTCGCAATCGATACGATAAATATAATATAACTCGTCTAACTTCTGAATTATCATTGCTAACATCTTATGTTGAAATAAACAGCCAATTAAAATTAACAATAGGAGAACAGTGGATTGTTTTTCGACTTTTCCGTAGTAATTTTAAACGGGATAGCCATGGGATAGCCCATGGGAATTCTTTAATTTTCTGCGATTAAAAGTAAAGTAGGGGATATATAAGGTAACACCATGCAAAATTTCATTCAAATCAGTCTAACAGTTTCTGAGATTAGCCTGTACCAACAGACAAACAGAAAAACAAAAAAAATGAAATAAATCTGGATATGTTCTAAATAGCTTCTTACATCTCCCTAAATCGGTTTTAGCAATTTTTTCAATGTACAGATTTTCGACCTCTACAGTTTTAGTAGAAAGATTAGGTATTACCACTATAACCTTTAGAGAAGTGCGTGTACTTAGAGGCAATAGAATTTGTGATGAATGGTATTGCTTGTAATTGAGCCTAAGTGTCCCACGTAGCCACGATTTACGACCGCAAATAGTGTTAAGGCCAGCGAGTGCAAACAGACATGATGTAGAGCCACAAACTTCATGATCCAAACACCATGAATAATTGAAAGGCTTTAGAGAAGCCACCTTTCTGTTATTTATTAATTCCTTTACTCGTTATCGTATCTTTAAAATTGATAAATGAAACTACTGTCGCAGCTTTTACGATGATTCATGACATGACCCAAGATGACCGAAATGTCGTAAATATTTAAATTTAATTACCATAAATTGTATTTGAAATTTCATCTCTGATAAATCAATTGTTAAGATAGAAGTAAAAACACGAGTTAATAAAGAAAACCTGAAGGTCTATCTAGGTTTTTTTAAGTGTTAATTATTTTTCCATTATGCTATATTTATTGTGAGAGGGAAATATATAATTGCCATACACGTGTAACACGAAACAGTAGACACACAAAAGAGTTCTTGGAATTGAAAATCATAAGGATGAGCAAATTGAAAAGAAGTCCTAGTTGGACAACCTATTAGCACGGCGCGAGTATAAAATGTTCACAAATGGGATATGCGTGTTTTTAAGAATATCAAACAGGAATCCAAAAATCATAAAGTAAAATACATTAGAAGCCCAAAAATAATCCTTTCGATAGTAATGGTTTGGTTAGGTTGCTTGCTTAGGTGTTCGAATGAAATGCCGAAGATGCCATTAATATTAACTAAATAAACAAATATCCTTGCAGCGATGAAGGCCGCGATTCTGATCCAGCAATGGTACCGGCGCTACCTGGCGCGCATGGAGGTGCGCAGGCGCTACACCTGGACCATCTTCCAGAACATCGAGTACGCTGGCGAACAGGACCAGGTCAAGGTAAGTTTCTATTGACATTTCGACTTGTTCAAAGAGAGTTCAAAGAGTTCAAAGAATTTATTTTTTAACTTTTGGACATTATTACATCTCTTAGTTATGTCATTTAAATTATCTTTTCTGGCGAGTTCAAAAATTTGGCTGTCTTCTGTGGAGAAGAGCTCGCCGAAGAAACTCCACAGGCGTTGCATCTTTTAAACATATTTTTACAGTTATTATGATAATAATTACTAATAACAATGTTTTGTAAAGTACGATTGAAAAAGCCTGTCACCCAAGCAACTATTCCCATGGATGTTTATCCTCTAAGTAATCTGTTATTTTATAATAGGCTTTCTTAATCAATTTCTCCTTAACAATAATTTTGAATTTCTCTAGTGTTAAATTTTGTATATCAGTTGGGACCCTATTGTAAAAGCGTATACAGTTGCCCTTGAAAGAATTTTTAATTTTCTGCAGTCTACTATCATAAGAAGCCAATTTGTCTTTATTTCTAGTATTTAAGTTATGTAAGTTACTATTTTTTTTAAATTTACATACATTTTTCTTCACATGCAGAAGATTATTATATATATACTCCGATGCAAATGTCAAAATACCGATATGTTTAAATTTTTCTCTTAATGACATTTTAGGCTTTAATCTGTAAATTGCTCGAACAGCCCGTTTCTGCAGAGTAAATATATCATTTACATTTGCAGCATGACCCCATAAGAGAATACCATAGGTCATTAAACTGTGAAAATAACTAAAGTACACTAATCTTGCAGTGTCTATGTCTGTAAGAGCTCTAATTTTCTTTACTGCAAACGCTGCTGAACTCAGTCTGTTCGACAATTTAGTTATATGAGGATCCCATTGTAGTTTAGAATCCAAAGTAAATCCTAGAAACACAGTGGAAGCCACAAGGTCCAATCTCTGTCCCTTCACTAATATATCAGTTGTTACTGGAGTAACATTTGGTAGTACAAATTTCACGCATTTAGTTTTATTTCCATTAAGAAGCAAATTATTAATTGTGAACCAGTTAACTACGTCATGGATAGCATGGTTTACGTCGTCATAGTCTAACTGTTGCCTTTTAACTTTAAAAATCAAAGATGTATCATCCGCAAACAATACTAACCCATGTTTTCCCTTTATAAGATACGGTAAATCATTTATATATACTAAAAATAGAAAAGGACCAAGAATGGAACCCTGCGGGACACCCATACCTATTTTAGACCCCGGAGACCTTTGTCCGTTAACATCGACCATCTGAACCCTATCCGTAAGATAAGACTTCAGAAGACCGAGTGCCTGATCCTTCACACCATAGTGACTTAGCTTCCTGACAAGGGTGCCATGATCGACACAATCGAAAGCCTTGGATAAGTCGCAAAAGACACCTATAGCATCCATTGAGTCTTCCCAGGCATCAAAAATTTTATCAATAAGCTCAACACCAGCATCAGCTGTTGAGCGACCCCGTGTAAATCCAAACTGATTTACATGCATCAAATTATTACGATAAAAATGACCCTGCAACTGGTTTAACACAAGCTTTTCAAATATTTTACTAAGAGTCGGCAGTATCGAAATGGGTCTGAAATTAGTGGGGTCTGATGTGCTGCCGGCTTTAAACAAAGGTATGACTTTACTTAGCTTCATCATGTCAGGAAACACGCCACTATCTATACATTGATTGAATATAAAACTCAGGTGAGGTGCTATACAGTCTATTACAGAACTTACAATTTTTACTGAAAGGCCATGGACATCGGGAGTCTTTTTCATTTTTAAAGACTTGAATGCTTTTATAACATCCGCACTAGTGACGTGCCTAAATTTAAAATGATTTGTACATTTATCTACATTATTTTTTAGAGTAGATTCAGCTGCAGTAGGAGACGAGTTTAAACAATTAGTAGTTGAAACAGGAATATCCGCAAAGAAATTTTCAAAAGCTTTTGCTACGTCTAAGTCTGTACTCAAAACTTGATTATCTATTTTTAGCTTAAAATTATTATTTGTTTGCCTGGATTTTCCAGTTTCACTATTTATAATTTGCCAAGTAGTTTTCATTATGTTTTGACTCGATTTAATTTTATTGTTAATAAAATTTGATTTAGCTACGGCACAAATACGTTTAAATAATTTTGAATAGTTTTTAACATAATCGAGAAAAGCAGTATTTTTGTTATATGATCTTTCCTCATAAAGATCATACAATTTTCGTCTGCTTCTGTGAATTCCCACTGTAGCCCAATCTTTAAATGACATTTTATTACCGACTTTTAATAATTTTGGTTTAAACACAGCATCATATTCGTCTTTTGCTAAACTAAATACCGAGTTATATAATTGATTTGGATCCTCACAATAAAGTAGTTTCGGCAACTTTTCTATAATATTTTCCCTATAACGCATAAGCCTGTTTTCAGTAATAGGCACGCATGTGACATCTTTCTTTTGCTCCTTTTTAATCTCGATATTGAAGGATCCCACCACACCGGAGTGATCTGAACCCAATTTATTTAAAACTGACTTGTAAGTGTAAGGAACATTCGAGTAAATATTGTCAATACACGTTTTAGACGTAGCGGTAATTCGAGTAGGCTCCAAGAAAAGATTCACAAGATCGTGACACAAAAATAACGATTTAATTCTATTACTTAGGCTATTTACCTCCAACAGATCTACATTAAAATCCCCGCAAACAATGATTCCTTTATTTTTATCACTAATTTTAGACAAAGCTTCATCCATTTTCCTTTCGAATAAATCAAATGATGACGCAGGGGGTCTGTATACGCTCATTACAACAAGCCGCTCGAGTTCTATACAGGCAATTTCAATAGTTTGTTCAACAGATAGACTCACTATATCTACTCGTTCTTTAAAAGTATAAGTATTGTCAATGAGTATTAAGGAGCCGCCACATTTTGCTTTTTCTCTGTTGAACGAACTTGCAACGTGGTGATTGCTAAAGTTGAACATTAACTGATGCTTTCTAAGCCAATGCTCTGTTATACACAAAATATGAATTTTATTACAGTTAACGAACAACTCAATTTCTAAATCTTTACCTAACATTCCCTGAATATTTTGATGCACCACGTTTAAAATACATTTACTTTTACTTCGTGATATATTTTTTGGAAAAATATTAAAGCTTGGGTAATTTGAATTAACATTATTTACACTACTGTTTCCCAAGTCAGTGCCAGAGATACTCTCTTTTGTCGTATGGTTTAGTTTAAAATACTAGGAATAGATTCCAAGTATTGGTTATTTATGCTACTACTCTGCTCAATAGAAGCAGATGTCCGGCTAGTCATATTATGTTGACTAAACTTTAAAATAAAATAAGATAGTAACTCTGCTATCTGTCTTGTAAAAAACTTAGATAGATAATACCTATCCTTAGTCAAATATAAATATTTTCCAATGCATACATTGGTATCAATAAAATTAAATTTTTCACAATGACGACATGTCAATGTGTGAATAAAATTATTTAAGCAATGTCTTTTATTATTCTCATTTTGAGATAATGTCTGGCTGAAGGGAAATGCGAATAAAATAACTTTAGTTACATTTTGTATGGAATTTAAACCAGAGAAATATTTTATAATATCTTTTTTTGAAGCGTTTTCCCTTCTTCCAATCATTATAATTAATATTGTTGGTTCTAGAAACCGTGCTGACAACACTTTATTTAATATTTGTGAATAAGTGGCGCCAGGCATACAGTTATTTATAGCTGCCTGACCCAAACGGCGACTGAGTTGTAAACCTATACTTTTTCCAAGTTCATCGCTGTACATAACATATTTTTCTTTTGTTCGCGAGAAGGAAGTGGTATTACAATTACTGTTCTTATCACTATCGGAATTAGACGGCGGCGGCGGCGCCTGCGTCGGAATCAGCTGTTCGCTTGGTTGTTGTGCGAGGGCCGGCGCCGGCGCAGTATAGCTGGCTGGAGCGGAATTTACCTTACAATCACAGTAATGTTGGTTGTTGGTTAAAGATATGAAAGTGTCATAGTTATATTTACATGACTCCAACAAACTATCCATAGCCAGCGTGTGTTCCTTGATCTCATTTTGTGCTGAAGTATATTTAAGTGAAATTTTTTCCAAGGACGAGTTCAAAATACACATTTCCGACTGAAGGCGCCGTGTGTCACAATCATACATTTCCGTTCTTTTTTCTAAATATAATCTACAACTTTCAATTTCATTAATTAATTCGACACGTTCTTTACTACAATTTACATTTTTACAGAATATTTTATTTTTATTTGCTAATTTTTGTGTCTTTTTAATATAATTATTTAACTTTACGTATTTTTTTAGTTTATTTTTGCTACAGCTCATAGTAGTAACTGATTGTGGTTTATTCGGACTATCACACGTGAGATCTATTGTTACGGCAGGTATTTGACTAGGGAGTGAGTTGACAGATGCGACCGGTGGAGTGACCAGCTGCTCGAAGAGTGCCTGGGTTTGCGCTGACTCATGTTGGTGAATAGTTGTTTGTAACGCACTAATCTCGTCGCGTGCGTCACGTAAGTTCTTCTCCAGCGTAGTGATTCGTCCCAAGGTTTCCTCAAACTCGCTGCCATCCCGGTCGAAGCTGTCCACCAGGCGCTGAAGCCGATCCCTATCGCCTGTCACATCCAGAAGATGGTTGTGCAACTCTGTCAACTCACATTTCAATATTTTGTTTTTTTCTACTATAATTAACACTTCCTTCTCATTTTCCTCCCTCTCTGTAAGCAGCTGCTCATTAAGTAACTTGCACTGTTTTAATTCATACAAAGTTGATTTTAGATTATCTTCTAATTGACGAATTGTTGCACTTCTAGTGGTAGGCATTTTAAACAAAGCAGAAAAATAACAAAAGCAAAGCAAAAAAAAAAAACAAGGTCAAGATATGTGCGCAAATAATAAACAGCCACTCAAAGTGAGGTTATGTTAGCAAGTTAATATTCGAATTATAGCAAATGTGACGGAAACTTCTGCTATTCCAATACTATTTAACGTAATTAACACATGAACTTTATTTGAAATAACATTAATTCTCGCCCACTAAAGAATTTAGTAAGAAGAACACAAAGAATTTTCGAAAATAGAACTGTCACTAACGGTTTTTACTAACGATCAATAATAATCAATTTTCACGTAAAATATAAGTATCGTACACACTTATTAACTATTTAAAACACTTATTCTAATTAAATCAACAACAATGAACTTGGAATTATCGATTTAAATATTTTTAAACATTAAATTTCTAACACACGGTTTGTTTACAATCCAGTCGGCAGTGTTGCCATAGTATGTTACCACCTTCCTCTCTCTACCTCTCTTTGAATCTACTGTAGTGAGATTCTGCTATACTTTACTGTACTCTACTGTACACTTCTGTACTCTACCTACTGTAGGTACTCTACTTAACTGTCAATTATACAGAATTGTCATTAATTATTCCTTGATTTCGATATTTATTTTACCTCATAATACGACTCAATCTATCTATACTTTCTCATTGAATCTGTACCTTCCCTTATTTTTAAAATATATTTTTATCGTGTTTATTTTAATCAAAACAGGGAAAAAATACAAAGAGAAAACAATCCAAATGACGCTACCAATTTGTTAAGAATTTAATTCCGCTAAAAACTGGTTTCCAAATAAGTACCTATTTTATTTCTACTTGTGCTGATTACTGTTTGTCTGCCGTTTCTTAATAAACAAAGTGCTCTGCCCTAAGTTTGATTTACTTCTCTATAACAAGTTATAAAAATCCAATAAAAATGAAAGGAATGCTTCGTTAACGTAGCTATAATGTTTACTCCATTCAGTAAAATTAACTTGCTAGAAGATTTTCTTATTTCCAAGAAATGTCAAGCCTTTATTTTACACGTTTCATTTTTTATAGCAGAAATTTGACATGATGACAGGATATTTCTTGCACAATGTGATTCACGTCGAGTATAAAAAAACCTGAAAACAGAATATAATAAAAGCTTCATAATGGATATTTTTGTTACAGTACAACAGAACGGTGAAATCAAATTATGTCCATTTACATTCGTCTTACACACACTTTCCCATTCGCAAAGAGATACGTTCTCGCACTACTGGAATATAATCAATGGTGGTACCATAGAATTTGGTACAGTTAACTGCAGAGACAGCTACCTACTCAGCTGCTCTACGAAAAATTATTTTTTTCACTGTTTTTAACGACGTACGTGATTTTTCGACACACGTACATTATGTACATCTTACGTACGGTCACGTTCATAAGTCCAGTCATGTCACGTGCACCTATACTTTAAATTAACCTTTTTTCCAAAAGCATTCAGGCCATATCATTTGAAGCAAAATATTGAGTCCCTTACACTGTATAAGTAACACAAAAAAATAATAACATCAAGCCTTTGGGAAAAAAGTTATTTAAAAGTATAAAAACACGTGATATGACTGCTCTTATGAACTTGACTGTACATACAATTTATAATTAATTCATTGCGAAGTTAGGTGGTAGCGCAGTTGCAGAGTATTACATAATTTTTTACCGGGGTGAATACCTAGTTGTGTTTTTTTTTTCATTTGTATTTACCTACACTTGTGTCAAAAAGGTACGACCAATCAAGTTTCATCGGACTTGAGGTAGGTACTTAATACCAATCGTTGAACCAAATTATACGTTTTTTTGTAGAATATACGTACTATTGAGTTCAATTATTTTTGTAGTTCAATACAATAGTACATGAACAGAACCAGGCAAGGAACTAACTAGGGTAACAATGGAGAGTTCGTGTGGTCACTCGTTGATGATCCGTTTTATTTATTCAGTGGAAGTGGAAAGGTCATGACGTGGTATGTTAAGGATATGAAGTAGATTTCAACCGCGAAACACGAACATGATAATTTATTCATTGCGTTCGCTTTCAGATACTGAAGAAGGCATTAGCATAATAATACTTCTCTCTCGGAAGAATGAAGTTTCAACAATAATACTCACCGAGAAGAAGTGGTTGTTCGTAGATCCTTTTAAACTCTTATTCTGTGTAGAGGATTTTTGTTTATTGTACTAAATCAAGCTGAAATAAGATTATCTTTTAATGAATACGTTTTAGGGAATGGTTTAATCCTCTCTCTTTATTGACACTGCGCGGCGAGAAGTTAATTACGGCGCGGTGGTTTGCTGATTTAATCAAATTTGTCGCTTTACTGTTAATCTTCGCGTTCGCGTAAATACTCTTAAGTGCTGTTTCTATGAGACGAGATTTACATTTAATTTCAAGTTAAATTTTAGAGATTATGAGCCCCATTGCCTGGACCAGCCACTTTCCGGCCTCATTTTAATAACGCGCCAGCCGTCGTCAGGGCCTTAAACATTATGCAACTTTGTAATTACTTTAAAAGAAACTTAACACATTGTAAAGTCAAAGTTTGTAATATTATTAAGTAATTCCGTTGCTTCATCTCCGAGTAATATTATTAATTCATGTGACGTACGGTTAATGGTACGCTCAACCACAGCAGTTCCCAAGTTGTTAGATGGATAGTATAAGTTTAGCTATATTAGGAACTTAATACGACCTGTGAAATTCTTAATTAAAGATTGATGTCTAGGTGTAACTTTTTAAAAATGTAATGATACCTTCTTTACAACACTTAAAAAAGTTCTAAATAATTTAATGACTTTATCCGACGTATATTCATACAAACGTATTAAGCTCGTAAAGTGGCGTTTCTCTTCGTTTTATAAGATCGTTCCTTTCAAAACATCCCCGCAATATCCGCTTTCGCAATTGCAGACGAGACGAGACTAGTCAATTTGTGAATTTATTTGAGCATCGCGGCGTCCTGTCATTCTACTGCGGCGTCTATCCGGACTCACTGAACATTTCACCCCGTTCTCATTCGATTATGTCGAACAAACCTACAAGAACATTGAATATTGGGACGGGAGATATTGTTGCGTTACTCTATGACCAATGAAGGGAACAATGATTAAATATGAACAAGGCGTGGTGCAAATACGTATGCATACACATTTTTATTAAAATAACTTGGGAACGTTTATGTATTATTTGTAGATCATACTCAGCTTCTTTAGTTACATCTACCACACCAAGTGACATGAACCGATATACATACAGTCATAATCCCTTTGATGAATATTAGTACGCGGCGGGAAATGAATCTACGACGCCTCCCGTATGAGAGCAAAGTCCCTAGCCACTACGCTACTGATGACTATAATATATGTATATCTAAACTGGGTAAATTTTAATCAGTGCGCATATTTTAGTTATAAAAAGAAAAACAAATGTTTTTATTTTATCACGTTTTATACAAATAATCGAATCATAAAATAGGTGTAAAATTTTGTATGGGACGAAATTTAATTTGTTCTTTACTTGAAACTTCGTATAAACATTCTTCGTAAATAAATTAAACCAGTTTGGCGTTTTTTAAAATTCGTTTCCTAAGCGGGTTGAAAAAATTTGTCAAAATTTGTTTTTTTTTGTTCTTGTAAAAGGTACTGATTACTGACTGTGAACACAAAATATGCGCACTTAAGTATAATTTTTAAGGCTTTCTCTTAAATTAATTTATGTTAATCCCATAAGCTGAAAAATGGTCATTACTTAAAAAGTAAGAGGATACTAAACCCACGCCCGTTAAGACTTTACCTAAGAAAATAAATTCGATAAGTCTTTCGATGTTGTATAAAAACAATTTCAAACAAAATGTTAGGATTAATAATATAAGCAAGCATGCACATAACATTAATGTCACACGTAACATCGCTAAGAAGATAAAAGTGACTTAAATTCCTCAGAGCTTATACAACGATAAAGTCCTACCTATGAATATATACTGTTAAACTTTCTGGCAACTTAAATTGTCCGGCGGATATTGTGTGGTAGGTATTATTTGAAGGTCCATTTATATATTCTTATCGAGGTAGTTAAACCATATGTTTATATAGTCTATAAAACCATTGGAATATGTGCCTGACTGACAGATTATCAGCAAAGATGATTTAAAGATATCTTGTCAAACACACATTTAGCTGTTTTACCGTAGAATATAATATGTATAATGGTTACGTGGTTTTACTCACTTCGACACACAGTTTTCTCTTTTCAGTTTTCATCCCAATAAGTATAACAGGAGTGATGAATATGGTATACTTACTGAAGATAGTGAATAATTTAAATCGAACTTTTTTGCGTAAGTAAGGTAGATTAAGCAATTAATTACCATTAATTGACCATATTCAAATTCTGTCGGTTTTAAAACCAATGTGACGATTGAGCCGGGTTTGGAAGATGTCAAAAAAAGCCGTTTTACCTCGGACGAATTTGTAATTATTATTGTACGTCCTTCATGGCCAGGTGGTCATTTCCAACTCACGCGTAACATGTGCTGAAGCCTTTATTGCTCACATCACTGCCTCTGCATAATCGTTGTGGGCAGTCAGTCGGATGCACAGCGGGATTTTAGTCATTTTCCACATAGCTAACCAGTTATTACATTTTTCAGTGAGAGCGTACAATGAAAAAAATCATCTGTTTGATTGCGCGTAGAAGTGTAGAGTATATTTCATCATATTACATGCGATATATTTTATATATTCAAAAAATAAAATTTTATTTTACCAACAGGATACTGTTCAGTAATGTGGATTTATTGCTTGATGAGTGAGTCAAGTTCTGCTTTACAGGTTACCTAGGGATATACTTATTGATATTCATTAATAATTACCTATAGTTATCCATCTCATACTCTAAATGGCACATTATATAATACTGCTTAATTTTAAAATAAAGAGTTTTCGTCCATTCGAAGGCTAATGAAATATAAAATAAGTAAATAAGAAATCTTATTGCTTCTATTGAACATTTTAATTTAGAACCTGTAGTTTAGATTGCTTACCAGTCAAAAGACGGTCAGAAGAAACATGAATGGATTGATGTGCTCAAACCTATAGTGTCCACCGAGCCAGTAAAAATTAAATACATAAGTTATAGTATATAGCAAGTAAAAAACAAATAAAGAAAAGTAGAGCAACGGTAAAGCCACTATATATGTAAAGATAAAAAAGGAAATATAGAAGTGAAAGCAAAATCACTCCTCCAAATATAAATTTTTCGTTACCAAGGTTTGATTAGTGTTTTTGTTTTAGTTGTACAATTTCTTCAATGCCCTCCTGAGTCACATGCGCGACACCAGCGGGCGGCCCTCGTCTGAGCGAACCTCCAGGACTGCCTCCATCAGTGAGTACTAACCCTTGACATACTTTCATGTATCAGCAGATCGTTCCGATTTAAAAATACCACCCTTGGGAATTCTAAAGACAGGAAGCACGCATATATTCAATAGCACAGGCTAGGAAGGTATACGTGTCTTTTCGGCGTACACCTAATACAAATTTCTTAAACGGAAAATCTCATCAGATTTCCTTTCAGCGCTGCTGAGGTAAAAAGTCTGAATTAAGTTTTTTTTTCGCCGAGACAACGAACTCTTTACACGTAAGAATACGTACACACATGGTGTTTGTATTTGGTTGGTGAAAAAGAAATGCTATTTTATCTTTTGTGGGATAAGGAGGACCGAATTTTTCTTTTTGTCTTTCTGGAATAGGTTATTTATCGGCACTGACATTGTTGATCTACGTATTGCGCAGGTACCTTTACAAGACAAACACCCAATCGAATATACAATGCTATAATTATGTTATATTAGACTGATACAGTTTTACTATGAAGTTGTCCCATAGTATATATTTTGGGTAAAATTGTATACAATAATATATGCTGTGCCCTAGGGGAGTTTTACAGATCACAAGCAAATGTTACAAAATATTGTTTTATTATAGATAAATAAATAATTCATATTCATATGTATCACTTGGAGAGAAGAATAATAATAATATGAATTTACAAAGTCACGTCAGGACCTAATCTGCTTTTCTGCTCTTAGCTGTAATATAATATTGTGAGTTACGGACAAAATTACGCACGACTGACTCTTTGTGACAGCGATTTATGTGACGTGCAGATTAAAATATTATGTTGAAGTTTTATTTAATCCCGGGAAAGCACAAGGGGTTAATTACGTACAGAGAGTTTCGCTAAAGTACTTCAGAACGTTGCTGTCGGAACGGTCGTTTTTCTGTTTGTCTCAACGGGTAGGAAACACGCGACCGTGTAGAATTTCCAACATTATATGAGGACAGAGTGTACACTGGTATATACTGCAGTGACCTGGCCCCGGCCTGGCCGGAATAGTTAAAATAGCGCAGCATATTTAGGCACTGCTGCTAGAAATAATTACAACAATGTTCAATTTAGAACCAAATTGTAACGTAAAGCTATACAACTTTGATTTGGAGCATTGGACTTACTCGCAGCAACGGTGGGGAACTTTAGACTTCAACTTTGTGCAACTACTAGTCTATCCAAACGACATTCCCTCATTTATTCGGACCAAATCTTCTTATGGTTTTGTGACCGCTCGCAGATACATCCAATAAGAAAAAACTTTACAATTTATTGTTTAGCAATCCTGAATTTATCTTTCCGCACTTCAGTACACGTAGCGGTGTAAATGGCGGGTTTATTCTGGGCAACACAAACCTCGGTTAATGTCCTCCCGATGCGACGTACGACTTGGTTATCTCGTCGCTTCGAAATTGCCGCGATTCCCCGACGCTATTCAAATTTTATTATCTGACCCATTTTATAGCAGCGGGTCAGGTTGGATATAAGTTCATGGCATTATATTGCCTCGGTTAAAGCCAATTCAACCGCGATTAATAAAGGGACTAGGCATCTAATTAATAGTTACCTGTTTATTGCATTAATTAACCTGCGCAATTTTTTATTACCTATTAATTAGCGATTAGTTTTAATTACAAAAGCCTGGTAACGTGTTTGTTTTGATTTGTAAAATAAGGATGGTTATATTATATTGCTTATATAATTGCGTTAGGGGTTACTTTGAACACAATGTACACGAGTATGATATGAGAATTGTAATTTTTTTTATTCTAATAAAGTCTTACTATACTGGGTATCCATGGGGTAACTCTAATAAATATAGAGTAAGAAAATAAAAATATCAACGTTTATATAAATTTGAAGTGCTTTTGTCGAGTGTGTCTTTTCTCTACAAAATCAAAATTAAAAATTAAATTATTAGGTAAAACTGTAAATAAATGAACAAATAAATCAAATGTCATATCTGGCGGCCTCGTAGTTTAGTATGGTCATAAACGATAGTAGTAGTACTTATAACATCCTTGAATATGGTCTAAAGACTAGACTCTAGTCAGTTGTGCGCCTTCCTTCGAAGAAAATGATCGCAAGTTCGTCACAAAAGGAAGGATTTCAAAAAGCCTTTCACCATTAGAAAGTTACGTTTACTCTGAGTAACATAGGATACCTTTTACCGCGGGAAAATTTCTCGTTCCCACGGGAAAAACTGTTGAAAAACGCGGGCGGAGCCATGGCGAAAAGCTGGTATTTATATAAGTTTGTATTTATCAATATAGTATGTATAACTATAATTAGGCATAGGTATCAGCTGTCTGACACCCATAGAACAGGCTCTGCCTAGTTTGGGGTCAGATGGTCGTGTTGCGTTGGATCCACATGTTTGGTGAGTACAACGCCTGGGTGATTTTCTTAGTTTGAACTCATTGAACTACTATTGCGTACATAGAAACCACACCCGCAAACCACACTCATAGTAATATGAATTGGAGGTCCAAGTTCTATGGTGTTTGTCTTTTGTTTTTCTTTTCGCCGTGCAAACTGCCCGCATCCCCCAGCCACCATGTTGGCGCATAGAATGTATTCGAGGCCACTTTTCTAGTAATTCCTCAATGTGTGTGTGTGTGGAGTATGGACTGTATGCTGGGTTTGGTGGTACCTACTTGAACACTTGCAAATACACAATATTAAAGATATTTTACGCTTATAGAACCCAAGAACAGACTTTTCGCAGAGAGACCGACTGAGACGGAATTAGTGAATGTTGGCAGCGAAATATATTATGGTGTTATCCTTTTTAAAGCTTTCACTGTTGTATTCATAACTGTTAATATTTAAAGCGGGATTTTTATTTACCGTTTTTATTAACCATGTATCCCGTTTTAAATCTTTATATTTATATTACGGTGTTGAACAATTAATTTATTTAGGGTTACTTATTTGCAGCATATTCTATTCTAATAACTACCCATTTCTACAGTTGACCAAGTATTTTCCGAAGAATCTGATGAAGGCGGAGGCGTGGACGAAACTGCACCGCCGAAGCCCTCGCGCGGCCCCGATATAGAATTCCCGCTGCAAAGGAAGGACATCGATTTGCTGATTGAAGCTTTCAGGAAGAAAAAAGTATGTACATATTTATTTTATAGTCTGTATCACAAAATCGGATATGTTCTACCTAAAAAAAATTATCTACCTCTATGAGATAGTCACACGCTGAGTCGTGCCTTTTTCATTATTTTTCACACTGCATGAATTCTTTATTGTCTCTCAATGTTTATTAAGTGCAAGTGTAATTGAAAAAAATTGTTTCATCTCTCCTTCCTCCGGTACAAGGATAACTTTGTGTTCTCAATTAAAAAAGCAAATCTACCCAGATCTTCGACAAGATTAATTTAGAATTGCTAATATATTTTTGATCCCTCCAGTAAGTGAGAGCTATGTACAAAAGTCATGGACAAATTCAATTGCCTCTTTGATGAGAGTCTCCGATAGACCCTTATAAGCGAAATCTTTTGTTACGGATTGATCTCCAATTCCCGATTTTTGCTTCCCTTTGAAATAACTTGCTCTCAAACCTTTTATAACTTAATGTAACATTTTATGAACCGCTATTATATAATACCTAGTCTTTATTCTACGTTTTATTGCAAAAGATAAAAACAGGATTATTGTATTTGTTTGGGTTATAAACATAACTTATTTCGTTTTTAAACCGTTTGCCATTAAGGTAAATTTTAGTGTTCTGTATGTTTTATTTCGTAGGATTACTTCACGACCAATAAGAGCGTAAGTTCAAATAGTTATTTCTAGAAAAATGAGTTTCCTGTGTCGAGGTACTACTAAAATTAATGTTAAGCTAGTCGGATTAATTCATTTAGCTGCTTCGATAGTTTGCAATCCCTTTTCAGAGTGCTCCGCCATGCTTTGTCGCATGATTTACATGAGAACGACTCATCTAAGTTAGTAAAGCTTTACTTAGCTACAAAAACCAATCTTTAAGTTGCTCCCACATAGCCTTACTAATATTATAAATGCAAAATTAAACTTCTGTCTGTTTATTATGCATTCAGATCTAAATGGCTAAACGGATCGCAAAATTTTTTTGCAGGACGAATACTAAAGTTACCTGTTCCTTATGCTATATCTTGTAGTGACCCTGTTGTTTTATTTTCGCGAAAAAATTTTCATTTTTTCCATGTTTTTCTGCCGTCAAAAATACTTATGGCAAGGCAAAGAGTTGTTATCCCTTTCCTGTAAAGCCAGATTCCTTCCGACCGTTTTTGGTCATGGCGACCTTTGACCCCTAATCAAAGATGCAACTGTGTGGGAGCAAGTAAGCTTTAGAGAGCATGGAAAGTATTAACTTGAAATGATGTGGTCAGCATCGTCTGCACCCGAAGCACGTGGCGCAGATCCTGAAGGAGGCGACGGCGGCGCTGAAGAGGATGCCCAACATCCACGTCGCCACCACCTCCATCTCCAGCCAGATCACCGTCTGCGGAGACCTGCACGGAAAACTGGACGACCTACTCGTCATTTTTCACAAGGTACTATGGCATTCTAACTTCTAACACTTAAGACATAGAGTAAGAAATAATATGTTTTGGTAATATAGAGACGTAACGGCGCGGCGACCCGATCCCGTCAACACCTCAGTAATTTGTTACTAAGATATCTTTGTTTTCCGTCAATTTCGACTAACAGAAAGTAGTTGCATGTCCTTTGAAGCAATCACAATTCACAACCCCAAAAATACCCCCGCACCTCAGCTAGTTGACAGTTGTTTCTTTAAGATTTGCATGTTTTTTTTTTTAATTGACCTATGCTTGTGTCGAAAAAGTACGACCAATCAAGCTTCACCGGACTTGGATTTGCGTGTATTACGTCCTTATTACTTATTAGATTACGTCTCTATAATGTTCAATACTCTTTGACTGAAAATGTCTATAGTAGTTTCATAGACATTTAAATATAAGAAAGACAGAATATTGGTTAACTTTAAGTACTTAACATTTATGAATTAAAGAGTAAAAGTCACGCCTCTTGCAGAGACCATTTTCTTTCATTACATTCCAGATACACTTTTTCACTTCATTCACATTCATTAATCTCGTTATGAATGCCTGTCGGTTTAGAGTACTCCTGACCTGACCTGAAAGAAATGAAAATGAAAATAAATTTATTTCTGTATCTATCTACAAAATAATGTCGTCTTCTATCACAACTTATAAAAATAATTAGTAACATAATCGGTAACTAAGCAAATTATGTCTAAGTTTGACAAAGCTTATAAGATCCATGGGCAAAGCTTGATACATCTATTTTGAAGCGTGTAGTGCTGAAAATATAATCGTTTATCTTGGAATGACTCGCACTGTCTAATCCTTGATGTGATGCAATTACTTTCGAAGAAAAAGTGAGATAGGCAACATAACTCGACCAATATAAACACTAGTTCAGTTACCAAAAAGTAAGAAATGAAATAAGAACTAATTACCTACACAAAAAATATCCTAATATTTAAACATAATTTGTAACAGGCATATGTGACGTTCCACGTGCAACCTTATGGCGGGTTTTAGTGTAAAGATAAACTTTTTGGATTTGAATAGCTTATTAGTTGCTGATTACAGGGATATGAAGTGCGTAACTTAATACCGACCATAAGGTACCTTTGCACGTGGACCGTCACATATTATATCGCTTCACACACTAAGCAGTTTTGTTATTTTAGTGTCACCATTCAATATTATATGTAGAAGCGAATTTACTTATATTACATAATATAATCAATAACGCCCCGGTAAACTGTTGTGTATTATTTCCGTTCATAATCGAATTGAAATCCTGCGGATGCGTGTCTTGGCACGGTTTACCCCCATTTGATGTCTTTGTTGTAACTTCAATTCAACTAGAAGCCTTCCACGACCAGGCCTTGTGTATAACTAATCACTTAACTTAGAAAAATACAATAGACTTGTCCATACCTACACCAGTTTCGGACAGGTAGCGACTTTCCCCGCAGATTTACCAAAGATTATTTCTTATTAACCTTTTCCTGACAATTTACGGACACAATAAAAACGAAATTGGCGAAATTGGTTGTACCGTTCTCAAGTGATGCTTCAGTATACACTTGGCAACTGAAGTTTATATAGGCAAATAATTGTTGGATAGATAAATAACCTTTGTGTGTTTTCTTGCTATATATTTTATTACAGAAATACTTTAAACCGCAGAAAGTCATGACTGATCAGCTGAGGCAATATAAGGCTTTTTTATTTTATTTTTGCTATAAACTTATCTATATAATAAAACTGTAGAGGTCAAATGTCGATACATAGAAAAAAAGATGAAATCCGAGTCAGGAGGGATGTAAGAAGTGAAATAGTACATACCCAGACAATTTTTTTTATTTGTTTCTCTGTCTGTTTGTCTGTTTGTACGGGCTAATCTCCGAAACTATTGGACAGATTTAAATAAAATTTTGCATGGTGGTTTTTTACATCCCTGGTCAACATCTTGGATACTTTTAATCCCGGAAAATAAAAGAGTTCCCGTGGGATTGTTAAAAATTATTACGGAAAAGTCGGTAAATAACGCGGGCGTAGCCGTGGGCCGACAGCTAGTTTAAATACAAATTTTGAAACTTATTCACGTAAGAACTGGTAGAACATACAAATAGTATGCTAACTGAAAAGTTTTCTCAAAGCTACGATTTATGTAGTGGGAGAATTCCTTGAACGTTTTCGATTTGTATAGAGACATTTCATTCCCACACACGTACGGTGGCCGGCAAAACTGGAATCAGCTTTAAAAAAGCGGGTTCCTTGCGCATCGTCTGCCGTAGATATACACTCACACATTGAAATAAATGACGTGGGAATCAATTATTATGGGCAGAGTAATATCTTCAATTTCACAAGGTCTCCTATCGCTTCGATGGCCGAGTGGTTATGAACAGCGTGTCTGTAATTGAATCTATCGACGGATCGTAGTTTCGTTTTTCGATTTGTGTGTTTTTATTCTACGATAACAATAAAATAGATAATATTATAATAAGAACTTCGTATTTTATGTCGACAATAAAATATTTGACAATGAAGTCAGTCTTAATAAATATGTTATCGTTGTTAGTTCGATTCGCTATCACATTGCGAATGCCTGTGCGTCCTGCATACCGCATTAATACAAATAATCTGTTTACTCACTTTCGTCCCATTCCATCGAAATTTTTCGAAATAATTTATAAGAGAGGCAGCGTATTGTTGTGTTGGACTTTATGGATTACAATATATTTCAAATTGTATTAATGAGACCGGCCAGAGCGTAAGTATTTTCAATTATTTTATGTATTAATTTTATATTATTATACCATTGTAGTTACAATAATCTTGCCTTTTTTTTTGTAGTGGCGGACTGTAACATTGGATAATACGTAGCGGCTGATAATTATTTCGCAATTTCAAACTAAGCTACGTTACTGACTACGGTATAAAACGTGTATCCAGCTGTGGAAGTTCCAAGTGTTGCGTTTGTTCAAGATAATTGCCCAGTGCACCGAGATCTCGTCATGAATGACTGGTTTAGTCAAGTGATTCCGTGGCTAGAAGTAGAAACATCACCGGAAATACTCCATAGAAAACTTACGGGGTTTAATTCAACATGCAAAATGTTCAAGATTTAATATAGTGATAGTGTTCATAATGTAGTATAATATTTGTTCAAATATCATTGGTTATAATTGGCAGAGAGTATTAAATGTTAGGAAAATAAATGGAGGGTAGGTAAACAAAATATTTACACTGGTAATAATATTTGTCTTTTTCACTACCCTTCAATTTGATTATTCTTATTATCTGTCGTCGTAACTCTTTGTGTAGTGTTATGTTACATCATATACAATACAGCAGGTATTTCTTAATTGTTTTAGGTTTTAACGTTTAATATTTTGGATTTGTTGTGGTCAAGCTTCAATACTCTTTTCTTTCACGGAAAACGAATACTTAAGCTCGACCTTAAAAATTAATCGTAGTTTTTAAATATATTGTTTGTTACCTTAACAATAATTAAATAATGTTTTTAAAATGTGGACAATAAAGTAATATTTTTACTAAATATCTAGTTTCCTTTTTATAAATAACATACCAACCTTTTTCAAAGTAGAAACTAATGGATTTAATGTTGGTAATATTTTATATATGTTGAATAAAACATAAAATGATCCATAATAACACAAGGATTCGAACTTGATCCACAGAGATTAGCGCATTCATTCCAACCATTCGGCCATTCTTGACATGATATCTACTTTGAAATAAGGCTATGCTACTATTTAGTAATAGTTTGATTGCAATAAAGTTAGCTTCAGAACAGTATTGGCCCGGCAGTTCTCCTAAATTGAGAGAAGACGAACACTCGTTTTTGATTTTATAGGGCCTTGTTTTAAGGTAGATTTTTCCTTAATATATTAACGACAACGTATGTGTGAGTGAATAAAATACGCGTATGCGAGTATGACCTTTCTTGACTGACTCTAATTTTACAGCCGAGTGTACATGACATTTTTCGCATACAAATTGTGTTCAAATTTAATGTTATTTGGTTTGAATATGATCGCCATGCAATTAAATACGTTTTTCCTGATCTGGTAATATTAAATATTTTCTTAGAACATTTTTATTATAAGGTACAAAATGTCGTCATGATTCAGTTAATTGATGCTACGTAGAAGGTTGTACGTAGGTATTTATTATGTAGCTTGCTTTAATGAGCAGTCGGAAAAGTTGTTCAGCTTAAGTAAAGTTTCTTGCAGATGTTTTTGTGGGTGCTCTTGAAACTGACGTGAAGGGGCGTTCTAAAGGCATCAAAGACGGCTAGGGTGCTATAAAATTTGGATACTTGGATACAGAGTATCTATACTATCTTGTATAATAGTGTGCGATTAAACACGAGGCTTGAAATGTAAAGGCAGCATTGTGCGGCATCGCGGCATTCCACATAATTACAGTAAGATTTAGCAACAAATAAATTATTTAGCCACGATGTAGCCTCGACGTAAAATAGGCTGCCCATGCTATAAATGCCGCATATATATTATATTTGTAGAATAACACAAGATTTCACATGCGAATATTATGTATCATGCCGTAATGCCGCAAAATGTCGCCCCAGCGTAATTCAATAGCCTTTACGTAGCTAGATCAGCGTCTTAACTCAAGGACACTTAAATATATATATCGATATTTACGATACTGTCATATGGAAATTTGATAGCTCATACGAAAAAAGTATGGTGATGAAAATTTAAAAAAATGTTGTATTTTTGTTTATTTAAACTTTATTGCACTTTACAAAAGGCGGACTTAATGCCACATGGCATTCTCGACCGGCCGGTTGGCCAAGGCAATTAGATACAATATTATAGTATACCTATCAGAGTCGTCTCGCAAGTCCTTGTCGCGCAGCTAGCAATGGGTTAGGAGTGGAGTTTGCCGCGTCATCCAATTGGGTAATCGTCGTCGATCAGTTTGTCGGCCTAATTACTATCTGCAATTTCAAATAAAAACTATGTTACAAAAAAAAGCTTTCCGCACAGGGCTTCAGATTCGAATTCCGCTTACTGGCTATGAACACATTTGTTATTTCTGGCTGTAAGGTTACTTAAGCCTCGACACGTACCAATGTGTTTTCGATTTTTGAATTAAAATGTGCGTTTATTCAATGCTTTTACGTTGATGGAAAACAGCTTGAGGAATTCTGCACACACCTGTGAATTAAGGTTGTGTGTGTGACCAACCCGCACTTGGTCAACTAATGCCTGTTTATCCTGATTTCAAGGTAGACCTGCCCCTCGGTGGGGGCATATATGACCTGCGGTTACGAATATTATTTATATTTAGATATTCTATTTATCTGTGTACAATATCAGCTGTCTAATACCAGTCTGTCTGCCCAATATGGCCCTTGCCTAGTTTGTGGTCAAGCAGCTGTGTATGATGTCTCTACATGTTTATTTTCTTCTATTTCTGTTTCACAAGCTGAGTGGCACTAATTAAATATAAAACTAATTAATTTCTGGTTCTACCCGAGTAGGTACGGCTGTCAGAGATATGATAAAGTGTTAATTTAAGCTACTGTTTGACACATCGTTTTATCGATTATACTAAATACGGAATTCATTATTTAGATAGGTAATCATGAAAATGAGTACCTAAAAGCGTTAAGTAAAAAGCGCCGGGCTATCAGTTACACAGATCTTGACAGTTCAACGTTCTTTCATTCAAATTGATTAATTGCTAGCGATTTTTGTCGATATCGCGTTTCGTTTTCATTATCTGTTATGAAAAGCTGACAAAGAAAGTTCCAATTTAACGGATCATGACACAGCGCTGTCTCTCAGGTGTAAGTCACAAGCTGTTTGCAGTTTATTAATAAATGTAATTCAAACAAGAAGATCAGTGATCTATCACTTATCCATCATAGGTCTTTTAAACTTAAGACTTTGCGTAGGTCTTCTAGAGTTTAAGCGTTTCGTTCTATAGGAATTACGACCTTAGATATTTAAACCTTAGAGAGATTATTATATGTACCTGACAGATAGTTATGTTTGTTCTATGTGGTGAGTTAACCACTTGCAAAGAATTAAGTGGCGTTCCCATTATTTATACTCTGTTTGATAAGGCTATACTATACATTATGTTATGTAAGAATTGCCTATTTAAAACAAAACAAAGAAATATGAAATTGATGGCAAGGAACATTATCCGTTCTAGATAATAATTGAAAATACTACTCGAAGGTTGAATATATCGTTTTACCATTATAGGACCTTCTCTATCTCAAGTAGAAAATACTTTTTAAACATTTCCTAATCTAAAACTCAGAGCTCAAAATACAAGGAAATTCGTGGAGGGAAAGTCGTTAAGATAAACAATTGCGAAACTTTTAAGCACATGCTGTGGGAATCAGTTGTTCTCGAAATTCAAACATTTGAATAACGAATAGAACACGCTGATGTGCAATGTCAACGTTCTATTATATCACGAGCAAAAAGTAATCTGTAATTTATGTCGTTTTAGTTAACAGTTCATATACGTCCCCACCGAGGGGCTTGAGCCTACCCTGATATCAGGGTGAATTGATTGCAATTTATGTATGAATATTTAATGACATGTAAAGTGGGTCTATATTAAAACCCATAATTGAAAATGTATATATCGAAAATCCATAATGGATAAATGTCATAACGATTAAAATCCATAATTTTGAAATACATATATTTAAAAGCCCTGACTTTAATATGAATACTGTTAGTATGTATAATAATTAAGAAATATAGTAATTGACAAATATAGTAAACATAATATATTAAATTATTATTTTTATCACCAAAAATGCTGTTTCTCCTAACTTCTTTTTTACCAAAATATCCTTAATTTATGATTTTGAAAGATTATACAATTATGGATTTTAATAGTTATGCTAAATAATGGTATGTATTTTTGAAATATGGGTTCTAATTGTTATACTTACTATTTAAAGTTATGGCAAGTCTGTTATGGATTTTCGTAATAGGGATATTTATGTTATGAAATTTAAGGGGCACCCATGTAAAGTATTTTCAGGTAAGGTGGTACAAAACTCGTTATTTTATGAGTAAAGCTTACTGTTTTTAAAAGGCCTGCAACAACATCCTACAATAATAAGGCCTCTGCCTTGAAAAGGAGATGCTGCCGCTTGGTTGTATTGTAGGAGATCGCAGTTGTTGTTGGTTAGATAGATAAACGCTGCTGTCCATTTATGAGCACTTATGTATTTATGGTCGCATGGTATGATAGCCAGAGGGAAAGTATTGTTGGCCCATTTTCACAACGTTATCTATGGCACACACAGAATACCAAATAGTAGTCCCTACTATGGGTTGGTATAATTGTAAACAGAGTAAAATATACTATCATAACATAAGAAATCAATTCAAAGTGAACCTAAAATAACATTTTCTTTAACTTGATATTAAATCTTTAAATATTAAAAAATCCTTGGCTTTGATTAAGATAAATAGCTTTAAAATCTTCCTCGTGTAACTTAGTCATTATTATAGTAAATGAGCGTCGTAATTTACGTCACAAATAATGGTCTTCGGGCGACCGTCATCAGCAGACAATTTGTTAGGTATTCGGCGGTATCTACTAGGCCATATATCAAAAGGATTAGGAGCGAAAGGATAATGGTTGTGTAACACGTGCTCGTGTAGTATCGATTGGCATTGCGTAAGCGACCTTGCGCCTTGGTAGCAGGCTCAGCTGCACATCTACGGGCTCGCCAAATACCTACTAGTCTTTCATTTCATACACATGCGAGGGAATGACGTGCGAGCAAATATTGTGTGACGTGTACCTGATTTATTATGGTTCACCTGTAGAACACAAATAGACATATACTTATAAAAAAACGTTTTCTCATTTGATTCGGATATACAAATGTTCTTTATTGACACCAGTAATTAATTAAATAGGACAGTTACAATTTTCAAAAGTAAAACAAGTAGTCAATAGTCGGCCTTATTGCTAAAATAGCAATCTCTCTTATATAATATTTCAAATATCTGGAACCAATATTTTTAAGTAGGTCCTCCTTTTTTTAATCATTACGATGTACTTTAAATAGGTTTGTGTTACATACAGATACCTTACTTTTTGTGACGTTCGTTTTTTCATTTATCTTTAAAATAAACCTGATCCAATCTCGTTCTTTACAATAATGCATCGTAATAATGTCACTCACAGAAATGACTTCCTATTTATAATAATATTATATACTGGCTTTCTGCTGTTCGTTTCTGTTTGCATTCATATTTTTTCCTCTGTGCGAATTTAATAGGTTAATGTGTACCTTTCATTCTAGCCCATAATTTCTATTCACCCCATATTTTCATTGCAACCATTGAGTGCCATTGATTAGTTTCAGCGTGAAAGGAGGACAAATAATATTAACTGCCATTACTTATCTCATATATTTAATTTCGGCGAAATCTATCTGAACTACAAATATAAATTAATATTACTTATTAATTGTATTTTAATTAATGTCTGTAAATTAATGCTTTGGCTCACAGTTCCAGGAAATATTTTGTTATTGAGCTGTAATATGTAATTTAATGAGGCATATTTTAGAAATTTCATATATTTAAAGCCTGAAATATCAAACATTTAATGACATTTATAATTTTATTCACTGCACACAAATATTTTACAGATACAGAGACATTAATAAAGTGGACACAAGAAGCGCAGCTTATTTTAAAAATCAGAACCCTTCAATAAAATTAAAATAACTTTATTTTTATGCAGAATGGCTTGCCATCCCCGGAGAACCCTTACATATTCAATGGGGACTTTGTGGATCGCGGGAAGAAGGGTCTGGAGGTGCTGCTGTTGCTGCTGGCCTGCATGCTGGCCTTCCCTGGGGGCGTGTTCCTCAACCGCGGCAACCACGAGGATCTCATCATGAACTCTAGGTATCAAGTGAAATAAGTCTACACAAAGGCCTCGCCTAAAAATCTCTATAGAGACTCATACACGTAAATACGGTACGACGTCGTATATATTATATTATAGAATAGAATAGAATAGAAACATTGTGGGGATTCCTTTACGATGCCGCGTCGTAGCACGATGCCGCGTCGTAGCATGATGACGCGTCGTAGCATTATAACGCGTTGTAGCATGATGATATCATATCGTGTTTATGTTTACGGGCTCTAACGGCTGGTCCTACTCCTTCGTGTCCAGCTTTCATAATGCAGTTTTCCGTGACTCTCACCAAATCGTCAGCGATCGTCTTCATCCTATCTTCTAGGTATATCAAAGTCATATATTCCAAACGTGATATTATGTAAACATTGAGGGGATTCCTTTACGATGCCACGTCGTAGCACAATGCCGCGTCGTAGCCGTAGCCATAATCATCACATGGTTAGAGTAGCCGGTGCTTATTGTGTGGGTTTTGTGGTGAACCTACCTCACAAACTATAGTATCAGAATCATTGTGCTGCGGGCACAGTTAGCCGGTAGAGCAAGAAAATACGGTTAGCTGCAGTGATACCAACTTAAACCTTTTTTTAGTGCCCGGGTAATTACATCTGCAGTTGACTGTAATGTACTAGATAACTCTAACGTCTACTGTACCCGTGTACTCCCGGTCTTCAGAGAGAGTAATATATAATACAATACGCCTTGTAAAAATTATTCCGCAAATAGATCAAAAATATTTTTTTATAATATATTTTATAAGAAGTAAATTATATTATCATCATAACATCAACAAATTCATGTTGTAGATTTCAGTTTCAGTCCTACTTATAGAAATAGTAAGTAAGTAGTTACTATAACGGTCGATATTCTATCCTAGTTGAAAACTAGTCCCAGCATTTACAAACAAAATAGTTTAGTTTACACTGCAATCAATCATTTCAATACATAAATCATTTTGAGACAAATACGAATATAAACTAGGAGTCAACACAAGGAGTCGATACAATTTAATTTTAATTTATTTCAACAAGTAGTAAAATAAGTTTATTTCATTACTGAGATCTTTAAGCTCTGGAGCTACTTGCTGCTTGCTTAAATGCTGACATTGAAAATTCGTCGTTTCTCAAAGTCGTTTAAAAAAGAACTAGGATTCCGTAGACAGCCACAGGCTATATTGTTTTTTGAATGCCATTAAAATGCATTTAACAAAATGCAAAAAGCAGTTAATACTACGGTGGAATAATACGCTGGAATAATTTATTTTCATTTTATTCTTTCTTATCCCATTTTTTTATATTTGAGGATCTCTAATTAAAGCAAGAGCTTTATGTAATAATATTCCGACACCAGTGATTGTAGGTTAATCTCGAAACCCACTCGATAAGCAAGCAAGCATGTAATAATATTGATAAAATATAGTGTGCTGTTAATATCATTTTGCAAAGGTTGTTTCAGTTCTCTTTTCCAATGCTAACGTGTAACTGAAACATGTACAGAAACCAGCACAATGGTTGGACATTGGTACTACGAAATTCACCGCTACCGCTACGGAATACGGGCGCTCGCAAGGTCAACATGTCCAGAAGCATATACTGGCTGGCTACTGTACATGAAATGTATTAGTGCCTGCCTATATACAATAATAGAGTATTAATCTGTCTACCTTAACATTACTTTATTTGTATGTAAATTCACTAACTTATTTTTTTTATTATACAGGTACGGTTTTATAAGAGAAGTCCATCAGAAATACAAGGTACGTGATTTTTAAATTAGAGAAGAACCTCGTGCACAAAATTTTATTATTTTTAATCTATTATGGATATTTTTAGTACAGAGATGGCTGGCACAACTGCTTTATTATGCATTCAATCGTGGTTGACTTAATATTGGCAATTAAAATGCAGTAAAAATAAAGCATGCCGCAAATTGAATTCGAAAACTTCAGCGCTATTCTTTGATATCACAGAAAAACTCACTGTTTCTGTATTAGCTTAGTCCTTAGACTGATTTAAGTGACGTCATCGCATCACGTGCCCTCCAGCTCATGTTTTGCTTAAAAATACGTTTTGAATGAAAAAAAAGTTCATGCTACACTATTCTTTCATACGTTGTGAAATGTAGTATGGGAGCAAAAAAAGCTGTTTTTGCCGTTGCTTTGACACTGTTTGGACGCCGTCCAATGGACGGGGTTGTAATTTGTCCTCAAACAAAGTTGTTGCTCGCATTTTTATTAATTTCGAACGTATGGTACATCTACCAAAACTAAAGGAAGTCGAGGAATGAGCCACGGCGATCACATGTGGGACCAACAGCACATGTGATATCCAAAAACCTACTAAACATAGAGATTATGAAGCAGTGGACTGTAATGGTACTATAGTAGCAGAGTATCAAGCTGCGGGACGGTTATTGCAAAATACTTTCCGTCCCATAAAACAAATGCTTTATTTTCTTTTACTATTTGTAATAAAGGCTAGGGACGTTGTCTTCCATTCGGAAGGAGTCTCGGCATGTACTAAAGTGAATTTGATTTTCAAATTCACATGTACACTCGGCTGCAAAATTAGAGTCAGTCAAGAAAGGTCATACTCGCATACGCGTATTTTATTCACTCACACATACGTTATCGTTAATATATTAAGGAAAAATCTACCTTAAAACATGGCCCTATAAAATCAAAAACGAGTGTTCGTCTACTCTCTATTTAGGAGAACTGCCGAGCCAATACTGTTCTGAAGCTAACTTCATTGCAATCAAACTATTACTAAATAGTAGCATAGCCTTATTTCAAAGTAGATATCATGTCAAGTATGGCCGAATGGTTAGAATGAATGCGCTAATCTCTGTGGATCAAGTTCGAATCCTTGTGTTATTATTATGGATTATTTTATGTTTTATTCAACATATAGGTATATAAAATATTACCAACATTAAATCCATTACTTTCTACTTTGAAAAAGGTTGGCATATTATTTATAAAAAGGAAACTAGATATTTAGTAAAAATATTACTTTATTGTCCACATTTTAAAAACATTGTTTAATTATTATTGAGGTAACAAACAATTATATTTAAAAACTACGATTAATTTTTAAGGTCGAGCTTAAGTATTCGTTTTCCGTGAAAGAAAAGAGTATTGAAGCTTGACCACAACAAATCCAAAATATTAAACGTTAAAACCTAAAACAATTAAGAAATACCTGCTGTATTGTATAAGATGTAACATAACACTACACAAAGAGTTACGACGACAGATAATAAGAATAATTAAATTGAAGGGTAGTGAAAAAGACACATATTATTAACAGTGTAAATATTTTGTTTACCTACCCTCCATTTATTTTCCTAACATTTAATACTCTCTGCCAATTAAAACCAATGATATTTGAACAAATATTATACTACATTATGAACACTATCACTATATTAAATCTTGAACATTTTGCATGTTGAATTAAACACCGTAAGTTTTCTATGGAGTATGTCCGGTGATGTTTCTACTTCTAGCCACGGAATCACTTTTATTTTTGGGTGTTAGTTGACTAAACCAGTCATTCATGACGAGATCTCGGTGCACTGGGCAATTATCTTGAACAAACGCAACACTTGGAACTTCCACAGCTTTTTACACGTTTTATACCGTAGTCAGTAACGTAGCTTAGTCCAAAATTGCGAAATAATTATCAACCGCTGCGTATTATCCAATGTTACAGTCCGCCACTACAAAAAAAAGGCAAGATTATTGTAACTACAATGGTATAATAATATAAAATTAATACATAAAATAATTGAAAATACTTACGCTCTGGCCGGTCTCATTAATACAATTTGAAATATAAAACAACATAAAGTCCAACACAACAATACGCTGCCTCTGTTATAAATTATTTCGAAAAATTTCGATGGAATGGGACGAAGGTGAGTAAACAGATTATTTGTATTAATGCGGTATGCAGGACGCACAGGCATTCGCAATGCGATAGCGATTCGAACTAACAACGATAACATATTTATTAAGACTGACTTCATTGTCAAATATGTTATTGTCGACATAAAATACGAAGTTCTTAGTATAATATTATCTATTTTATTATTATCGTAGAATAAAAACACACAAATCGAAAAACTAAACTACGGAGATCCGATCCGTCGATAGATTCAATTACAGACACGCTGTTCATAACCACTCGGCCATCGAAGCGATAGGAGACCTTGTGAAATTGAAGATATTACTCTGCCCATAATAATTGATTCCCACGTCATTTATTTCAATGTGTGAGTGTATATCTACGGCAGACGATGCGCAAGGAACCCGCTTTTTTAAAGCTGATTCCAGTTTTGCCGGCCACCGTACGTTTATTCGACGCTCTTACAGTGAAGGAAAACATCGCGAGGAAATCTGCATACACTTGCGAAGAAATTCATATGCTGCTGTATGTAAAATTTACCAACTTTCTGTGAGCCAACGTGGTCGATTAAGAACTATTAGGTTAGGCTTGAGCCTTTTGATGGGAATATCGCAAAATGAGTTAAGAAGACCTTAAAAGGGCGCTCTTTTATTTTATTTATAAATATAGTGAGTATATCTCTTCTTATTAGGATAACTCATTTCAATTTTCGGAGTGAAACATCTATACGAGTAGGCGAGGGGTAAAACTGATTACTGGCGTGGCGAGCAGGCGTCGGTCGCCACGCTATATTTACTAAAGCAAACTATTGTCTAAATATCACTAAAAAAAATAAAAAAACTACAAAAATAACGCAGAATAAGTTGTGCGGTCTTTGGTGTATAATAAAGTATACTTGTAATAGTAAGAGTAGTTTGTTTTTTTTTTCCACATGGCACTAGTAAACTATGTGCCAGTGTCAAGTAAATTTGCTTTTTTTAAATTGCTGTTTGTTTACAGCACAATGCAGAGCGGCTGCTGAAGCTGATTGAGGGCGTGTATCGCTGGCTGCCGCTGGGCACCATCGTCAATAACCGGGTGTTCATCGTGCATGGCGGCATATCGGACACCACTGACCTGGATATGATAAGAGGACTCGAGAGGGATAAGGTGAGGTGATCTTCCTACTTTCCCACCGTACTCCTTCCGAGATCACTTGGGTGAACGGTACTAATAACAATGTAATTTTGCTGTTTGTTTATGCGCAATATAGTGGTTCTATCTAGCCATTAAACTGAACAACTTTCTCTAAGGAACATAAGTTTATATCTCAAAAAAAAAAATGTTCTTCATATAAACTTCAGTCACGTGACCGGCCACTTTGTATGAAAAGTTAAATTATATTTTGAGATTTCAACCTATATTCTTCAAGGAAAGTTGTTTAGTTCCACGAGTAGGTACTTTCACTATGTTGCGGATAAACAACCAGTTAAATTTCACGGTGTATAGTACTTGTTAAAAGTTATTAAGGTTTCTTTTGCTGAAGCAACGAGTCTTCGTAAGGGAAGAGGTAGTAGTATATGAGAAGCAATAAACATAATTGAGAGGACATCTCACACTTTTTCATCTGAATCTATACCTATTTATTTATTTGGGAAAGTTAACAGCTGCATATAAATTATTAGTTGGGATAACAAACATTAGGGTTAGCTACATATACAGCCAACAACACTATCCACAAGTTATATATCGGAATCAGAAAGCTGATATATGTACAGGAGATAAGTAGATAGATACATACTTTATATAAATATACAAATTCGAGAGTCAAGACAAGCAGAGGACTTATGACAGATAAGTTTGCATTGGAGAGGTTTCGAATTCGCGACCCTGCTCTTGAAATAATGTAGCATGTTTATTTAGAATTATAAGTCTATATAAGTATAATTTTTCTTTTCTGTTTGGGTCATACTCTCTGATTGCGTGTTGAAAGTAAGAACTGTGGAGAGGGTTGTTGGTTGCGGTTTGAGAATAATTAAATAGGGACACAAAAAACTCAACTACAAACTAATTCTACCAGTCCAGAACACGTTTTTAACACGACAAGAGTCGAAAAGAAGGTTTGCTATACCTTAACGTTGTATAATTTTAGTTTCGTTGTAAAGTCGTAGGTAATGGTCTGATTAATTAGTAAGCTGATATTATAAGCGGGTGAGATTCGGTAGAAGCCGGGGCGACGGAGATGGATGGACCCTGCGCTCTGGAGAAAATATAATCGTGAAAATCTGCGTGGTGGGTTTGTTGTAAGCATTGACTACTTTTGGTGTAGAAAGATTATGGGGGAGGGCTTTTGAAAGAAATTACGTACGTACGTAATGGATTACGTTAGCGTAAAGTGCACAGATAAAAATTCAATATTATTTTTAGTAAAGTTCTGCATTATCAAACCTACTAATGCGAAAGTAACTCTGTCTGTTTTTGATGAAACTTGGTAAAGAGATAGACCTTGACATACGCTACCTTTTACCGCGGGAAAATACCTCAAGCCAATTTTAAATCTTCTTCAAAATAACAGTGTTTTAAATATATGAGGTTATGATTAGGTGCATACTATTTACTTCTGTATTACAAAAACCATGTGAAGGTTAAACATGTTTCAACTACGAGTATAAGTACCTATATTTCCAATTACATGATGGTCACATTTATCACGAAGTTGCTAAAATGACTCATCTAGCACCACGTTTGGTGATACTTAGCAACATGTGTTTCAATAAGTCCACGCGATCTAATAACGAATGGTCGGGAATTGCTCATTACGCGACCCCGTCCGGCGACGGTTAAAACGCGATTAGCCCCCCGCTGATCAATTGAGGTTGGACAAACACTAATACACGATTATAGATATACACATATAGAGCCACTCATACACCCACACAGTCAAGTCTGGCACACACACATAGCTGTAATATATGCCGAGCTAGAAATTATATTACAGCTTGCCACCACACACACACTACATTGAAATATATAGTTTTACGTATGCTCTACCGTGGCTCTACCCAACCAAACTATACCGAAATATCTGGTCACATATTTTCGATGTGTGTGGTCGCTTGCAGATTTTTAGGGATGTCTCGTTCGTTATATTACGTTTAATATCTTGCTCTAATATGTAATTATAGCTAAGTGAGATAAGGCCTAGCCGCTCAAATGAAAAAAAAATGTAATAATGAAACACTTCTAAACGTTTATAATCGTTTTGTATAGCTAGCAGTGTGTCTCATACATACGTACCCTTTTTTGTTTTGTTTGAACGAAATTGTTCAAAACTGTTTGAAACAGTTGCAAACAATTTGCAGATTCTAACAGTCGACAGACGTTTGAAAGCAATTTTAAATGGAACAGTCATCATCTGTCAGTAGCAAACCGAAATCCAATCAAAAAAGAAATGAAACTATGTTACCACGAGTAGCCTAAACAGTTAAATGAACTTAGTTATATAGTTTTCTAGACGATTCTAATCGAATTAAGTACACTTCAGTCTCCCAATAGGCACGAGTAGTGAAAAACAAATAAGAATATGATTTATATTTTCGTTTCATATATTCATAATTAACGAATATCGTGATCGCGTGTTGCATAGTCGCTCGGGAATAGATATAAATTTCATGAAATCATACTCACGTAGTACAAACTATGCAATATAGCAAAGAAAATATGTGTCTGTAAGTAAGGTCAAACAAAGGATGTCCGTGTATGGATACTTTGTCCTGTGCCTATCCCTTGGTTAAAAGCTTTTATCATCAAGTTGAATTTATGCAGCGAGATTTTGAAGATGCGACTTTCAAAAAAGAAATACTGTTATTTATGATATGACGCATATTTCAACCCTCGAATAAAATCGAGCCTCGAGTCAAAATATGTCCCATTGCCCGCAAAGGACCTAAACCTAAATCCCAAACGGTCTATTTATCATCCATGACGCTCTAACCTTACCGAACTTTCAGAAAGCTGTAAAATTTATTGCTTCTAAAAATAAAATTAATATATGGCCCTTCCGTAGTGATCTTCCAAAGTCTAAACTAAATTAAAACAGTAAGGCACAAGAATGTGCTGTGTATTTGGAAGGTTTACACAAATTTTGTTAAGTTCGGTTCAGTAGGTATTCAATTAATTGAATTCCTTTTTGGGTTTATCTCTCTTAAAAGTGTCTAAGTATGTGCGCTTAGATTAAAAGATCATCTTGTTAGAGAAAACAACATTTGAAGATAACACCTTTTTAATTAATTTTGGAAATCAGAATTCTTGTTGACTAACTTATAATAAATCAGTACATTACCTAATCGATTTTCAATTGAAAACAAACAATGTTTTGCAACAAACAAAATTTCTTTGGGGTTTGTTTTCTGGTAGAGCCCTTCGCTCCTCCGCAAGCTCGGGGAAGTTTGATACAGCGATTTTGAGACATAAGCATAAAACATTTTATTTAAATCTGATACCTTTTGTAAGTTTGTTATCAACCAATAATAATGTAGTAGTTAGCCAAATCTAGAATTCTGTTTTTTCCATCTATAATATAATAATAATACATAGTTTAAAAAACTAATAAACACGCTTCCTGTCCGCCATCTTGCCACTTTTTTTTTCGTATTTCTGACAGCATATTGCTATACCCTTTCATTTAATACCCATATCATGGGGGTGGATTTCAAACAGCCAGTTCGCCATCTTAGGGAGGCCGCCATATTGGGTTTGTAATGACGTTTCTTAGCTAGTCATGTATTGTCATCAAAACTCAGAGCGTGTGCAAAGTTTCATCCTAATCGAAGACCGGGAAGTGGGTCAAATTAAGATTCCAAGATATTTTTCATACATAAAATGGGGAGGCCGCCTTATTGGATTTGTAATGACGTTTCTTAGCTAGTCGTGTATTGTCATCAGAACTCAGAGCGTGTGCAAAATTTCATCCTAATCGAAGACCAGGAAGTGGGTCAAATTAAGATTCCAAGATTTTTTTAGATACAATAATGGGGAGGCCGCCATATTGGATTTGTAATGACGTTTCTTAGCTAGTCATGTATTGTCATCAGAACTCAGAGCGTGTGCAAAATTTCATTCTAATCGAAGAGCGGGAAGTGGGTCAAATTAAGATTCCAAGATTCTCTTAATACATAGTTACTTACAAGTGAAGCTAATCTATAGCGTGTAAAAATGAATCGCAAAATGTGTTGGTAAGCGCATAGCTCAACAACGCCTGGACCAATCTTACCAATTCTTTTTTTTAAATGTTCGTTGATGTCCAAGGATGGTTCTTACAGATTTTTATTTAATACCTCATTCCCACGGGAAAATAAAACGCGGGCAGAGCCGCGGGGCGGAAAGCTAATTACATATGAAATTTTGTATACAAATAATCAAAACATGCTTTTGTCTGTTTATATAGATTATCAAATGTTTTCCTTAACACGGCTGATCGAATGTAATTTTTCCAGTACGTTTCCCTTCTACGACCGCCGGTGACGGAAGGCGCTGCTCCCGGAACCGAGGTCATCGATAAGGTGGAGTGGAAACAGGTGAGCGATAATAGAGATAATATAGTAGCATTTTTTTCTCATCCGCAGGCTTACTACGTAACGCGTGAGAATCTATAAAAGCTGTCAACGCGACATAGTGACATAAAAGGTTTTGGTGCGTTATGTCACCGTATAGTATGTACTAGTACATACTATATTTATTCTGTGGTTATGTTATATAGTACGCCTACTGATGTCATTATGTATGTATGTATGTAGCATATAGCTCTAGATGACGTTCCAGACTCACTGTTCAACTAGGATCCTTTCATACGACAATAAAAATAAGGTATCAAAAATAAAAGAAAAAACATATAACATTCAAAAGACGACCTTATGGCATAGCAATCTCCTCCAAGGAACTTTTATATATGAATAAAACGATCATCATTATAATAAACCAAGGAAGTACAAAAGTGTCATTGAATTCTTTTTGGGGAACAATGTATTTTTTGTTTTAGTGGAACAGTTATACCTATTATTTTTAAAGCATTATCTTTCCAAATTGCCTTTAACTTCCTAATCGTCGAAATGTTAACTATTTTTGGGAACCAATGATATGGACTACTGTTACAAGAAATAATAATAAAATTGAAATCTGTTTATTTTAAGCCATAAAAATTAAGAAATAATAAGAGGCTCTTATAATCTTTGGAAAAAATATTAAATTAGTAGGTATACAACAGGGGTTCCTAACCTTTATTTCGCTGAGCCTCCCCAATTCAAAAATAATATTCTCATGCCCCCTTAAGTTTAAAAACATTAAAAACACACAATTTTTTTTACAACTATATTATTTATTTGAATTAAAATTAAAAACAAAGAGTGCAATACAGATATTTAGATATTTATGTTTTAAGAATAAGAAATAAGAGAAGATATATGTATCTACATTTGAAAACCATTAATTACTTTCACATTTAGGTAAATATGTTAGTTTTATTTTAATTTAATAATACAATTAAGAATAGAACTTTAAGTAATATATGTAATTTTAACCTAACCTAAATCTATCGTTAGACACAATGCACGCACGAGTTAACTCCTAAAAGCGAGACTGAGCTAATTTTGATTTGAAAGTCGGAAAGTTTGCTAAATTCGGGACGTCTGGCAACGCTGCTCATCTGTTAGTTCGTCTTTCAGGTGCTATAGGAATTAACATGGAAATTGCACTAGGTGCGAGTATCAAGTACAATTGCTTCAGCGGATGAAAAAGTGTTAAATAATGAAAGAAGAAGCACAAGGGTTATCTAAATACGACCATTGCCTCATTAATTCATAAGCCTGCGTCAGGCTGCGTTATCGTGAAACGTGGTGGGGCAACTGGGGCAATAACCACTAGTCAACGCGTGGCTTATCGATCCAGCGATCGTTTGAGGAAATTAAACAATCTTTACAATAGATTTATTTTTAGTTTTCCTGTACTATTATACTACTTACCCATTCTTCGTCTATTGTGTACGTCGTACAGTCAATAGCCGACCTGGCGAACGTTTGGAATTTTGAAATAATAAAAATTCTAAATACTTAAGTGTGTATTACGATGCCATATACATATAGTATTCATTTTTAATTATTTCAAAATTTCACATCGCTAATATTTCATATTAGTAAAAAATTGCAATTGCTCAAAAAGAATAAAACAGTACATAAAAAATATTTTATTTCATAATCAAAATGTTTTACTTATATCACTACATAGTATAAAATAAAGTCGCTTTCTCCGTCCCTATGTCCCTATGTCCCTATGTCCCTATGTCCCTTTGTACGCTTAAATCTTTAAAACTACGCAACGGATTTTGATGCGGTTTTTTTTAATAGATAGAGTGATTCAAGAGGAAGGTTTATATGTATAATACATGCATAATATACTGAAGGATAACCCACAATAACCATTTTCCCGTGCGGAGCCGGGGCGGGTCGCTAGTTTACTTATATAAGCTTTCCAACTGTCATTATGAATACTAAATATCGATCACCAAAGTAAATAACCTGCGTAACTAATTTTATTTCTAATTTTATGCTAATAATAAATTAAGTATTATTCATTTCTTGAGTCAAATTTTCTGGTAGATAATTAGATACATGAATACCGTCTAATATTAGAAACAAAGATTAGAAAGTCTTCGGTACAGTAATAGTATGTATCCGTCGCGCGGCAAATTGTAGAACTCGTCATTTTACATAATGCAACGGCATTTTACAAACGCTCACCGTTTTGCAATATGCCGAAGGCAACTTGTAAAATACCTAGACTGTCATTTTATAAAATGCCAAAAGAAGTCGATCGCAATCTGTAAAATGCCGCGGCAAATTGTCTAATTGTTTCCTAATCTCTCCACGCGCGGCCCTGTTTTGTCAAAATAACAACAATGGTGGCGTAATCTACAGCTGTTTGCGAAGAAAATGAATAAAACAATTCCAATTCTGCAATAAGAGTGGAGTTAGTAAATGAATAAAGTTATTTTAATAACTACTTATCTACTTTATTTATTTAATATGATATTCTTGTATTTCAACCCATTTGTGATCATTATAATCTCCATTATGCCACGTTGCTCATTGAGAAGAGGAATGCGTTCTACAATTTGCCTTCGGCATATTACAGGGTGCCAGACGTTTGTAAAATGCCGAAGCATTCTGTGAAATGACGAGTTCTACGATTTGCCGACGACATAAGTATCGACCGGCACTACATACGGAGTAAGTAAGGAGAGGACGATACTTTTGTTTACTTGACGGCTTTCGGGGGACGAGTCACACTAACATACTGACTGTCTGAAGCCCTTGTTAAGGGCTTGTCCACTTACAGTTGATCGTTAAAGGCGAAGTTAGAAGACGGCGCGCGGCGGCTTTGTGAGCAAATAACTTAAGAACTTGTTATTTTCATGTAACTTTGTGAAAAACTAGTAAAAGCCTACGCGTAAGACACATCTTTATTTATCTTACTAACTAATATTATAAAGAGGAAAGATTTGTATTTTTGTATGCATGTTTGTAAAGAATAAACTCAAAAACTACTGTGCCGATTTCAAAAATTCTTTCACCATTAGAAAGTTGCATTCACCCTGAATAACATAGGCTTCCCTTTACCGCGGGAAAATGCGGAAAACGGAAAAAACTGTTAACGCGGGCGGAGCCGCGGCGGAAAGCTAGTATCTTATAAACGGAATTATAAACGAAACTATAGGTCGTTCAATGGTCTAACTTTAATAGTTTTTCGTTCTTTTGTTCTTTTTAACTCACTTTTATTTTTTTATTTGGGAAACATACAGTATAACGTTATGCTTAAACTAGGTAACACAAATTTATTACAAAAACCAGTCAAGTTTCCACAATTGCTCCACTTGTAAGTACATAAGTACGCCCACGCATTTGGTAGAAAATAATATTGAAATTAATCATGCGAAATCAAAGACTGGTACTTAAAATCTTAAATACTGTTTATTTTATATTGAGTGTGTAATTGATAAAAGCATGTTTTCTAAAATATAATTTAACTGAAATTTATTTTTCTAAAATTTTTATATTTACTTACTGTGTTTTCATAAAATTAGAACTGTCTGATCTTTACTTATTTACCATCAGAAATGTAATTTAAAACTTTTTTTGTGATAGTAGTAAGTACGTAAAGATAACGCGTGTAGAATAAACCGATGACAGCAATAATCTCTTTAGTGTTTCTTTGAGATTCAATCAAGTGGGTGATTGGTCTCGGCGAGTTCTCCTCCGCTGCGCGCCGGCGGCTCTGGAAATATTCTCGGGATAACTTAGTTACTGTCCGTTTGTCGAGAAATTGGTTACTAATCTTCAAGTTCTCTACCACTTTATACGGTCCGAAAAACTGGGTTCAAAAAGCCTTTATTTCAGATAGTCTTATTTTTTTTGCCTGTCTTATTTTATAAGTTGAATCAATTTACAAAATATTAAAACACATAATTGATAGAAATAAACTGCTAGAATTAAACTACTCTTTATAATAAAAATGCTACAGAATACTTTATTAACGAATAACTATGTGAGATTCTGTTCAGATTACCGATATAAAGATCTCCTTTACGATTTTCTCCGCACGTAATAGGTCTAAGCCTAGGTCCAAGGTCATCTCTGGCCGCCCCTATTCGATTACTTAGGAACCTTGGTACAGCATTGTACAGTAATGCATGACATAAAAAAATATATTTACTATTATATTATGCGTCAGAAAACTTTGACAGAATAATCATATTTATTTTCAACACAGCTTTTTTTCACATACAAGTTTAGTTTTATGAAACTATACTCATTTTTAAATATCTATGAAAATTTCTTATTTGTTTGGTCTATAAACTACCAATCCTCATAACTTATAATAAATGTAGTCCCGCGGCGATAAAAACTGGTTCTTCGATATTTGTATTGCCCTTTCTAAATCTACCTTTTCCCGGATTTATGAACATTTCCAAACTTTTGACGGAAAGAATTAAGATGTTCCAAACTGCGACCGAAAGTATTTTAAGTCTGATCGTTTGTGAGCTTCGCAGATTGAGCAGTGGGCGATATCTTTGTTATTTATGGAATAAGTAATTTTACATAGCTGCCGTCGCTTTTCCCGGTTTTATACGTTTCGGGCTTCGCGGAAAAGAAATTTGTGACATCAGATTGTGAGAATAGCCTTTTCAACGAGAAAATACGATTCATTTTGAGATAACGACCACAACTTATTTTACAATTTACGGATACATGTTTGTGCTTGTATCGGGATACAGTTTCGTATATGGGTCAGCGATGGGAGAGCGTAATGCGCCTAAATGTTTTGTTCCACTGGGTATCTGAAATCTGATGAATGGCAATGGTTTTCGGCACGCACCCTCGTCAGCTTTTGTTCCCGTTTCATTTTACGCTCATGCGAACCCTACACAAATAGGTAACTACAAATTGAACCTATCGGTTACAGCTCGTTTATGTCCTCACTACACCGAGAGGCTCGAGCCTGCTCTGAAAACAGGGTGAATAGACCTTAGTTGCGGTTTAATCGCGGGCTTTAATACGGGTTGGTCAACTTTATACACTACGTTTGAATTACTTCGCAGGTGCGTGCGGGTTTCCTTACGATGTTTTCCTTCACAGTAAGAGTGTCGAGTGTACATAATATATGAATCCTAAAACCACATTGGTATCTACGTGCCGAGACTTGAACCCGCGAGCTTCATGAAAGTCAACGGCCCAAGCTACTTGGCCACCGACACTCTTAAATTGCACCTAAATAGTATAAATTTATTAGTTTTATTCAGTTTATAACTTAGATTTTCTTACTATTCCCATCCTCCTCTAATATAACCTTCAAATAGGCTCCGAATACTGTGAAAGATTGGATAAGACAAAATTACATTACTTGATATAGTAAAACCTCTCGAACCCTCTTAACCCTCAGACATAAAAATGGTTTTATCAAGCAAAGTCTGATATTCTCAATGGGAATCTTTATATTTTATGCATTTTAAAACACTCTTGTATCTGTATGTATATGATATGATATTAGTATTTTGTACAAATGGAAGTAGTTGATATGGCATTTATAATAAGGATCGTTCCATAAGTCGTTAGTGTGAACTTTTTTTTGTATTGTCCAGCTTTTGTGTATTGTAATCAATTAGGTACTAAAATACCTATAAAATGAGTAAGTACATTATATAGAATATTTGAACATGTATTATTTATGTTTCAAGTTTTTCTGTTTATTACCGGATCCAATGTCGCTCTGAAAGAAATCCTACGTATGTTAAAAAGCTATGGTTATGGCCTAGCCTAACACTCCTTAACGGCTAAACAGAATTTGATACAAATTGAGGGGGTGATATTTTCCATTACTTATGTGAATGGACATAGGAAATTTATCGAGTTTTTTTTTATTTCGAGAATTCTTAGTGTGAAAAACTAAAATGTCACTAAAACTGTTTATTATTATAATAGCGCCTAAATACGTGTAGTACCCTAACACATCACGACTACTGGTACTTTGTTTACATTTGTTAGTTTGACTAGTACTGTTGTATACTCCGTCCCTTTACTTAATTAGCAAGGAATGTTGGGTATTTAGTTTGTTACGTTCGTCGTAGTAGGGTGGTAAACTTGTATGTTGTAATGATCAGAGAGGTTGTAAAGGTTTATTTTTATGTCGCAGCCTTCTCTTCAATAATGTGTTCTACTTTGTTTCTTGTACATTATTATAAGAGCAGAAAATGTACTTGTTTGTTTTCTTTATAAAATGTGAAATGTTACGTTACGATTACGTTTTTTGACACTGAAAAAGATAAAGTTATTTATCTTGTCATATTGGTACTTTATTTTATAAATCGAAGAAGGGATTGTTGAATCGCTATAACCATTCTGATGAAATTACTTACATAGCGTAGCACTCATATTGAGAAGGGCAACTATGTTTGTAGTTCAATTGCTACTCTGGAAACGCGTACGGTCCCCCAATATAACCGTTTTAAGAATACTTTATAGATCGTTCTTCTTCAAATTATCTTCGAACTACTTTGATATACAAATTGTGAAATTGTGTTTAGAAAATAAACAAAAGCATATTCTGTCAACGACAGTTACACAACTTATCAACGTGATCGCTAATTGAACCAAAAACAAACTTACAAATATTAAAGAACTTTTATTAAGTAATTAGTTCTTTCTGAAAAGGTAAGTATACTTTTAATTGCTAAATAATGGCTTGGGAGGAAATAGCAGCCCCCGCAGCAAAGTATACGAAGATTATGGTTTCAGTCAAATTTTACGTGACTTAATATATATAAATAAAGCTGCTCTTGTATGTACATCTTTTGCAGCTTCCAATATTATAACTGTACCTGTAAATATTACTCAATACAGTTCTGACAAGGCGGTGACTCGTATTTAAGAGCTCAAGTATGAAATCTTCTTTGAAGTTACATCAAAAGGTTATCGACATAAAGCAATAAAACCCTTCTGCAAAATCACGAGTCAGTGGAAACATGTACATAGTTATGTAGCTATTACATTATAATTTGAGTATGAAGTGTTTGGAACAAAAGTAATTATGCTAGTTTTTCACGAACTCTGGTGTTAGGTTAGAATTATTGAGCCGCCTATGGCTTCTGACATAGCTCAGGTAATTACTTACTACATCCGTAGATAGTAGTCAGGACTAACGGCTTTACGTGTCTTCCGAAGCACGGCGTAATTTTTTTACGGACAATCATGTGATTCAGATATTAGTATATACTGTCTAATTGATGATTTTTATTGTTGTTTTGTTACATTGATTCTAACTTCTAGCTGTTTTATTCCAGTCAAGCCCTATTTTAAAATAATTTTATGATTTAACGGTAGACTTTTAGTATCTCCTTACAGACATTATCCGGAACTCTATTTCAATAAATAGATACAAGGATAATATTTATGAACAAACAAAATAAAAATAGCATAGTTACAGAAAAGTTAAATACCTATTTAATACTACGGATCCTTTAAAAGATCACAGTTAATTAAAAAAAACAAACTTATTCTTATTTTAGAATCCCTTAAAAATTTAAATTATTAAACGACTCAGAAACTATAAAAGTGTCAAAAATATATAAAAATAAAATAAACAACAATTTGAATAATCCTGTCTCTCTCTCTATCCAGTTTATTTATTCAGTTTCTTTTGTATCACAGGTTTTTGATATCCTGTGGTCAGACCCGCAGAGCACAGGCGGGTGCGTGGCGAATGCGTTGCGTGGCGCCGGCACTTACTTCGGCCCTGACGTCACAGCTTCGTTCCTGCAGAAAAACAAACTGTCATTGCTCGTGCGCAGCCACGAGTGCAAGCCAGGTGGCTACGAGATCATGCACGATGGAAACGTGAGCATCTTTCTTTGTTATAAGTGCTACATTTGAATAATATCTAACGTTCTGAAAAGAGACCTTGTTGTCGGTTTTTTGATTATTTTCTGATGTCTAAAACACTTTTGGTTAGCTAGATATTGATTCATTTCCTCCACTTTATCTGGTGAAGGCGTCTCTAAAAATTGTCTATGTAAAGTTGTTACTGTTGTAGCTAGGATATACCGTAGGTAGATATCGGATATCGACAATTAGGTCTCTTCACTCTGAGAACGTCACATTTTTTTTTTCGTCTCCTAGAAATTATTCTAGCTGGTTTTTACATATAAAAATAATTTTATATATTTAATTATTTTCACAACATGTTATGATTGCCACTCTTAAAACAATATAAAATTATTTTCATAACTAAAAATTGATAGAAAAATGTACCACCGAAATTAACAATTGATTTACATGCGTAAAACTACCCGTCTGCGATATTTTGGATGGCTTTCTATCTACAAATAAAAAACTACCTAAAGGACGTCTCATCTAACTGGAAATTACTATTAAACTAAAATCTTTTCATGTTATGGTCGTCGCGTCGTTTTACATTTAATTAGCTTAGAACTTATACTTATTCCCTTTCAGTTTTTAAGACTGTTATAAAATTCTAGTATGTTTACCAACAGGTAATAACGATCTTCTCAGCATCAAACTACTACGAGCTGGGGTCGAACAAAGGAGCTTACTTGAAATTGTGTGGAAATACATTAGAGAAGCAATTCGTGCAGTATACCGCAGCTGTGTCGCGAACGCGCCGCCTCACCTTCAGACAACGCGTCGGGCTTGTGGAGTCTTCTGCCATGAGAGAATTGCACAACCAGATCCTGATGGCGCGAAGACCGCTGGAGGCTACTTTCCGAAGCTTAGATGTCGAGCAGTCTGGTAAGCTTTATGCTCTTTCTCACGAATATTGGTTTCGATTTCGATTTCGATCAAAAATTATCGTTTGCTTATCGTGTTTCCTTTTCTTTTAGCACCACTCCATGCTCCATCATTGTTTTCCTACACTCTAAGGTTGGCTGGAAGATATAGTTAAATAGAGATAATAGATTCTGCTGTGGGCAGAGTTTTAGTAAGCTATCAGGGAAAGACTAAAACTAAGTCGGCCCGCGTCTAAATTAAGACAAACCGATATTTGTAGACATCTTGTGACACGCTAGGCTAGCCTGAGGGGCTACTCTTGACGGAGCGGCAATTCCAATCCGTCGAAATTGAGATCGGGTGTTTCGTACTCTCGAATGCCACTCTAGCGCCACCTTGGTTTCATATTGGGCGGATATTGAGTGAACTAAATGAAATAGGATATTTGTCAACTTTTGGCGGGCAGATTTTCAAGAGTAGCGGTTTAAATTGACTTTGGTATTGCATTGGGTTGAAATCGGGATCGATATTGATTTCAAGAGTAGAGTCCCTGTTGCCTATGTGGTAATTTCACCCGAATCCCTTAGTCGCTTTCTAAGATACCCAAAAGAAAGACATGTGATGGTCCTAACTCCTATTCTGCTGGGACAGCAGGGTGTCATTTTATTGCACACGATATATAGCACAAAGAATCAATGTAAAAAATAGACGACACAACATGCCTGTATTTCAAAGCAACTGAGATTTTAACTAATAGGTACTTTACTTTACAGGTTAACGAAAAGCGACGTTAAGTCCTAAGTCAACACGAGAGGTAGTCACTGTGATTCTCTAATCTAATATTAGCAAATTTTCTCGCGTTTGATCGCTTAATATTATATGAAATTTAATCACGCAGCTGTTCTTTAATTACGGAGAGTTGGAGTGTACAGGTGTTCACATATTTATTCGGCTTATACGCCCCATTACTTCGCGTTTATTGAATATGTTGATGATACTCGTACTGAATAGGGAAAGCGTAAGGGGATCATATTATTAAAGATTCAGAAAAAGGCATTTTTTTCCGGTAAAATAAATATTATGTGAATTAGATATTACGGCGCGTCTACCGATTGTGAATAAGATTAGAATAAATGATTTTTATTATTATTAAAAAGAAACACTGGGAAGATATACAAAGATCATCTCTCTAAATCTGTTAGTGATGTCCTACATACATCGGCCCAAATCTCTCGTTGTAGAAACATTCAATATTCTGTTTAAATGTTTTCTTTTTACCACTCAGGATACATATCGATCAGTGACTGGTGTCAAGTGATGGAGGAAACTACTCATCTCGGGTTGCCGTGGAGGATGCTCAAAGATAAACTCGTCCGCACCGATCCAGAAACGCGCAAAGTCCGATACATGGATACATTTGAGCTCACTTCTAACGTAAGTCAATTGAAATAAATAAAACTAAATCAAAGTCATCAAAGCTTTGAAAACAAATCGATTAAATTATCGTGTTGTTTACAGAGAAACGGACGCAAAGCGGAATCAACAACGGTCGTCGAAACATTGTACAAAAACAAAAGGAGCTTAGAAGCCATTTTTAAAATCTTAGACAAAGACAATTCAGGTTTGTTGGGGTACCAAATTATGTCAAATTCTCAAAGAGCTTAAATAATGAAATATTTAACTTTATTATCTTGTTTGCAGGCTTTATTACACTTGAAGAATTCTCTGAAGCTTGCCAACTAATTGGAAAATATATGCCAAATCCGATGACCCAAGAACAACTAGTGGACATTTGTCGTTTGATGGACATTAACAAAGATGGTCTAGTTGACTTGAACGAGTTCCTCGAGAGCTTCCGTCTGGCGGAGAGAAGTCTCCGGTATGACGATCAGGAGATCGCAGATATTAAAGCCACCTGACAGGAGCTCGGCCGCCGCCCCAGCAGGACGGCGGTCGACAAAGACGAAATCGGTGTGGAAATCGAAATCCTAAAATTGGACGAAGGCGATAGCAGAAACACCCGGAATGGTAACAACGAGAGAGCTCATTTGATGGGTGAGAGCGTTCCGAATAGCTCCACCGACGCCGACGACATTAAGCTGATAGATTGCGAGGATCCACCGAGGCGCCCCGGCCTGCTGGAGAGTGACATTTGAACAATACACTGCAACTAACCGCGTTTTGCATGGAGTAGCCATAAATTCTATATCTATGAGAGAAACCATGTTATAAACGAAGGCATTTTTCAATTGTCTATAGTTGCGAAATTTGTACTCATACAAGTCGCATCAAAATTATTAGACTATAAATCGATCCAAAGAAATTCCTAGTTACTACTACGCCTTCTTTTCAATATTCTAATTAGATACTTAAAGTTTTAAACGTCTTCATGAGGCTCGAATATGATTTTAATCTTCCTAATATTTGATGTGATTTCTGTCTATACTATCTACCTACCTACTTATTGAGCCTAATCTACTATATGTAATTGTAAAATAATCTACAAATACATATTTAAATTAACTAACATTTCAAGATTTCAAGGAAAGTTCTAATAAAAAATATAGTTAAAAATGGAAGCACTAGTAAGAATTTTAAAGCCTGACCAAAGAAATAAGAAACCTGTTCTGGAGCCCACGTGTATATTTTTACGACTATGCAACAATTTCCCTTATAAACTTAGTTCCATTGAAATTCCGCAATATGGCGAGGTTTCTTTGGTCGGGCTTTACGAAGTATTTGATAAATTAATTTAATTAAATTGGTGCCAATTTTTACTATAGTGAAGCTATAAAAATATACTTGCTTTTGTACAGTACTATTGGCGATATATTTATATTAAACTATATTTTATTTGCAAAAACTATTGAATGAAATCAATTAAATTAACGAATGGGAACAATGACATGTATTTTATATTTGTATTTTTGTAGTCGTGTCGTAATAATTCAAGTCGATAGACATGCAGCTTAAAACATAGCCAATTTTATATAGAGTAAGATACCTAATAGATATAAATTATACCTACAAAAGTACACACTTATTTCATATACCTAACTACTAACTATATTAAACTTGCCAATTTTATTATGCTTGATGCTAAAAAAAGGACACAGAAATATCTGAAGGAATTTCTAACAGCTCTGAAGTGATGATAAATGTAGAAATTAATAATGATTTATCAGTTTTGCTACTGATACACTAATTTAATTAGTCATCATTAAGGACCTAACCATCGAGTTATTGAGATGTTAGTCGATTGTGTAATTCTATTAAACTCAGGAGGATTTCAGAGGATTTTAGATAAATTATATAATAATGTTCAGATTAATTATATTATATTATATTATAATGTTTCTAGTCAATAAAGTACCTTTTACTATTAAATGTCAATACATATCTTTGTCATTGTAATTAATTATTAAGCATTCCAAAGTTCGTATGTCAGATTAATATTTTAATAACAATGCAGAATAGTAGAAATATTCATATAAAAGCGAAGAAATGGCTTAATAATTTTAAACTAAACAAACACTGTCATATATAATATAATACTTTGTGCTTTTAGAATAAAAGTCAAAAAAGGTTATCAGAAAATTTAGTTTTTTTCATCAGTATAATGCTTATAAATAGGTATTAAATAGTGATGTATGACTCCATTAAAATTTAAAATAATATTTTATTCTTTATTGTAGACAAATAATGTACCTAAAATGTTACGGGTAACTTGTAAGTCCTTCTCTATGAATAATGGCCGACTTATATCCTTAAAACCTGTTTAAAATCTGATTAATTAACTTAATTTTTTCCTGTCGGTATAAATAAATGACTCCTCTAACCTTTGGTCGAAGTTCTGTGTTTGAATTGTTATTTGTTTATTGATGTAATAATAATAATACATAGTTTAAAAAACTAAAAAACACGCTTCTTGTCCGCCACCTTGGACGTCCGCCAAATTGGATTTAAGTCACGTGACTTTTTTTTCGTATTCCTGACAGCAAACCCTTTCATTTGATACCCATATCATGGGGGTGGATTTCAAACAGCCAGTTCGCCATCTTAGGGAGGCCGCCATATTAGATTTGCAATGACGTTTCTTAGCTAGTCATGTATTGTCATCATAACTCAGAGCGTGTGCAAAATTTCATCCTAATCGAAGACCGGGAAGTGGGTCAAATTAAGATTCCAAGATTTTTTTAGATACAATAATGGGGAGGCCGCCATATTGGATTTGTAATGACGTTTCTTAGCTAGTCATGTATTGTCATCAGAACTCAGAGCGTGTGCAAAATTTCATCCTAATCGAAGACCGGGAAGTGGGTCAAATTAAGATTCCAAGATTTTCTTACATACATAGTTACTTACAAGTGAAGCTAATATAAAGCGTGTAAAAAAGACAACTCAAAGTTAGGTTTTTTATTTAATAGGAAAATAGAAATCTCGGGATTTCCGCATTTTAATGTTATCCTTTACTAGCTGTCCTGGGCCTGTGGTTTACTTTACACACAGACTTTGATAATAGCAAAAATAAACTATTCGGTGCCAGTATTTCAGCCATTCCGAAGAGATGCGCCTCATACATACATTTTCAACATTCAATTTTTATATACTTGTTTCTGAATTTGATCAGGACATGACATAGGTAGGTACTACGATTTTCATATTAAGCACTATAAGGAAAAAATCAAATTTTCTCGAAATTCTAAGTGCATGTTCCGTGATATAAACTATGACCGACTCTTATTTCTAAGTAGAATGTAAACAATTATGAATATTTACACTAGCCAGATAAGAAGTTGGAAATTTCATAGGTAAGGACTTAAATCGTTACAAAGTTTTTTTTTCAATCTATCTAACAAGTTTTATCGATGATAAATGTATAAATTAAACTGCCCGTAACATATACATTGCTGTATTTTCAATTATAATATTGTCCATTAAATTTGTGATATAAAAAAGGTGTTTATTTTATTTGTGTTAATTGGATAGCGAAGAGAAAGATTTCGTAATATTGCGCGTTTATGCTTATTGTTTGGGTAATAAATGTCAAAGGAAATGGTTAGTAGTTAGGAAGAACGAAACTAACCGTTAGGTGTTTTATTATAAATTCTCCCCGCGAGACGGACATATGAAAAATAAACATTGCATTGCAAAGTTAAAGCAATTACCTTGTAAAAAATCAAAATAGTACCTACGACACAGCTTTAAAAAAAAATGAGCGCAAAGACTATTTGAATCTGAACGTAATATTAATTAAATTAGCTTACGTAATGCAAACCGTGAAGTGAATAATATATTTTTGTTGTTAATTCAGTCAGTTATTTATGAGGCCTTTTGTTTCTTACCTCATTTCGGCGTAATTCTGAATCCATCCATCAGCCAGCGTTGTTGTGGCTGTGACTGTGGTCATAGTAGAAAGACTCTGTGGTTAATAGCTTTCTTAACCTTTACGGCTACGAAAATCACGCTCTTAAAAATTTAACACTTATCGTGCCCACCACGATCGTGGTATACCTACTACCTACTTACGTGAAACACGTGAGTCAGTACCAATAATGAGACGATATTAACTGCTGCCTATCTATACCAATTTTCAGTGGGTACGTATTACAATGTCTAAATTAAAAAAAAACTAACTTAAAAAAACCTACGTTCAAAATTTAAGTTTAGTAATAAACCGGATTCAAGAGTGCGTGTTCCGAAATTCGTAAATATTTATCAAAGCTTTGTCAACCACTTCTTTATGGAACGAAAAACTTATTGCTAAAGTCTTAGGCATATAAAGAAATTTTAAGCTTTAGAGTTTTCTGTTTGAAGTACAAAAAAATAGCAACCCTATAATTTTCTATTCTACTTTTTTAGATGCAATAAAAGGTAAAAGTGTATGCTCTAGCTAGACGTAAAAATATACAAATTAAAAAAATATTTTATCACGGACGAATGCTTGCAGGATTTGACGGAACTGTAGGCGATAGCTATTTTTTTTATTGTTGCTGTACATAGAATATCTAAATTAAAAACCTTTTAAAACACTCTTCTGCGTCATTGTAGATATAATGTTTTGCGAATGTAATGTTTTGCGAATGTAATGTTTTGCGAAAGTAATATTTTGAGAATGTAATATTATGAGAACGAAGGACCTAAACTATTAAGTGAAAGGTTTAAATTACGCAAAATAGCTTACGGCATCGTCACAAATATTACGTTAAAGTTTAACATTCGATTTCATTGCAGTTTTAAAGTTGTAAATAGCTTCAGGGCGTATGAAAAGCAGGAGAAGTTTAATTTGAAGTTATCAAACACCATTAATCGCGAACTTCTAACACGATAATTCACTTGAACTTTAATCTATATGACCTACCTATTCTATATAATATATCTTAACTAGTTTCACTTCGTAAGTTCAAACTTGCCCTCTCTAGAATTTTTTCAGAACTATTAAGCACATTAGGATTCTAAATATTCCAATGTATTATTGTAAGGTGCCGGAGCATTAACCAACCATACAGCTTAACTGTGAATCCTCGCTGCTAGTGCCCTCTGTTTTACTGGAATTATTATAATGTTTCTTTGTGTCGTATGTAGAGGACGCTGTACCGCACAGTTTCGGATACAACAAGCAATGTAAAATGACTTAAAATTACTTTTAGGGATAGTCGCAAGATGTCGTTGCGTTTAAAGAAAATTCTGTATGTCTAAATAATTTGTGATCCATGTTTATTGCGTTATTATTATATTTTTCATTTATAACGTACTGCGAAATATTTCCAGATATTTTCAGGCCGTATTAAAGTTCCAGGGTGTTTATTATACTCGTATCTATTTCGTAAGCAAGCCAAGTACTAAGTCCGGTGAAGCTTAATTGGTCGTACCTTAGAGTATAAATAGAAAAAATTCTGGGAGGGGTCGTACCTTTTCGACACAAGCATACGAAGCATACGATTTCTTCGTAATCAATGTTAGTTTGGAATATGTAAATAAGTCAAAAGTCAAAAAGTTTTTATTGGAAGTAAGATTTTACAAATCACTTTTCGACGTCGTCGTCGTCGAGGCGAGTTCACAATTTGGCTAAATACTAGCAAAACATAAGCTGAGCTGTGGCCTATCTGGATATGGTTCGGGACTCGTATTCTTTTGTTTTTCTGTTTTTTGTATTACTCGTATGTGTGTCAATTTGCTAAATAATCTTTTTATTTATCTATTAATGCACTTACACAGCTTTTATGTTAAGGAATTTGAAACCCAGTTTATAAACAACAAGAATATGTCGAACAACAACAAATTATTTTTAAAATAAATTAAAACGACCTTTGGTTACGGTTGCTCAAGCGGTTCGCACGCATGCCGTGTAATTGCATTGCTGCTAATGTTTTGACCCGTCTTCGGTAAACGGTTACAAAAAATGGTTTGGACAGGATTAAAATATTCGAAGTGATCGTTCACCAACTAATAGTTAACAGCTATTAGGATAATTTATAGCCGTTTAATATCGGCGCGCCCGCAGAGATTTCATTATTGATGTAATATTTTTTGTGAGCTGAGACGCCACGGATCGCGTGTCGCGTGCTCCTGACGTCTTTTTTTGGCATTTTGAGGGTGTAACACAAAAAATACCATAACTGGCCACTGACTACCGGAATATAATTTTGACAATTTCATAAATTATACGGCCTATCAGTTAATAATGGGCAGGTACGGGTATGTCTTATTGTTATCGGATAATTTGATGTTCGTTATTAATATACGTATCTAGTTATGGCCTCTTGCGGTCAAAATGTAGGGTTTAACATCATATTAGAGGTGACTTGCTTGCATATGTATAACGAAATATAAAAGTGACTCCGAGCACTAGAGATCGCGAGTCTGCCCACCATCATGGCCGGGTAATTTAGAAATTTTTTTCAAAAAATTAATTTAACAATTTAATTAACTGATGAATTTGCTCGCAAAATGTCACCAGCCAGAATTGTTTTAGAATGCGACCTGTGTAGAGAAAAGACAAGACCGGGATAAAGAGGAGGCAAGCATTTTTACCCAAGCTAAATTATCTCTCGGTCGGGTAGTTTTATTATAGACTACATGAAGGAAAAAAAAAATTACGCGTAAATGATAGACTAGCTGCGCCGCGCCGCGTTGTTTTTTGACTTTTCCGTGCAGTTCCCGTAGGAATGCGATATTTTCGCGCTGTAAAAACTATGTAAGATTTTGACCAAATATATAACGCACCAACATAAAAAAATCATTCAAATCGGTCTAACAGTTTCGGAGATTAGCCCGTACAAACAGAAAAATAGACAAACAGACATACAAAATAAAACAAAAACACTGTTTATGTTCTATATCACTTTATACAGGTAACCTATCACATTTTCGAAAAACTGAAAACCGAATTTCAATATTCCGTAAACGATTCATACATTTTTCAATTTCCATTGTATGACTTGACATATTTTTAAATCACCACAATAACACTTTACAGAATTATTCTTTTTCCGCACAACGTTATTCCGTTTTACGATTAATCTTTTTGACTAAATACCGTAATCTCACTTGGTCTTTTTTTAAACGCTAGAATTTTTATTGTTGTGTTATTTTTATTATTCCGAAGTAACAATTATTATTTTTTATAATTACGACACATAATGTTTTTGGAGTTCGGGGCACCCCGACATCTGTCGGTTAGGTTAGAAGGGTATGGCGGGAGTGGTGGGCGAGCAAAGCGAGCCCACCTCGCCCGCCATACCCTTCTGTTAGGTTTGACATGTATGCATGCCTGCTTGTGCTTGGTTGCATGCTTGCTTGCATGCTTGCTTGCTTGCTTGCTTGCTTGCTTGCATGCTTGCTAGATTGCTTGCTTGCATGCATGCTTGCTTGCTTGCTTGCATGCATGCTTGATGGAGTACAGAATGTAAAATGGAGAAATTGAATTTGACCTTGAAATATAATGGTTCAATTGAGCTATCGCACATGTAAAAAAATGGTTAACGTTGTCATGGATTTTCGGTATACTGGTAAATAGTTTTGCGGAAATTTGAAACATCGGTGAACAAGTAAAAAGGTAAATTAAAACGCGGAAACATGATACAATGGAAAATGTTATTTCGGATAATAAATAAATTTTCTAACTGATAAATGTCAAAAAGTTAGCGGAATAACAATATTCGGAACAAAAAATATCGGAAATACAATAGGTAACCCTTTATACATCCCCCTGACTCTGTTTTTAGCTATTTTTTTCTATGTACATATTTTCGACCTCTACAGTTTTATTATACTATAGATTTCATTTACCTTCTATATTATAGTGTCGTACCGTGGTCGAGTGGTAAAATACTTGCCTCGGATTAGGGAGGTTCTAGGTTCGAAACCCGGTGAGGCATTAGTTGAACAAATATCACTATTTGTTAGACTTTCCTCGGTTTGGTAGATAAGGACATTCCAAGCTGAATCATCCAATAAAAAAAAAAGATTATTCAGTGTTTCGGAAGGCTACTATCTATCTATGGATGTAGTCGTTACACTAGCCATGTCTTAAAAGCTTTAGGCGGCTCAATAGTTCTGACACCAGGATTTGTGAGGTTGGTTAACCTTGTAACACGCACGATAAGCAAGCAATTGCATTCGCTAATTGTAAAACGTTCAATACAAAAAAACATTGCTTTGTTGAAGAAGGATGAGAAGGTCGCGGGAAATGGCTAAGTAGTTATGGATAGAGAAGGACATGGGGCGCTATTTGGGAGGGCTCTGATATTTAAAACTCCACCGAAAAGAAGGTAGCACAGTTGCACTTGATAATTCATATTATGGTGGCTATAATGAGAACAATCTCAGAAAAGGAGTAGTGTGTGTATATACAAAAGTCAAAATCATATGATTTATATATAAATTATCATTCATTATGTTCCCACACAAACACAGGGTGGCTGTAGGACTTATTATACTCGTCCTATGTAGCGAAAAACTTCACTCTTCGCAATTTTTGTCTCTAACTACTACAGCGAAGTATAATATTATATAATCTCTCTCTTATTTATTTACACCAGTAAATGTATTTTTTTTAAATAGCAGCACTATTTGATAACATGTTATGCCCAGCAGCCCCTTAAAAGGTGGTTTCATGATTCCTCAGTAATTTTAAAATCTTGACCAGACTCTCAACTTTCATAATTATTTTAAAAAGTTGTAAAGTAACAGTTTTTAAAATGTTTTTCGGCGAAACATCAATTAGGAATTGGTAAATAAGACCTACAAATTTTTACATCTAATAGTTCCTGCATTAAATTTTGGTTAGTTAACAAACAAATTAACATTAGGAATGATAAAATTCCCAAAAAACATTCTTTATTTTAATGACAATTTTCAGATTTTTTAGTCATAAAACTTGAGACTCTCGCCAAGTTTTCAAAATTTCTTAGAAACTTTGAAACCACATAATAATATTTTTAATTTTAAGTTGAAATTTTATAACAAAATTCACTGACCGTAATTTTTTCACTTTAGATCATAATTTTTCAAACTTCCGTCAAAGTCACGAAGACGAATATTTTAAGGTTTATAGTACAGTTCATGAGGATTTAGTAGAAAAATTAGATATTATCTCAAAATGCCTTGTCCTTATTAAAATGAAAATTTTAAGTTGTCTAGGTCGAAAACTCGCAAAATTTCAGAAAAAATATCATAACCCGAAAAGCGAAACATTCATGGGGGTGTTTCGGACATTGCAACTAAAGGGTGTTATATCCCTGTGATTTCTTTTGACTCTCCTTTTTGGTAAAATTTTTTTTTGTGGTCCACCTAGGTCATGGACCTTGCCCAGGGGGGGGTCATGACCCCCATGACCCTCCCCCTGGATCCGCCCTTGGTGCCGAGGCTTGAAGCCGCGATCTTCTGAATAGAACCGTCGTTCTTATGATTGATATAAATTATGTCCATCTAAAGTAGGTACCTACTTGGGCTCTATCCTGCTAACCACACGAAGTAAAAAGGGCGACTGTGGCCACTGAGCTCGGGGGATTGCGCATACCGCGGAATTTGATACCGCAGAGCTGTGACGTAACGGCATCAATGCACATTTTGTGCTCAAAGGAATCACTACATAGTATAAAACAAAGTCGCTTACTACGCAACGGATATTGATGCGTTTTTTTTAATAGATAGAGTGATTCAAGATGAAGGTTTATATGTATAATACATGCATAATATACTTAAGGATAACCCACAATAACCATTTTCCCGTGCGGAGCCGGGGCGGGTCGCTAGTTATCAAATAAATTGCTTAATCTAATTGAATGGATGCCTGCATTGTCGCCTTTGTTCAGTGGTTATGTGTAATCTTAATCTAAACCAATTAAACAACAACCAACTAGATGACTAACTACTACATATTTCATATTCATTCGAGGTGAACAGGACAATCATGATGGCAAAGCCTCTGTGTGGTCGGGTGGTAGCTATGACAATGCAGGTTGAATCACCTGATTGGTGTCCGAAAAGAAAGACGATTCCGTGCTTTGGAAGACAAGTAAAACCGCCCTCCCGGACTACGGATGTAGTCGTCAAATTATAACCCATGTCAGACAAAGGAGCAATCTAATATTGAGAAAATACTGCAAAAATATACTTATCATCCACCTTCAGAGTTTAGTAAATAATAGTAATTGATGTGCCTGGGAGCGCGGGTGGAATTCTCCGCGCTCATGTGGATGTGATCACGTTTCGAGGCGCCCGCGCACCGCGATCCGCGGCCAGTAGCCGCTGCCTCAGTCAAACTTTTTTGTCTCCTCTCTGACAGATCGAATTAAAATAAACGCTCGATAACGCGTCCCATAATATTATCATCCTGTATTTGGTTACGTGAGCGAGTGACGTGCAGTGGGAACGCGGTAGGTGGGACTCGTCCGTTTTTATTCTTCTCTATTATTTTTTTTCAATAATTTGATTTAGATGAAACGATATCAAAGGATTATTTAAATTACACGAAAATGATGACTTAGTAGACAAAAGCTAAGTTGCTGGACTGTATTTTTTTTGTTTAATTTGAAACTGCGGGTTTTTTTTCGAAAATAAGATTTTCAATCTTTCTAAAGCAAATTACAGTTGTTAAAAGTATTAAATCTTTTAATTCATCAATGAAAATTAAATAAACATTTTTTGTTGGAAAAATCGTAAAACAAAACAAGCGCAGTGAGGCGTGCCGGCTACTGGATACAATACGGAAGGCTCACCACTGCGCCCGCGTCGCCGCCACCATCACTTTTCTGCCAAACCGTTACTAATCACCAGATGGTATGTTTTTTTGTTTCAACAGCTCCATAATAATTACGTTTGACACATACGCTACATGGTTCAGTAAGTATGTGGAATTCACTATCGAATCGATATTTAGGAAAAGGATCGGTGGATATTATTACCATAGCTTTTTGACGTTTCTGAGAATTATTGAGTGTGGAAGGTAAGCTATGTAGGCGATGCTAATTCCGGTAGCTCTCTATGGCTTGCGGCTAGGACGCTGACACGCATTCACGCGCGCCTTCGCGGTGAAAACCCATACCTTGGTAGGACTGCACTCGGGTGTTAAGAAGGCTAATGGCTAGTCGATCTAACTCACTTTCCTTACCTAAAAGCTTCTAAGAAATGATACTTTTATTTCATGTTATCCTACAGTAACAAAAAAGTGCTTCTTAGTACTACTGGAGGCTTATACCTAAATAAGGTACGGGCGCCGATGAAGGCCCACTTAATTTCAAATCCTTGTAAAATCTTGCAGTTAAGTAAAGTAAAGAAAAAACATAATGGAAATTATAATATATTTATTTGGGAAGCAAGATACCTAAAAATGTAGTACAGCTTTTGGCATTTTAACACAAAGATAAACACTTTTTATAAACTTGGTATTGGGCTATCTTGGGAAGCTGGTCGCCGAAGATGGCCCGAAAAATATTAATGGAAATATATGCATTATAAACATTTTAACACTTTTAACATAAAATATCAAAATGAAACACAATCTTCTCATAACATTATTCACAAAAGGTAAAATAGTTAACGAAAAATTCAGATGTGGGCCATCTTAAATCTATCAAAATATAAATCAACTATAAAATAAAAACTAACTACTAAATAAAAATATATTTTACTTTTAAATTAACTTTGAAAGTAACTTATCGAAAATATAAAGAAATCAATTCTTTTTTCTAAAACATTTTTGTTTTAGTAGGTGGGCTATCTAAGGGATACTGATAATTAACTTTGAGATCAATCAAAATAAGTGTACTTATTAGTAAAAACAAATAAGATGCTATTGTCTTTAATTATGTGCGTGTATTCTTAACAAAAAAATAAATTATCCCAAAATAATCTGAAAAGCGAATGGGGCTATGTTGGGGATCATATTATGGGCCATGATAGGAAATGACCCCCAGTTTAAGTATAATCTCGTAAAAATACAAAATAGGTAATAAAATAATAAAACTCATCTGTAATTTCGTTGATTAATAAATTAAATACGAGTTTTCACAGTTTAGAGCAAACAGATTTGCTTTTAATTTGCAAATTTTCAAAAGAAATGACATCGTGGAGTTTATAAAACGTGTATCGTTCTGACATGACCAAGCAAACTGTCGTTTGTCTTCAAAATGGTGACGCCCCGGTAATGAAACACACTTGACTATTGTCTATGATACTAGTAGCTCCCGCGTAAACCCGCGTAATTTCAAATGTTTCGAATAATCATAACTGTATTTTTTTTTAAAGTGGGCTATCTTAGGAGCCGGGCTATCTTCGGCGACACTATACCTTATAACTAAATGGCTTACAAGAATAGCCAAAAAAGAAAATGTCACTCTTATTAGCAGCCTTATTGCTAAGTTAGTTGTCTTTTTCAGGCAACCTGTATCTAACCATTGAAAGTATTTAACAACATAGTTCAGTTTGACGACTTTGTCATTTGAAATGTTCATCAGCAAGCCAAATAACGATAAGAACAATTATTAAAATCAAAAACGTATTGAATGTTATTTTAATGGAACTGGCGTCCACTCCCGTTGTGCTTTAATCTGCTCTCTGTTGAACTTATCCATATAAATACACATTATACTATATGTATGACACGAAATATAAAAGTATTAAAACAAAAGGCAAACTCATCTTAATCGTACCGAATACTCGAGCGGAGGCAGAGCGATATCCACCTTATCGAGTTACCTAGGCTACTGGGCAATTTGCCACAACACATCAATGTGAACCTTCATAATCCTACAAATCATTTGAAAAAACAATCCTAAAGTAAGTGCTTCAAAGTTAATTTTACAGTGAAAAATTGAAGCACATAAAACAATGCACGACTTTAAAATAATAGTCGCTTCGGTGATTTTATGGAAACATGATATCGTGTTGGCCTCTCACATAAAGAAAAAAGCAAAACCCGACTGAAATTGTTTTAATCGTCGGAAGCCGCACGGCACTGGGGCTATTTTGTGTAATTAAAATGATTACACAACACATTGTGGAACGTTATTCGGGAACAAAGTCGTTCAATGACAGTTCATGCATCTCACGTAGTTTGGAAATGAGAAGGAACAATGCCAGCCATACCAAGAGTAAGGAAGATTTTTTTTGTATACAAGCATACTTCAGTTGTAGAGAATTTCCTTTTAGATACTGGCTGTTACATAGTTGTTTTTGGTAGGTTATCATGTAGGTTATCTAAAAAAAACAAAACATAAAATTGAATGTTTTTGGTTAAATTTTAAATAACTGTAAAAATCTTTACTGCATAATTTGCCCAGTATTAAATAGTTGTCTTGTCTAATCATTTATCATAATCAGCAATTGCTCAAATTGACGTAATGGTTACCGGTTTAAATATAGAATTTTCAGGGTTCCATATCAAAAAGTATGATGGTTATTTTAGAAGTGAAAAGCATCTGACTGAGCTCAGTATCCAATGGGATGGGTAATAATAGTAATACCACGCCTATGAGGTCTCGAGGTGTCGAGGTGTTGAAATTTTATAAAAGGTGAAACGATTGCACTTTTCCCTGCCTATTCCTAAAGGAGATAGCCGTCATAAACACAAATATTTCAAAACTTTGCTGGTCGTCTTTGTTTTTCTAAATAGATTTATTATCAAGTACAATCTATAATTATACTTAAACGAAATGTTATTGTTTAAATATCATCACATCGTGCGAAAATGTTACCTGAAAAATAATTCATGTATTAAAACCGTAAACATAAGAATCAAGGTTTTTTTTTATAGTGAAGAACCCGCCGAGCTATAGTTGGATCCGCACTTAACAGGTCTCGTATACCTCATGGCCAGTGACGTAAGAGGGTTGATATAATCGATTGGGACAGCGTACGATTTGTTTGAACTAACTTGCGCATGAAATGTCGGTCGGATTCAGCTACCGATGGTTCGCTGGTTACCTACCGCCGCCGCTGCCGTCGTTCCACCACAGAAAAAAACTAGTGGCTCTGCGTCTCTGTTTTAAACCACCCAAATTCCTTTGAGGCAAATGCTCTGGGTAATCGCATGTAACGATTTATTTGATTCAGCGAGAGTTCAACAATCTCTACGAAAGCTCTACTTCAACCTCGCTAGGCAAAGATAGCTAACAGAATCAGATAACAATTCCTATCCGGGTTCAGAATTATTGCTACTTATTAGGTATCTGACATATCCACATTGATATGGCGTGACGAATTTTATCCAGCTAAAATGTTAGCAAATATGAGACGGCAAAGGTAAGAATTTGCCTAAGTGGCGCCTGCTGCCTACCTGAGGTTTCCGTGAAGTGCAGATCGCGTGTCTAGTACAACCGCGAACATTCACGAAGTGGACCTTAAATGGCTCCGCATAACTAAACTGACTACGCTACTATACTCCCACTGATCATTACCGTAAACATCGTGGCTTTAGTGTAACATTCAATTATCTGCAATCATTGAAACGGTAAAAATCGCTACCGTTTTGAAAGATTTCTTTTTCCGCGAAAGGTTCTATATCTTCGGTCCGTTATGGTTTTCGGAACGGAAACATCGGGGTGATTAACTTCGCAAAACTTTCCTTTTCGCGTTCCGAAGTTGACGAACGCGACAGAAAGTGTAGCAGGTGATGGTGGAACAATGGCTTAATAGATTGGCTGCGTTGACATAAAAACGATCAAAGACATCGGTATGTCTTGTAAAGTTTTGGGTACCGCAAAAAAAGTAAAATGGAAAAAATGTTTCCCTTATGACCGCGTTCCAACCGCATACCTTTTAAGCCGTGTCGCGTGGCGTAAAGAACTTTTACCGAAAACCTTTTACGACTAAATTGCGATGCATAGCACTAAAGTTTCAACAAGAAGAGAATACTGGGCTAATACGGGGCGGTGAAAATATAGTTTTATGATAAAAAAATAAAGCATTCACATACATACTTATTTAAATTAATCGTTCTTGCGACTCGTTTAAAATACGTCATAATGTATGTACAATTATCACAAACAAAACCGTTAAAATGCGAGTACGTAGAGTTATCACAAAACTTTTATGGAACCAATAAATGCGTCGAATAACGAGGGGATACGGGAACATCATCAAATTCTGTTTCGATTACAAAATCGTTGTAAATCAAGTACCCAAATTTATAAAAGCAATAAAGTTGTCGCCTTTTATCCCTAATGAGGCACCATTAACCTACCTTTATTGGTTTTATAGATCAACATTTTACCAAATTACACGGATCCGAAATGAAACGTAAAAGATATGAAAATAAACTGTTTGACTTGGACAGATTTCTTATCATATTCAAATAGTGTTGAACGTAAGCAAATACATTTTTGAAATTTGTTAATTTAAATTAAGTATTCTTTGAATAATAAGATATTGATTGTATCAAATGTCCAAGAATAAAGTATCTTATTCTTGGATAAGATTACATGAAAAATAAAAGTAAATTTGCAGTGACCTATGTCATATCGTAACAATTTATCCAACAAAATTATAAACATAAAATTATCATAGTGAAATTTGAATAGGAATTTGATAAGTGCGTGAACGAATAAGTAAGTAGGTGAGGGCTCTATATAATCCTACTCTACCCTAGTCAATCAATCGATCATTTATTCTGAATTTACACCAGCCATTTACGGGATAACAAACACGCAGGTGCATAGAAGACAAATTTTTACCTATAAAATTAATGGACTATTTTTTCTTTTTATCATCTGCAATCAGAAATTTGCTATAACAGATAATGTGGAAAGTTTGGCATGCGAGTGTGTCTTCCATTTATGACATTTACTCATCAGTAATACAATAAGACAGTTCATTTGTCTTGAATGTCCTTTATCTTAATATAGCTTTGACTTGGCAATGTTTTCGCTAGCTTTTTGGGATGACTTTCAACTTCAAGGTTCTCCATATAGTTTGAGTTGTCTTCCTTAACAGTTTTCATTTGAAGGTGCTCATCAATTTCAGTATTGGTTACAAACCACGGCACTTGGCTTATGACAGAGTCACAATATTAAATAGACGATTGCTTTTTCAAAAAATTATAGAAATGTGTGAATTGAATAGTCTGCCAGTGAGAAAACGGCGAGCATGCAGTACCTATGCACTTCGCCACAGTACATAAGCATCCCTTGGCCCTTATTCGATAGAAAAAAGCGAGAGGAAAGGATACTAGCGACACAAGCATTAGGGCTATTAAAAAATCATTGTAAACTTTAAAGAGATCGTATATGAACGTGATTGTGATCACGCGACGTCGCGGGCAATGAGCGAGGTGCGCAGGCGATGCATCAATTGCGCTCCGCAAGGGGTCCAGGTTAGAGTCCAAACCCGAAATGCTACGAGGTGCAAGATCAATTTATCGATGTTTTAAATAAGTTTCTTTTTTCATGATTAAACTTAGCGGTACACATAGAAAATTAAGCACTTTTCTTATTGTCCGCATCTTAATATAGAGACAAAAAAATATTTAACAAGATTTAAATTACATAACTTAAAAAATACTTGATTGTAAATTTTTGGTTGTTTAAAGAGTATAAATTAGATAATTTTATTACTTTATATTTTATTTTATTCTTATGTTTAAACATAATTAAGTTTTTTGCTTCATTCACCTTCTCAATTGTACCTAATTAATCTTTAATTTTTAGATTTTTTACAATTTATCGAGTCTTTAGTACTACCTACTACATCCCTTTACTCTCCTGCATGACATTGAAGAGGTCTTTAGTACGATTCGGGGAAGCCAAACTTCAGATTCCACGGCGCTTGCGCGAATCGCTGCCGACGCTGCAGCCTCAAAGATAGAGCTGAGATAAAGCCCACTTATGACACGAAGCATGCCTTCATTCCAACAAATTGATTTCGAACAAGACGATTATGAGCCTCTATCTCACCGTATCTCCAATTCCAATCTGACTCACTGTCGGAGAAACAAAGACCTTGTTATCGTTTATAAATTGACACGTATCTTCGGGCGGGTAAATCACGCTTAGTAGTATTGATCGATGAGATTGAGTTTGTTTAGTATTTCATAAATAGATGGAACAGAATAAATGTTGATTTAATTATTATGTAAAGCGATCAATATACATTGTAGGTACAACACAAAATATGAATTGTTGGTCAGTATTGACTAAAATGGTGTCATACCTGTCTATAGGTACTGCTAAAGTTGAGCATTTTATTTTCTACTTCTAAAACTAAAATCTTTCAAATTTTTTGTGCGTGTTGTTGTGCTCGGCAATTATTACCTACACTAGTTGGTCAGAGCGTTGATGATCAAGATAACCGATTATTAATCGCCGCTAATTACTGCTGGTGTTAGTTCGACCTTTATCTGGACACCATTTACCTACTACGGCCACAAAAACACTAACAAAAACCGTGAAAAAAGGTACAGTTGTAATTTTGTACCCCTGTTCCGGCGGTCACAGTTTCACCTGTTCATTGTTTGGCTGGCGGCTGCCATAAACAAAGGGTTCAAATATCACAGTTTTTGGAGATAATAGCCGTCAATGCAATAAATTTCATTGGTAATAACTGCACTTGCGGAGCCTAAGATTATCGCTTTAATATATGGGTACAGATTTTACGACTGTGATTTATTGAATTGATATCTTTGTTGTTTTGCGCTCTTCGGGTTGTTTGTGTAAGCTTGGGTCGCAAATCTACTTACGTCAAAAACTTACTCGTCTATCTGCAATATATATTATATTACTTTTTCTTATTTTGCTTATTCGTACCTTCCAAAAATACTTCCTACAGTACTAAAAATTTTTATAAAATACAAATAGTCTTATTAGGATATGTTACAGATGCTTTAAATGTCTTGCCAGTTAGTAATGGGAGCGGATGTGGGCTCGGTCGCGATAAATCCCGTGCCCGCCGCCGCCGGCGCAGGTTTCGGGAGCCATCAGTCATCCGCGGAGGAGCGACGTCGCTGGAGGTTGCAAGGAACGGGCATTGATGTATACAGAGCACTTAAAAACTTGAATAAGTTTATAATCCAACCCTCGTACCATGAAGTATTATGATGACAAGAGTTGGTCGCATATGAAACTTAATTTGACTTTAATAAAATACTTTATTATAAGCCATACATAGCCTAGCCTATGTTACCCGGGGATAGTATAGTAATTTCCCTTCTGTGAAATAATTTTTGAAATCTATTAAATAGTTTCGGAGCTCATTCAATGCAAACAGCAAACAAATCTTTCCTCTTTATATAATACTAGCTTCCCGCCGCGGCTCCGCACGCGTTAATAGTTTTTCCCGTGGGAATGAGGAATTTTCCCGCGGTAAAAGTTAGCCTATGTTCTTCCGCAAGGTCTATTCTATCTTTGTGCCAACTCCGCCCGCTTTAACAATTTTTCCCGTGGGAATGAGAAAATTTCCCGCGGTAAATTGTCTAACTTTGTGCCAAGTTTCACCAAAATCGGTCAGTACTTTCGGAGTATTTTCAATTATTAGGAATATTTTACGTATTTTTTTCACACCTTGGGTTACATTATTGAAGTTTTAGTAAGGAACCCTAATTTTTTGAAAATAAAATATAGCCTATGTTACTCAGGGTGAATGTAGCTTCCCAACAGTGAAAGAATTTTTGAAATCGGTTCAGTAGTTTCGGAGCCTATTCGATGCAAACAAACAAACAAACAAACAAACAAACAAAAAAACAAACAAAAAAACAAACAATCAAACCTTTCCTCTTTATAATATTATTAAGTATAGATTAGTATTAGTATAGATTTAATCTTATAAATAATTGACATCTTCTTTTACTATCTTATATTTTTGTGAATATTTGAGAATGCTCGATCACTACTGCCCAATTTTTATTCCAACCTTCCTTCTTCACATTGATGACATTTATTTCTGTCTAACCGCATAGCTCGTTAGATTTTTTTACTAATACCTACTTTTTTAGTGTTAATGTATGATTTAGACACTTTTTAGTTAATATTGTATACGATACAATAAAATTACTGCCTAATCTCTAACTTCTGACAGACTTGAATCTTTCTGACTCTCACATTGCTCTGTACTGTATTCTAATGACTTCTTATTAAAAGCTAAACCACTCTGAAGGATGTCCGACAATCCGTGATACATGATGATAACTGCGGGCGAAACGCGGTTTAGTCACACTAAATCAGCTTGCTCACTTCTGCCCGCGTAATTCGCTTAATTTCACTTAACCTGCAGTAATAACATCTTATTAAGGTGTATAAACATTATTCAATTGGAGCTGTTACTCTTTGATTAATGGAAAATAAAACTGGTCAAGTAATATTTCTCGGTGTGGTTTATACTTTACACAACTTTTTTGTTTTTCTTTTCATGTAGCTTTAACTCAGTTTACATTGAAAAGTATAATCTCCTTTAAAAATTAAAATACTAAAAGAAGTGTATACTATCGTCTATTCTGTGCAATATATTTTAATTTTCTATTTAGGAATCTTATATTTTTTAAATTAATACATACATATTTTGACTAGTTTAAAAATTTCAACTCCGATACGCTTTAAAAATAATCTCCTTACTTATTAAATAGAGCTGAAACTCTCACGTTAACTTGTGAAAAAAAGACAAATAGTAATATATTTTCAACGGTTCATTCGTAAATCACAGGTTATGAAACAAACGGCAATATAAAAGTCATTACGGTCAAGGCGGGCGAATCATCGCAAACGGCGCGATTTGTAAGCTTGCGTCTGCGCAACGGCTTGGTGTGTTTTTGATTGATCTCCGGATAATACTCAGCCACAGGACATTTTAGCCAATCTCCTAACATACTCCAATTTGAACTTTAGAATTACAGCAACAAGATAAACTTCACCATGTAGTCATTTTAATAATTAATAAAAAGTACTACACATGAATTTGATCTGTACAGTAAAGGGAATAAAGATAAAGATAGCATGGAGTCTGGCAGGGTAGGGCTGTCAGGTGAGACGAAATCAGCACAGGTCGAGTTTCTGTTGGCCGCAAGCGAGTGATTAGTATGGAAACTATGCATTTGCCCTCATAGAGTTTGAAATGTATAGACCGAAATAAATCAAATAATTATGATAGTGTGGTAGAGTATAATGTGTAGAAAGAAAATCTAAATTAACTTTATATAACACGCTCTGTATTTTTTTAATAATATCTATTAAAAGAGTCACTTTAATTTCGCCCAACGAATCAACCACTTTTCAATAATTGCGCCACCTTGAATACAGAATATATTGATTGCGTAGACAACTTTATTTAAAATTATTTTAAAATATTTAAAAAATAGACCGTTTGAAAAAGGTGAATAAAAGAAATACTGTATACAAATACTTTATAAAGCTACTTTAAGAGCTTTCCGCTCTCGCATGTCAGAAGCTTGATTGATTGATTTCGCGTAGCGAGCGTATAAGTCAATAAATAAAATAGCGTCCAGTCTATTCCTTACTAAATGTTTATAAATAAAGCGCAGCTATCATAGCGGCAAAAGAGTTACCGTAAGAGCTTAAATGTGTTTGTTATTTTGTCCTACAGGCACTTATTAGGGGTTCTTTGGCGGCCGAGCCTGGGGGCTTGGAGCGCGCAACGTTTACCTGCCACGCTTTGTCAAGGGGGTTCGTGTTCTAAGAGGAAATTATAATTTTAACGTTTCGCTGAAAATAAAATTTGAAGCAAAGGGGAAACTTGATGGAAACTTCAAAGCAAACAAAGGCCTTTTTCAATATTCTGTTATAGATATCTTGTTAGTACAAGTATTCGATTAGATAGGGGTACAGTTGTACTCGAAGTTGCTGCATAGTTTGCAACCTGTCACTTGATGCACTACGAAATACAAAGATCGATGTGTCTTATTTTAGGAATCTTAACAACACTTTTCTAAGGGTGGTTTTAGTTTGGGTTCCCTGTGTGCTTATGAAAACTCTGCTTACACCTTTAATGAAAATAGCGGGTCCTATGTATTTCATAAGTAACTCGAGCCAGTTTATGGTATGGTTTTAGTAGACAAAGAGCCTATGATGAATTTTTTATAACTTTTGAATTTATAGGTAGATACAGATAGATTTGTTTAGCAAGAGGAACTGCACAGACTTTGTGTTGAGTAACCCCGACATTATAGACACTGCAGTTTACAATAGATGGATAGCGGCGCGCGAGTAAGCGGTAACAGATCGCCGCAGTTGGCTTTTGAACCCGATGAGTGAGCCTTCATCGGCTGGCCCGCCACTTTGCAGGCTAGTGCTGCTAGCAGGCTGCTCAGGATACCATCGATACATATATCGACTGGTCGCAAATAAGAAAAATGACAGTAAATATGTAAATGGTGGCAAATGTCGGTTAGAAAATTCTTGAGTTATATTTGACCCCTTTTTTGCGGTCCAATTCATTTTGTGCTCTAGCTCCATCTTGCTAAGTAAGTAGGCCTGCAAAAAGTCTAGTCTTAGTCTTATCATATTTGGTTTAGTTTGGAGCTTGAAAAGCACTGAAATACAGGTTGCAATGTAGAAACAAAGGGGGTCTATTTTTTTTAAGCAGTATTTGTAAAGCATATCGTGCGTGCGTGGAAAAAGGGACAAATAAGAAAATCACAACTGCATAATATTAAGATCAAAACATCGACAATATGCTATAGAAACCCTATACCAATCGATCGGCAGATCCAATAATGATACAATTAATAATGTTATAAGCAGCGGGCGATAGATGGCGGGTATAAATCGGGCGGCGCCCGCGCTATTATCTTGTCGATACTCGGGGTCGTGCGCACGAACATCGCTGAATTACACCACTGCACCACACTGCTCCTGTCAAAGTTAATTCCTTACTCGTGTCGCACCAAAGTTCATTTCTTGCTGAAGAAACTATGCTAGGCAACATTTGTGTTACTTTACGACCTATATTTTTGATAGTTTTTTTTGGAAAAATCGTTTCTAAATTTTGATAGAGTTGTAATTTCAACTTTTTAGTTAAGGTATCTAATTTCTTCAAATAATAATAATCATCCTAATTTTAACCTAAAGATGTCTACTATATGGACGGACAAATATAAAGGACATCTCACACACTCCTTCATGACCCTAAATTAGGTAGAGCCTGTGCTCTAGGTGTCAGATACTTGATATACTTACACATACATATCTTACTTATAGATAAATACAAAAGCTTATAATCACAAATCTGGGCGAGATTCGAACCCGTGACCCTTTTCTTTGGAAGTATTCATTCTACCGACACGGGGTTGTCAAAAAAGGGCTGTCATAAAGATCTCTACAGTGACTATAGTGCTGCCCGCATCCAGTTTCCCGTGACCTTCAGTACTCCAAATATTTTCGAATATTAATTTGTGTGCTGTTACAATGTTCAAACAAGCACCTAGTTTATTTGTGGATGAAGCGATACTGCCGGTTTGTCTGTTCAAGTGTGAAATGCGGGGTCGTGGTAGGCTGTATGGCTGTGTGGCTGTATGACGAGTGATTAGTTGCCGGGCAATAATTTAGGCTCACCGTCAGCGAGTCAGCGAGACGGGATTTGTATCGACGCCTTGTTAGGCTCACTTGTTATGCTCGCGCTCACATCAGAACAGATTAACGGGTCGCTACAGTGGAATCAGCTTTATATCACTAGAAAGCTTGTTTATTTTTAATTCGGTTAAAATCAAGCAAATGTTTTTACTTTTTGAGAAATATGTATTAAATATGAACATTATTATGAAGAAAGTGGTGAGAATAACGACCCAGCAAGACATTACGGGAAGCAAAGCAGAAAATTAAGAAAAAAGCAGAATGGCATAGATTCCACCGACAAGAGTGAAGTTATTCCCTTCCATTCCTTTTTATTATATGCTTTGTTTTATATTAATCATAGGAATAGGATGTTTATTTCTCAAATATTTTTCTGCAATGACTGTCTGACACAGGTTGTTTTCTGCTTACCTGGAGGCCCCAGCTCAGTACGTACACAAAATATTTTGATACAGAAATAAAGCAATGCTTTATTTTTAAATTAAGATTGAACATTATTTGAAATAGACTGTTTCATGATGTAAAAAAGATATTTAAAAATACTATCTAGATCTACAAATAAAATTTACTTTTACCGTTACATCAAGCAAGTACGTTACTATAGATCAGACTCCACTCCATGCTAGCATAGCTCGTGCGGACATTAATATATCGCTGACCATTTATTTACATTAGCGCCATTTCTTTATCAGTTTATCATTGATTGTCTCGAGGCCGTATTGAGGTGCGTGCACAAAAGCATAATATTGATTGATTAATAGCCGTTGACTAAATGTAAATACGATTGAGCTTTTGTGTGCTGGTTGGCCCGTACAACTTGTTTGAAAGGATCGAATTGCGTGGTGTAAGGTGTAATGTATTCGTATTAAGGTGGTTATTCGAGAGATCTTGACAGCCCATTTGTTGAAAAATAATTCTGAAATGAAGCAATGAAATCATGGTTTGTGTTGATATTAATGTGCGTCTGTTTGAAATTTAGAGCGTGCTGCGAGCGTAAGTTTTAATAGTCAGAGATCGGTGAAAATAGTTCTAACCATCCACATCAACCATCCACATAAATTTTATTAACATGGCGTTGCTTTCATTCTAAAATTTCAGAAGATACTTTTTCGTATAAAATCTTTGGGGTGTGTACAAAATATGAAAATAATCGTCCCCGCTTTCCATGCCACTTTTTTGATCTTGTAATTATAACACGTTAACTTCTTTTTCTCCATTTTGACGTGTGGGTTGTAAGAATTAATTTCTTAAATTTTTGTCTGATTTTTCTCAGTATCATTATCACAAAAGAATACGACCCAAAAAAATAACCCTTTAGCCGAGACACGGTGTATTACCAGGCCAGTTCATTGAAGAGTTACCACCGCTAAGCCCCTTTATTAGCTGTCCATATGAACTGCTTCAGAAGTTCATAAGTATTTTTTGTCGCCACTCAGCGACAACCATTGTTGATTTGAGTTATTAGTGGGTTCTTTATTATGAACACTTCCACCGTCCCTTTACCGCTGATCGTATTATGCAAGAGTATTTTGACACATCGCCTTTTATTGTTTACGTTTTTTTCTGGTCGTAAATTATTTTTTGGGTCAAGTGTGCGTTGCTGACGAGGATCTGATGTGTGATTAAGGATTACCTTGATTTTATGATTTACGACGATCTTTTGTGGGTTACATCGGATGGAACGTTTGGATTCATAATAAAGAATGTTATTGTACTAGAAACATTTATACAAGTACATAGTTATATATTTTCGAAACAAAACTGTTTTAAAGTTTTATAATAAACTAGCGACCAGCCCCGGCTCCGCACGGGAAAATGGTTATTGTGGATTATTCTTAAGTATATTATGCATGTATTATACATATAAACCTTCCTCTTGAATCCCTCTATCTATTAAAAAAAACCGCATCAAAATCCGTTGCGTAGTTTTAAAGATTTAAGCGTACAAAGGGAGGGACATAGGGACATAGGGACAGAGAAAGCGACTTTGTTTTATACTATGTAGTGATAATATCAAAAGCACTGACGATGAATATAAATTTTCAGTACTATGAGTGTATAAAAATAAATAAAAATGCAATTATGTGTCTGAAATTTATTCGTTTTTTAGATGTAGCAAACGTAGTAAAAATGCTACGCCGTAGCAACTGCTACGGATTATCTACTTCGACGGTTTCAAAACGGCGAGTCTTGTAATTATCAGAATTAGCTAAATTATCATGGTATTTTTTAAGAAAACAGTTGTGCTGCTACATATTATATAGGTAGGTATAGATTTAGACTAAATAGGCGGCGGCGGCGTGTGTGAACACAACCGCGACGAGCAGTGTGGTAACTGATTGAATGTCGCACAGTAGCGGCTGGCTTCCGCGCTTAGCTTGTTCTAGTATTACAAATAGGGCAGAAAAGACAATAAATTGTCATACCTAATTATACTTCTTAGAATTGAATATACTTCCGTTTTACTTTTTTTTCTTCCTCTTCTTCTTTCTTGTAATACTAGTAATAATACTAATATTTTAAAGAAGAAAGATTTGTATTTTTGTGTGTATGTTTGTAATAAATAAACTCAAAAACTACTGTGCCAATTTCAAAAATTATTTCATCTTTAGAAATCTAAATTAACCCTGAGTAACTCAAACTACCTTTTACCGCGGGAAAATGCCTCATTCCCACCGGAAAGACTGTTAACACGTGCAGAGTCGCGGCGGAAAGCTTGTCTTTGATCATACCTACTGTATCCGTGACAGAATTTTGATCTCGTACAATTTTGAAGTCGAAACAATGCGATATAATACTGTCTACTGATACAACGTTGGCAGTAAATCAACATTACGCAGTGTACTGTGAAACATGAACACCTAAATATTAAAATAATATTTGTATTTCAATTTATTTGTTTTAAAAAAGAAAACAAATTCAAAATACATACATACAAATAATACACACTCCAATAATTTATTTATTTATTTATTTATTTTATCAGCTTACACTAATACAATATGATTGTAATACATGACCAAAGCTTATGCTAGTGTAGTGACCACTTACAAGTAAGCACAGCATAATAATATAATTAATTTCTTAAACCCCTATTTAAACATTGGGATAACAGATAAATATTAAAATAAGAGAGCTGGGGTCAGCACAGCTATGTTTATCAGCAGAAGATTATCGAAGCAGTAAAACAAACAAATGCGAAAAACCACGGATAAACCAAAATCAAAGTTTTCGTTTACAGTTAGAAAGCACTAGTACAAAACCAAGAGACATGAATCATGCATAATATTTTTTATTATTTTTTATTTTATGTCCCAATAGTGTGAGCTTATACAGAAAATAGAGTGGCTGATCACGTGCGGTGCGTGTTGATCTCAGTTTAATACATTTTCTGCTATCACGAGTATGTTATCATATTTTATTTATGCAGTAAATACTAGGAAACGTATTTTACATACAAATGGTAATTAGTAATAAGATCGTGTTCACAAGTCTATGGACAACTGCGCAGTACTTCTTACGACACAATAAGCCTAGGCGAGGCGTTCAAAAGCCACGCTAAACAATTAGCATAAATTAAAGTTACTCCCTTTGAAATAGACCGACGACACGTTGCTGCTAGTTGGTTGATAATCTTCCTTTAGTTCAGTAAAATCACGGTCGATGTTCAATATGTTAGAAAGGATTTTTATAAGAGTACATTTTTTTTAATTTACCTATGCTTGTGTCGAAATTGTACGACCAAATAAGTTTCACCGGACTTGCGGGGGAGTGGAAGACTCTACCCCCCCAAAAAAGTCATATACCTATATACCAACGCGTCTAGGGGCGGCTCGAGGGAGCCTCGGACCACGGCCTAGCGCGTTGATACTGAAAAACATCGTGAAGGAGACGACGCCTGAGGGGGGGCTCTGTCTCTGATTATCAATTTTGATTTTGGTTATGGCCGCGCCCCCGCCGGAGGGTACGAGCGTTACCTGAAGGGTATTCGCTACCAGAAGAGCATTCTGTTAGGTGTAATCTAAATTCTTTGGCTGCTTTAACTGCATTTCGTCGTCAGGTTCGGAAAGGATGAAAGTACTAAGTAATAAATGCACTTTTGTAAATTACGAGTTCTAGACCTACAGTAGCGTTTGCGACTATATTCATTTATAATGCATTTAAAGTTTAGTAAAATTTGTATATCAGATTGTGGAAATTTTTGTATGACCAAAATGCAGTAAATGGGTACCTACGTAAAAAAATACAAATAAGTAAAACTAAAATTTATGTAGATAAAATATATATTAAAACATTATTTTTGACGTCCTCGCAGTGAATGAACCTTGTGGTCGACATGGACTTATTGATCTCTCCGTAATTATAACATCCTTGTACAGAATCAAAAACTGACAACAAGGACCCTTTTCGCAGAGAACGTTGCATTTAAAATTTTGAGAATGTATCCAGATCTGAAAACGTTATTAACGTTTCAGTCTTTGTCACGCCAAAAAATAGAAACCTAATAGATGTATACTACAATACCCTCACTATATACGAGTATTTACCAACAAACAGCCAGTAGTAAGCGCGTGAGCACACGATGTGATAAGGACGCGTACATAAGGAAGCGGCCATGTGTGCGGCCCCTAGCTGCCCTAATGCTCACTCATTGGCGAGCATGCGCCCGCGTCTGCAATTAGCCCTTTATTACCACAGCCATTGGCTACGCTGCATCATGCCTTATTTAGAACGAGAGTGTACGGCTAAGCATATACTTAGTAGGTACCTAAAATGTGCTGGTTTAGATGAAAATGAGTACATAGATAATTTTAAAGTAGCGATATGTTTTTGTTAATATTATGAATTATATTCGTTTGTTTATTCTTATTTTATGTGAAAACGAGTGACAAATCTGTATGTAAGATTTACATAAACGCGAAGCGCGGCTTTCCAACCTCTCTGCATAGAAAATGCACTAAACGCATAGAGTAAGGAAGATTTTTTTAGGTCATCTTACACAGTTCATTAAAAAAATGCATTGAGCCACCGGTGGTTTTTCGATTTTAACTTCCGATTCAGTAGATATACCTACCAAACATTAATTAATTATAGTTTAAGCAGGTGAACTGCTTTTCCTTATTTATGTAATATGAAATTTGTTATAAGTACACAATAAACATAAAGAAACAATATAAAAATAGATGATACAACAGGCAGGATTACCAGAACAAAAATACTACCGGAACAAATAGCAGAACTGGTTATTTTTGTTCCGGTAATCCGGCCTGTTGAAAAGAAAAGTTTCAGAATTTACATAAAAGATTTTTTTTCATCGGGATCCGTAGGTTGAGATTTTTTATGAAACATATCCTAAAATTTTACTGCGAGTAAATTCGGACTATTAAAAATTTTGTAATGACTCTGTGAGTAGAGTGTCTCACAGAAAAAATAACAATCAATACTGTAATACAAGTTAAGTATGATTATGCCCTAGTTATAAAGCTTTCTATGTTGTTTAATTTCATTAATCACCAGTGCATGCATCTATTTCTTACTACACCGATATAGATTGAAGTAGAAGATAAACTAACAATACTAGCACACTAATTAAAAACAAATTACATAAACCGTCAAATTTTAATTTCTCTTTGAGGGAATAGTATTTTCACATCGTTTATTAGAACAATGGCTACCGACGGTCGCGCTGTGCTTATCTCAATCAAACATCAAACAAATGCCTTTCTTTTGACTGTCCGAAATAAGTTACGTAGAATTTTCATTTCGTACATCCAGTACAGTATGAACCTTGACGTATATGAAAACGTATGGTTTCGAAAACGTAGTTACATGTAAGACTAATAATAATAAAAAAGGAAAGTGATTTAACGTAAACGTGCATGCCTAAACAGATTACAATTAAAGCTCTCTGCCTCATATCCACAACTAAATTAAAAACGCGGGCAAAGATAAACATGTATTTAATCATCATTATAATTCCCACGGAGGACGTGATAATTCCAGTCAAATGACGTCCACAGTTGGACAAATTCCTCCACTAAAGATCTCCAAAACGATCAGTAATCCACACATTCAGCAGCTATACGTAACATTTAAAAGAAATGTACTGGGTTCTTATTGTAATGGCTGAAGGACAACTAAAAATTATATACCTTTGCCTGCACTCATGTTAAATGTTCGTCCAGGGCAGTCGTGGAAAGCATGAAGAATTAGATATGCACTGCGATCGTCACGGGGTGACTACAAGGATGGCCTTAATGTGGATTTAATTGCAGCGAAGCTCTGTTTTTTGACTTTTATTCTAAAAGAAACAACGGAATACATAGGTTCGAAAATACCAAATAGGTTGACCCGCTGCCTTCAGTTTCTTGTTTTTTTTTAAAATAAAAATAGAAAAATATTTTTTTAATTAATTAATTGGTCTTGCTTTGAGCAATGTCAGGGGCCTTAGACAATTGAGTAATCTGGAAACCAAGTAGAAGAGGGAAGTTGTGGATCCTACTAATATGTAAGTTTTTAATTTTTACAGCGCGTGAATCCAATAAAGCCCTGCTCTTTCTTATAGAAATATGAGGCAGCTAAATATTCTAATATTCAATGTATTCAAAGTTAAAAGTCTTTAGACACCTGTCTATATTGTTATGTTATGGTCACCTTCTTTTTGGTGAAGGTGGGCTCTTTAAATTATACTTTACCCTGGAAGCTAATGATTTACAATTCTAACAGTTCGCCATCAAGCCTCGCCAGGTGCATCTTAGAATATGATTAGCAGCTTGTCAAAACTCAGTTAACCGATAATCATATTCAAAAATTAGAGAAAGGGTTGAGCTTATCTTTAAAAGATAGATCGGGGTTAGTGACTTTCTTACTTTATTTATTTTTTGTTGAAGGCCAGAAAATATTAAATTAATAATACTCATATTCAATGATATGATAGTAAAGTCAGTATGACTAGGTAGACTTAAAGCTATCTCCTTTATGTAATAGAGGCTTACTGGGTTGTAGACCTTGCAAGTCAGTAAAAGAATACAAGTAAATAAAAATGTTTAAATATTTCGGTTAATAAATCAAAATCTGTGCAAATACATGCACATGTAAGATCATAAATTAACAAGGGCATGCTGATATTTTTTTTCTTGTTTATTATGACTTTGGAAATGTATAATATGTATGAGTTAACGAAAAAGAAGAAACAATGAAAATATATCTTACCATCTTCAAGGTAATTAACACGACATAAAACAAACAATTACAAATTAATTGATACCACTTTACATAAACTGTTTAATGTTTTATTACGACGGCCCTCAAGTGTGTCGATGAAAGAAGCCTCCATACAGAGATCTCTTTTGATAACCAACCCTAACCGACTACAAATATACTCGTACAAGGGGTGCTAAATCGTCCTCAACGTATTAACTTAACTGTTTGTATTTTTAAATAATAATGCGTATCCGTTTTTGTTGAGTATTGATCAAATTTTGATAATATGTTACCAGGGACTATTTCACTGTAATATTTATTACAGGTATTAAAGGGTATTAGGGGGGGCTATTTAGGTATTTATAGTTTTCAGGTTGCAGATTTTCATGGGATTTTGAATTCTATTCGAATATGTGCGAGAAGTCGCGACGACGACAGATAGAATTTTAAACAAAGCTTAAAGTTGTTTGCCACTGAAAAGAAAGACACTTTCGGTTGACAACTTAATAACAGAACGTATCGATTCACCTATTATTATATTTAACGTAGATTACACTTATTGGGTATGGATAGTAAAAATCAATATGACTAACAAATAAAAATGTACTTTGATCTTTCCTAACTTACTGACATAAAAAATAAATAGAAATAATCACAGCCACTAAATTCAACATTTTGTATAACATTTTGCTACATGTGTGTATTTCTAAATGTTTTTACTTACTTTATTTTCATATTAAAAAAATATCTTATAACAATTATAAGGGCATACTAAACCTTTATTTTGGCTACATTTTTCGTAATTTATCGTAATTTTTAATTACTTCGCTTGTGTCGGCAAATTGACGTATAAAGATTTACCAGACTTGCACATTTATGTTACAAAAAAAACTCGTAAATTGTAGAAATGTAGATTCGTGTTCGTCCATAGATAATGCAAACAATAATAATAGCAATTATTGAAAGTGCTCTTTCTCGTACACTATTTTATTTTGAAGCGCATTTTTTATCGTATGTTATTTGAGTATTTGCTGGCGTCCAATTTAACTCATTCGTAAACACGAAGATACACAATTGTGTTTACACTTGGCTTTTTATATAAATATAACTTTTGAAGAAGGGTTTTGAATGTGAGCGAAGCATTTATCTGGCTCGAAGGAGATGTACTATAAATGGTCTTACCAGGTATTCCAAGATATTGATATTTGAAAGCTATTCTAATAATTAAATGCTGAATTTACACTGCTTAATAGTTTGTACTTTTTTAATAGACAGAAAAGACCAGGAGACTTTTATCTACTGTGCTCACAACTCCAACTTTAAGTAACGTCTCAGTGGCGAATAAAATGTAGGCTTCATGGGGACAAAAATTAAGATATCTTTTTGATTTGACCATATTTTTTTGTTTCAAACCTAATATTTCTTTTTTTAACTGGTTGTTCCGCAATATATTGGTAGTACTCATGAAACTGAACAACTTTCCCTAAGGAATATAGTTTTAAATCTCAAAATTAATACTCAACTTTTCATATAAACTTCGGCCATTTTGTATGACATGTTGAATTTAATATTGAAATATTAACCTATGTTCCTTAGGGAAATTTATTCAGTTTCACGAGTAGTATACTACTACTACATAGTAGATAAACAACTAGTTAAATTTCACGACGTATAAGTCCAATACTTTTGTTTTTGTGGTAAGTACTTTAAGAATTCTTTTACTATAATATTATTGGTATACGTCTATTTAGCAAAATATGCAACAATTTATAAAGATATCTTCGTTGAAACATTTAACATGACATAACATACGAGGGCCCGATAGTATCGAGACATTCATACCTTTATCGCATCGCATCGACATCCCCTATCCTTAGAAAGACGTAAAGGTGAACAGCTCAAAGCTCCGTCATATGCAAATCGTCATTTCCCCTTGTTTAGCGTATCTAGCACATCGAAGATTTAAATGAAGTACAGACAGAGCAAATAAAATTCATTGTAAAAATATAGGATCCAAATTAAGATCGCTAGGTATCAGAGTTGCATAAAATATTACTTGAGAATCTGAAGAGTTGATATAAAATGTATATATTCTTATTCTTGGTATTTTTATTTATTAATGTGATATTTATTACATAATAAATAAACATAAAATGTGTCCAAATATAATAGACCAAGCAAGTATCGTTGTAGTTCGTAATTTATAGAAATTACTCGTATTAAGTATGATACAGAAAAACAAAAATAAGCAAGAAAAAAAAAGACCGATTTTATATCTACGTATACCTATATAAAATATCTTGCGTTACATTTACCAACGCTACAGCATGTTGTTTAAAATTCGACCCGCCGCCACCGCCGCCGCGACTTGGATATGCAAATGCGGGGTGACATTCGAATACAAAAAGCTTGCGCGGTGGCAGCGAGTAAATCAATCGATCAACGCCGCCGGATACAGTCCCAGGCAGGAATAATGCCGCGGGGTGCTTATGCATTGATACTAGGACGATAGGAACCGAATTTATTCAAAATACTTTACAAAACACCATTTTTTAAACATAGTTTTTTGCAAAGTACATACAATAATAGGTGAAAATGCACTAATAAAAATAATTTTAAAGATATAAAATAATGAAAAGAACTGTTACCAGAGTATTGACATAAATAATACAAATTATATTTTATATGATACTTTCTGTGTCAAATTTCGGTTCCAATTATTAAAATTTTCTAGAAATCCATGACAAACTAATGTGTCGATTTAACAACAAATCTTTTTACAACTAATTCCACAGAATGGTTACATCTGTGCTTAAGTTTTGTACGAGATCCGTCATTCAAAATTTTGCTGCGTGGTGTAATGAAAACTTACTCACCGGTATTATGGTAGGAATACATCTTCATTGTGTTCATTAGCGTCGCGGGCGCAGACTCGCGGGTTTGCGGGTGACCACACCTGCCCTCCGAATATGTCAGGTATTTGGCGTGTCGAAAAAGAACACCCTCTATCTACAAAGCAGGAAAGTATGAATTATTTTTTTTCAGTTTATTAATCAGGTAAGTAAAGTACCTATTATATTATATGTGATTTGGTCTTTCAAGCAATTTGGTCTTTGACTAATATACCTACAGTTTTTTCTTAAGTTTTTCCTAAAGTTAGTCAAACGCAAAATTAAAATAATTTGTTTGTCGAAGAAGTTAGTTCAACAACGTTAAATCATGTTTATTTCTTTGATTCTTGGAGTTATGTTTCATCATCTCAGTCTAAAACGTCCACTGGCTCCCCTCAAAGATCTCAAAGAGAGAAGAAGACAAAAAATGTGTTACAGTTAATAAAGCTTCGGTTAAGCTAAATAAGTTCCTTCTCCCTATAATTTACTAAACGACTGGGTAACCGCAGAGACTTTATCTTACATTATGGCACAGTTTATCCGTAGCGGCATATTAGCGCTTAAATTGGCAGGGTTCCGCTTTAGCGCCGCTCCTGTATTAATGAATACAATGGAGAAACTCCTTTGTATTGTATGTGTGGTTGTATGACGAAATGATCGGATTTTTTATTTGTAATCTATGCTTGTAGTAACCCGTAATTTTTCTAAGTAATAGGGCCTACCAAGATTGCTTACAAACTGAGTGTGAATTATTATTTCAGTTGAGGTAGTTTAGAGGTTTCATGCGGGTCAATATAATATTTTTGTCGCGTTGTTCATTCATCTTCTTGGAGGAAATTTCAATATTGTAGATTTATTACCGCCTTTTGATAGTTACTTGCATATCGTGTGGGTTTTGATTTTGTCACTGTGCTTTTCTACCGGGGCATTTATAGTGGGGAGATATGGGTAGACCGACAGTCAGTATTCGAAAAAGAGGCAAGCATTTAATATTTATTATATTCACACGCAGAGGTAGGTATCAATTGAACAGCTGATGCAAAGTTTCAAGGCCTATTAATTCCCAAGTCTTTTATGGGAGTCTGAACGTCAAAGAATGGTATAATATAGTGTAAATAAATTTTCGCTCAGAAAATATAAAATAAAAACACAATATACTTATTGTGTAAGAAAGCCGCAAACCGCAAGTGGTTCCGGATTTTTGTTGTGATTTCACAGGTATTATCCATCCTTTGTAGTAAATAAAAGCTTTTAATTTGTGGAAGAACGTTAAATTACTTATTAAATATATTCAAGTGCCTTAATTGTGAAGTGTTATTTTCTTAAGAATGTTGCATGAGTGAGTCAGGGTTTATTTTAATGTACAGAAGCCAGCACATGCGGTTGGACATTCGCACTACGAAATTCACCACTACCGCTACGGAATACGGGCGCTCTCAAGGTCAACATGTCCAGCCGCATGTGCTGGCTACTGTACTCATGAAGAGCTATTTATTAATTCTCCATACGCTACACGTATAAATACCATAGTTTTTGTAATAATATACGTTGTGAAAGAACGAAGTGCGCAGATTTACCTAGCTCTTTGTCTACGATAGTACTATCAAATCTACTAGTACTATCTAGTAATATCAAAGCTATGATAGGTACTTACTAATTAATTTAGAGAACTTTAATATAGAGGTGGGAAATGAGCTAGTGCGCTTGGCATACTATGTCTTTTTTTAATGTTCCACTTTGCTTTTAATACTATAGTTATTTCGTGATTTAAACCTCGTCAAGAAAACTCTATGTGTAGGTTGCATAACTAGGTATAGGTTGGGTTTAGGCCATAAGTATTCCTAGAGCGACACATTGTTTAGAGAATAAACCTTATTAAGGGTTTTATCGCGAGGCGTGCGCCGTATTTACGAGCGCGGGGGTACGCCTTAAATCCACCGCCGAGCCATAAACGTGGTCAACCGTCCATTTTGCCGCTATCGGCTCCTACTCGCAACACGCAGACCAACTCGGGGAAAATATTCCAAACAGTCTTATAAACCAAATGAAACACTTTAGAAAAGCAACTCTAGTTCAAAAATATTCTTATTCTAGGTAATTTTTTTTTTGAAAAGCAGTTTATACTTGTCTCGTAGTACAAACCGTCATAATCCTGTAAATCTTCAGCCTGCCACCAGTTTGGGCATTGTCTTTCTAAAAAAACACACTAATTTGTCCGATTATAAGTAGCCAACGCTCCAGCTCTCCGGCTGCCATCGAAACAGTGTAGTCTTAAAAAAATACTTTCAAGGATCAATACATTGTTGACATGAGATTATTTTAGGTTATTGATCGTGAAAATAAATAAATAAATCTAATCAATTTTGTGAATGTAAAATAGATTTCCTTTAAACATAGCTCTAGATAACAGAAAACACTTTTATGTTCAAATTCACCTTTGTATGCAGTTTGCCGAACGTACTACGGAGGGCTAAAATTGCAATTGTTTAGTCTTAACAAAATGCACTTTTGAAATTTAGCAATTGTTACGATTTTAGGTTGAATTTTGCTTACCATGGTGGCAGTACTTGGGTCTTGGCGGGCCATGTGTATGTTGGTATTAGCATAACGACCCGCTCGCCCCTTAACGCAGCAAGCGTGGTCATTCTGCCCCCCAACGCTGCTCGCAATTTCCACTGCCAAGAGCTACGACGCCGGAAAAACAGAATGCCAAGTAAAAATGGCTCTTACACATTCATGTGCATTATTGTCTGTTTTTTATAGTTACCAACTTCAAGTGTAGTTTATGAAATATTGCCCTGAAGTTAAAGAAAGAATTGCGACACATCGATTTGGGTGTAATTGATGATGTACCGAAAGAAATAAATCTAGCACCTTTTAAAACAACAATACGGAAATTTAAAACCACAAGAAAATTGTCGGTTAATTACTCCCATCCGCATGTAAGTAAGTAGTGCATGTTCTACGCCCTAAATCTCTTCCGGGCGCTTTCGTAAATATGCACGAACCATCTTGGGTAGTTTATTTTTTAATTAGTGGCCGCTTTTTCATAGGCCGGCTTCAATCAAGATAGGAGCGGTGTTCGTGTGAATGGCCTACAGTGGCTTGGCTGTTGCCTCACGCACCAGAGCCTGAGGGGCGAGGGGAGGGGGGCCTGGCTAAGCGATTATATGCAAATGAGATGTCATAACACGTGAATAATTACGGCCAGCCACGAGTCGCCCTTTCGGACGAGCCGCACAAATTGGATTTACGTGAAAAGCAAGTTTTATGCGCGACACGCGGTGATGTATGTTTACGGGGTGACTTTGCAGTAGAACGGGGAGGAATGTTCAAACATTTTAACAAATTCTGTTTCGGTTAAGTAACTTATACATAGTTATTTGTGTTTTTTAATTGGTGTTAAGTACCGACAATGAATTGTGATTTTTTTAAAACAAGACAACCATCATTAGGTGGACCGACCACCTGATAAGGGTCGCGGGTACCTACTGGATGCGGGCAGCGCAGGACCAATCGTCGGGGAGATCTTTGAGGGAGGCCTTTGTCCAGCAGTGGACGTCTATCGGCAAAAATGATGCTGGTGAGCTATGTAATTTTATATCTGTTAGGTTTTGAGTTACTTATATTATTAGTAATGTTGTAATTTTGATTTATAATTTTTTGAAATAATTTATATGATCGAAAAAGAAAATCTATACTGTATACTAAATTATTCAAGCAAGCCAGTGGTTTCCAAAGTTAAAGTTTTACTAACTATCTGTCTGTGCAGGGGCAAGACTATTAAGCAGAAATTGGAAGCTGCGAGAGGGGCTTTGTCACGAAATCCAATTTTACACGAAAAGTCAAAAGTAAACTAAAACGCGGGCAGGCAGCTTGTTTAAAATAAATTTCTTAATTTTTCTCTCTATAATAAACAAACATAGAGAGCAGGGTAACAAAACAAACTTCTCTTGTTTTTAGATTGTAAGAAATACATCTATGGTAAGAAAGTATAATTTCGCAAATATTTAGTAGTCAACTGTTATGCGTGGAAGGGTGTATTTCCAAAAACTCCAGAACTTTAAGCACAACTGAGGCACACTGAGGCAAGCTATTCGAAAGTGTAGGTACTTAGTGTGCAGGATTGATGCATGTGAGCGGTGCGACTCGCATGGCCTGCATCGCGGCGCATATCTACCAGTATGCAGATTGCGTTCCGAAACCCATTGTGTTGTGCCTATGCAGACCGCGGAGCGAGCAAAATTGCCTCCGCCGCCGTTCGCGAATATGTGTAGCGACAGCAAAAAAGGTTGTTACAGAAGTTATAGACAGACATAAACATATAAGAAATACGAAGCAAACAAAATTTTAAAAGAAATTAAATGTGTGGTTGCTTCTTTTAATACCTATCATTAATTTCTTTAGAAAGTTAAGATTGGATTGATTCATATCATTCATAGAGGATTGCTAACATGTTCGAGACAATAAGCTCAGTTACCTATCTAGAAAACTACGTGACAATGTCACTCAGACCACGCATCAGAACACTAAGCGTAGGCAGGTCCTCTACAAAAAGAAGTGACGATGAAAGCGCTAGTGGGTACGAGTGTGGCGATCATGAAAGTGTGCTTTTGTCCAGAAGTACACGTCGTTCATTTAATTTTAAGAAATTTAATTATTTTTAAATTTAGGAATTCCCCCTATATAAGTATTCAAATGGTTCTTAAATTCCAATAAAAGTAATTGTTAATTGAATACTGATGTAATTGAATTAATTAATAAGTAAGTATTTCTTTAAACCTTTGTGTAAAAACCCTGATTTTCAGTATAAGCACCGGCAGGGGATTATTGGAATAACATATCTCTACACAAAAATATTTCTGAGCACCGTATACGTCATACGCGTTTCAACTGCAGAAATCTGCATACTTTCAGTCAAGACACGGGCACTCAGTGGAAACCGCATGTGAAATGACGATTAAGAACAGTTGTAAGTAGCCTTTGTTTGATCCCTGGGCAGATAAACTAGCTATTGTCCGGGCAACGCTACTCGGATTATTTCTGGGTTTGTCTTAAAAGAATAGCTGTCTGCCCAAGGCTTTGCCTAATACGTAGAATTTACTTTTCCCTTATTGTGAAAATTAATAAACAGGGTATGCTCGAGCCTCTCGGTGGGGATATAAATATATGGGCTGTAAACGGAAGTAGGTACTAAGTCAGAACTCTGAGTACAGTAGGCAGCATATGCGATTGGACATGTTGACCTTGAGAGCGCCCGTATTCCGTAGTGGTAGGGGTGAATTTCGTAGTGCGAATGTCCAACCTTGCTGGCTTCTGTACCTCAGGAAAGTCTTAGCATCGTATTTTTACCTCTTCTATGTAATTCAAAGGAGTTTGCCTATGAAAACATTTAAAGTTTGAGGGTGGGTATTATTTTTTTGGTTCTCTGCGAAATTACCTAACGTCAGCTCTTTCTAGCTCTACAAAATCGCAACAGCGAAATTCAAGGCTTTGATACTTTGTTATGGTAAGAACAGGTTAAGCTCATCAGATGTCTCTTTTTACTGGCAGCTCCTTTTTAGTCCTGTCTCTTTTTTCAGGTTCCGATGGATCCCGTTTCGAGAGAAAGAAATTCGGATTTAAATTACGAAATTGGATTTGGCTATTCACATCTCTACTTGATAAACTACTCAAGGATTTCGATAGCTTTTCCTCGAAGCTATGAGCAAGAATCGGGCAAATGAAATAATAAATAACTGTTTTCTGAAAACGTTTTTTATTTTTTTCTTAAGTCATAATTTTAATATTTTTTGTACCTATATCTACTACCGTCCTTTGTCGCAAAAACGGTGTAATTTAGATTTATTTCTTCACCTCGTTCGTACCTTGCCGCAGACAGGAGAAAAGTAGCCTTGATTGATCCGAAGCGATTGTCAAAACAATGCGTTTCTTCACACCGTGTAAAGAGATTTCACAAACCCCACTGCCAACATCACACACAAATTACATTTTTCGAGATCAAGCCAACAACGGCCACCACCGTCTATTGCTTGTCTATTGTTGGGCTTAGGTTCTCACCGTTATTTAATTATCTACCGTTTCGTAATTAGCGGCTCTTAAAATTACGAATTGAAAGGATAATGAGGGACCGTTTATCTTTTGTTGAACAGTGATGATAGTCCCTAATAAAGTAATGAATAATTCGTTTCCAATATGAATTTCGGCAGTTTCGTAGAGCTTGAATGTAGAACGTAGTTACTCACATAGGTAGTTTAGTTACAGTATTGTAGAGGTAGTAATTATTAAAATGACAATTGATTTCCGTTATATGAGGGCTGGTAATTATGAAATTGTTTAGTGAGGCTACCGCAACCCTGTGCTGGCCTTCGGGGGATTAGGGTTGCTACACGGCATATAAGGGGTCACAGTAGATACATATTCGGTCGGCAGCGTCAGTTGCGTGGGTTTTTTTCTGTTAATGTATGTAAATGGGAAACAATTAGGCGAGTTAAAATACGGGGTAGGCAGTCTAAGCAAGTGCACGTCGCCCCCTTTCGTCCCGCCGCCATATGTCGGTGGGCGGGCGCGGCCGCATAGCCACAATAACTATAGCGTAAAGAGTATTTTAAAAAGTACTTTTTATTTTGTAGGTTTTTAAAAGCGACTAGGCATAATCAAATCCCAGCCACGAGTCCACATTTTTTTCTTCTCTTAGATTGGGAACTTTTAAGTTGATCTCGGAGCGGTTTCGTGTTGGTGTAAGTTCCTATTGCATTAGGCTTGAACAATAGATCCTCAGAATATTTTTATACAAAAGTAAATTTATATGTTTGGTGATAATATTTGTATCAAAAAACAGGACAGAGAAAAGTGATTAGATAGAGACTCCGAATTCATAAAGTTGGGACATGCAGCGTCCTCATGTAGGCCAAAACTAACTGCTTCAGATTTTCAGAATTGTACATTTATCAATACGGTGTTAATAGATTTTGGAAAGGTTGAAATTAGACAAAATGATATATTTTAGATCGAGTAAGTATTGGAAGTAAGGGGAGACTATGTTTTAAAATGTTTGATTTTTTCCTGATACGGTTATTTACAGAATGATTGATATTAATTTGATTATTTCTATTGATCTTCTCGAATAATTCCCAGTCCGGTGAAGCGCGTTAGAAAAAAAATGTGGTAGAAATTTGTTTAATATTCGTCTGCGAGGTGGTGGTGAATAAACTTTTTTTTGTTATTAACAGAGGCAGCGTTATTACTTCTACTGATTTCCGCCGTTTTGTAAAATTTTTCTTAAAACTTTTTATGTAATGTAGGTATTTTTAATTTATATTTTTAAAGGTACTGAAACGAATTTTCTTCTCACCTATTTTTACCATAATATTTTGTCTCTCATGCTGCCTCTTTTTCTTTTCGCTTTGATTTATAGTCGATAAGCTCTTATTAAGTCTAAATAAAAAACGCAAATAAAGCCATAGAACTGTCCACTTTACGATAAGAAAATTCCTTCATTTACCTAGGGATTGAACATTTAGCCATAGATCAGTGAAGCGCGTAGAGTGGTCATAATTCGCGTAAAGCGCACACAACGTCAGAGTGGGCGGGGCTTGGCAAGGACCGCCTCTCGTCAAAGCGCGCCCATTGGGCGGATGTGCCGATTGCCGATAGATGCAAGCTAGAATGACATTACCATTTGCATTATTTTGTACTAACATTTTATGTAAAATATCTATATATGGTACACCCTGAATTTGGGAAGAATATAAAAAAATCTTCACTAAAATGACAAATTTTTTGTACAACAAAAAATAAGCTCTTATAAAAAAATTTTTGTTTTGTTTTGTTTGTGATTCATTTTGGGACGTAACAAAGTAGTTCACAGTTAGATGAAAGAAAAACCGAGTCAATCGAGTAGAATGAAATGAAAGAAGCACACTGAATAAGAATAAATTGAATCCCTATTGTTCTAGCAGGTAGATGCGAGATCGTGTGTCGCGTCCGCTTGGGTGGTCCCAATAGATAGCATAAAAATATTTTGAACACATTATGATGGAAATGGGCGCTGTCTTTGCAACCGCCAGCCTTTGTCGCAGCGAACCACATCGAATGTTTCATCTTAAGACCGATATAACTGGAACTGTAAGCAAATAACGTTGGGAGAAAACTGTGCATTATGTTGTTAAAGGTGTAGGTAGTTTCGAGGGGTCTTGTTTAGGTGGCCGAAGTGTAGCGTCGTGTAGCATTCTGATTGCGAGGTAGAGTGGGTGAGGCGTGGAGCATTGTGGTGTTGGTGACACCTCACCTTATTGTTACATTGATGAGAGCTTTCAGTATGGCGCGTGTTGAGATTAACACTTCTTATACTTCATATAGGTAGGTACCACAGACCACTTAAGTATTGTACGTAACATTAAAATGGTCAAAAATCATTTTCCCAGGAATAAGAGAGTTCAACTATACTCAGGTCATAATTAAAAAAAAAAAGTTTCAAGTTGACAATTCCATGTTTATTCAAAAGTTAATTTAACTTTAAAGAAAGGAAACAAAGAATTTTGACAACTTTGAATTTGAACAAAGCGAGTTAGGGGTCAAGTCGTCCAACCAAAAACTGGGACCAGGGACCAGTTCCACCTTTTTAATTTGATAATAGGCAACTGGGCCCACGTTAATATGCAATTGGGACGATTGTACTACCAAATATTTTTCTAGGGGTTTATTCGGTCCCTGACTTAGCAAAGGGAAATAAATAATACGAGAGTTCAAGTGAGAGTTGGTTAAAAATCTTATATATGTCGCAGGGAAATATGGAAATCAGGGATTTCACGAAATCCCTAGAGGGATATCACGAAATCGCGGAAGATGAAGAATTCTCTTGTTTATTACGTCTTCTTACTGAAAAAAGTCTAGTGATATGACAAAATACCAATTCATCGTCAGTGATATGTCGTTTCACTAAACAAAATCTAGTAAAATGTCAGAAAAGCGAATACTGCCGAATACAAATTGAGCCATGCAGCATATTCGCTCGCTCTAGTACATATACACGGGGACTAGTGGGTAAAACCCGGCAGTATTCGCTTTTCTGACATTTTACTAGATTTTGTTCAGTGAAACGACATAATTACTGACGATGAATTGATATTTTGTCATATCACTAGATTTTTTTAGTAAGAAGGCGTAATAGACTAGAGAATTCGGCATCTTCCGCGATTTCGTGATATCCCTCTAGGGATTTCGTGAAATCCCCGATTTCCATATTTCCATATATAAGATTTTTGACCAACTCTCACTTGAACTGGGGTTTTAAGCTTAAGCACCTCATTAAGAAATCCGATAATAATGACGGGAAAATACAGTTCGGTAATATTCTTGAATTCACAGTATTACCCAATTCCATAATTCAATTAAAAATACCTTTCGGTCATCTCCAGCTTACTGTTTCAAAATAACTGCGTAAATCGGGACCATGAAGTTTACAATTATAGATTTCAAAAGTTGCATAATCACCCATACCTACATAATATTACCTATATTGATAGCTTTTTGAGTCTCTCTGTCTATCTCTTCAAATATAATGTGCTCCCTCACCGGGAGCATTCGCGTGTAATGTAACGTTACAGATTTGAGCATTACATCAGTGAAGGAGGAGAACCGAGCATTACAATGCGCACCTTGTAATGATACAAAACGGGCATACATCAGTGAAGGAGGAGAACCGAGCATTACAATGCGCACCTTGTAATGATACAATGTGTAATATCTTGATACAACTTGTAACATCAATGCGCTTCACTTCCCCTAGCCCCCCGCCGCTATGAAATGCTCAAAGTCGAATCTATAATGTTACATTACACGCGAATGCTCGTCAGTCAGGGAGGTATTATTGTAATGTAATGCTCAAAGACGAATCTATAATGTTACATTACACGCGAATGCTCGTCAGTCAGGGAGGTATTATTGTAATGTAATGCTCAAAGACGAATCTATAATGTTACATTACACGCGAATGCTCCCGGTGAGGGAGCACCCTAAGAGCCGCGCACTTGTCTGTGAAGTCTACGCCATTTGTGAGAGATAATACATAAAAAAAGAGATTTCATTGAACAGCAACACCTACCTGTTAATCGTGAGAGCGGGCAGGTACAGGCGATAGCGACACGTCGCGGCGGCGCGATAAAGTCGGCGGCATTGCACCGGCGCGGGCGCACCGCAATAAATAAATATATTCATTAGGTGACACCCACGCGCTATCACGGCACTAAATCCTCGTCGGCCCCTGTCCAAGGAGTTTGTATGTACAGCCATGTGAGAAAAAGTAAAAATATAAAAGAAGCAATGGCGGTAAGTATGGCCATTTACCTCCTAATTGTATTTTCAGGTAGGTAGGTACATAAAAATAAGTAAAATTGTCGTAATTTTTTTTTATAATATAGGTACAAGATATAAGTGAAAGATTAACAAAAACTGAGAGCACATGCTCGCTCAGTCAATAGATTTCATAAATGAACCCAAGCAGGAAACTATCCCTATAAACTAGCCCTATCCAGGAAACGAGAATACAAAATTATTTCCCTTCCCTGTACAAATTTACCGATTATGATAACTAAAATTAGTCATCATAATCGGTATGGAAGTGTCGATTATTTTCCGCTTCCGTTTGAAGAGATTCAACGTAGGTGGTTAATATCTCGACTTCTTGCAGATCGACTGCAATAAAGCGAAAACAAAATGAACTATTTGTGAATAGAATAGAATAACAGTGACAATACTAGCTAGACGTCAAAATAGCAACATCACTAATATAAGATACTCAAATATCCTTCAAAATACTCGTACTGCGCCCGATTCGGCCAAATTACACTGTAAACTTAAATTAAGGTCCTTAGTCTAGTATTTTTTGTTAATAATATGGGAGTCGAACAGGATGGAAGATGAATGAATGTTAATTTGAATGAATGATATATAAAATAAGAGCGACACTGGTGTCGATTCGATGTTGGCCAATGCACTAATCTTAACTAAAATTTTACTAAAATTTAGTTAAGATGTGTCAGATGACATATTTAGCTATTCGGAACGCACGACTTAACTTAATTTTGTATGGAATCTGACAGGACTAAAAATAAGTTGAACTAACGCCATTTAGCTATTCGGGAACGACCATTGATCTGTCATTTTTAGTTCGTTATCTGTCATTTTTAGGTGTTTTGAACTTAAAATGGTCTTAATTTATTTCAGTATTTTTAGGTGTAGACTTATTATATTTTGTAAGTTTTGAGGTTAACAAACTAGGAAATCAGGTAAAAATTAAATAGTGATGAGTTTCTTCAACCAATCTACTTTCGTTAATCCTGGATATTTACTGAATCACTCATCCTCAGTCAGGTCAGCAGGGTCGGTCGAGTCTTTCAGCTAAAAACTCCATCAATCGTACATACAAGCAAGAGCATGCTAAGTAGATTACTTTGGATTTTGCACCTTTCTTATGTCCATCGAATAAGGAACAGAATCGCAATCGCGTTGGCCCAGCTTAACCTTCACAGAAGCCAGCACATGCAGTTGGACACTTGCAGAAGCCAGCACATGCGGTTGGACACTTGCATTACGAAATTCACCCCTACCGCTACGGAATACAGGCGCTCTCAAGGTTATAATGTCCAGCCGCATGTGCTGCTTACTGTACAACAAATCGACCATAAGTTCTCTTTTGCAATTTCGTTTTTGTTTTACGCAGAATAAATATAATTTTCTAATTTCCGAAACTAAAACGGAACGTAACACATACTAAGTTGCGTTTAGTAGCGTGTGCGTTCGATTCACGAACGTTCACTTTATTGCGGATTAAGGTTGCATGACTTTATATCTTTGCCTTTCTGTTGAAAAAAAAAATATTGCAGGAGCGTCTCAGAGCGAGATAATGTGTATCCGAACGTTAATCGTGTCAAGATTTGTTAAGTCCTGTCAAAAATGAACTAAAATTAGTTAAGATAAGGCGGGTGCAATACCGAATTAGCCCCACTGTCAAATAAGGCTTAATTTTTTCAATGGGATGTTTTCGCATGCCTCATAAACTAATGCGAACTACGCGTTAAAACGATATTTGACGTCTCTAAATTTCAATTGTCAATCACCTGTCTCTTTTCTTTACGTAGAATCAAGCCCACTGTTTGGTAATCCACTTTACAGTTTAATTAAAAGAAAATAATACATAGAACCATCAAATTTGATGGTAAGGCAGCTCACAGGAGCGGTGATCCGACGGAAAATGAAGGCACGCCAGCCAAGATTGGGGTTTAATATGCTATTCTAACTTGATGTAATTGATACTATAACGGTGTTACCACAGAAATGTAAATCACGCGTTTAGCGCTTGTCGAAAAAGTATTCTATGAGATTTTTTTTACAAGCCTCTTAAGACAATAGTTTAAACTGTTTTTTTTTTGTGGCGCGACTTTTTTTTATTATTTTTTTTAATTTTTTTTATCCTGACATTTTCCATGAAAACACTGCTGTCCATAATATTTCAAACATTCAAGTGATAAATTCTATACGTACAGTAATTGTCTACAAAATATAATTCGCATAATTAAGTCGTGTTAGTGGGGTGGTTTATCGAAATCTTGTTAGCAATTGTATGTTTGTACATTTTCCAAGTAATTAAATTTTGACCTTCAGCAATTTATAGTACCTACACGCAGGGTCAATGCTAAATCTATGCACGAGGTTCGACTTAAAGCGGGCACTTCAAGGTATTCTCGTTCAACAAACACTAGCCCAATGTTGTTGCTTTTAAACCTATTGCAATATTAGAAATTAAAAAGTTTAAGGGTTCCATAACACAATTTTTTAACGTTAATTAGATGTTTTTATATCTTTACTTTTGTCGCATGAAGAAGAAAAAGTATTAAAAGGTTACTACATTTTTAGTTGTTTATTTGTGCATTCAAAGAACTAATATTTTAAATACCCGAAAAGAAAAAATTGGAGGTGAATGGCTATATTTACAGTCGCCATCGTTTGCTTTTAAACATAAAGCGCTATTTGTAAAAATAAATTGTTTTACGGTATGTTAACTGTTCCATAATATTATTTTTTATCGTTACAAGAGCTTATTTTTCTATAACATCATTGCTTTCATCACACATAAAGAGCCATAAAATGATTGCCTATTATTTTAAAAATGGAAATATAAATAAGCTCTTCTCACACAAAGTTTAGTAAAAGGCAGCAGGGGGTTATTAAGCAATCAGGGCAAATTACAAACTGAGAATAATTAGCCGTAGTATTTACATAAATTATTTTAAAAAGGGTGTCTCAAGCGGAAACCGCAATGTCGATGAAGCCAGATTGATACAAATTAAAGAGGCCAGCTCAATGAAAGCATATTTATGGCAGGCCACTAAAGAATTAACCGATGGCAACATACACTGAAAAGCTTTTGAATATACACGCCAGGTTTTTGTCTGCTGAGACTTCCGGCAATTATCAACTAAAGAATAAAACCTCAGTTCGATACAGACAAGATGTTTACAGAAAATTATACATGCAGAAATTGTGATACTACATTCATCCAAAATATTATTTTAATAACAATACAATACAAATAAACATATTTTTCCCTGAAACTTACTTCAAATATTACCAGATGGCATAAGTTCCCAGGCTTAAATAATCGAACTAAATACTCCGCACAACTTCTGAACAAACAATAAAGCTTACCTTATAAAACCTTGGAATTATGAAATTATACTTCTAAACAAATTATTATGGGACGCTCTAGTCATATACTTATCTATTCTATAACTGATGTAGACATTCGAGTATTAGAACGGATGCTAAGCATGGTTAACTAGGGCTCAGATTAATTAAAACGATACTTAATAAATTACCGTTGTCTCAAAACTTATTTATAATGTTGCATGCAATAGAAAGAGAGAGGTATAAATTAACACCTCCACTGCGAAGAAATGGTAAAAGATCACCTGTGCTCACTACTGTAATTCTACCGTCGGTAGAGCACCTGTCCCTTTCATGCAGTTCATGCTTAACCCGACTCGAACGAGTGCGAGTAGGAGTAGTTTCATTCGAGCAAGCTGCAGAAAGGTAGTAACGGCAGCACGTTTGGTGCACGAAACTCGCCTCTACGTCCATTCAGCCGAGAGTGGTGGCAGCCAGGTAGAGTTCAAAGATCGAACGACAGGACGGAAGGCTGAAATCGAATCGAGCGGAGTCGTAATTTTGACGCGTTCGGAAATCGAATTAAGAACGTTAGAGTGAGAGGTGCACAGAGGATCGATTCAGTGGAGGCAGTATTTTGTTATTGTTCGGCAGCGATGATCTTTTCCGAGGCGTGCGAATGGGAGTAGGCGCGCTAGTGGGCGCGCCGGCACGGCAAGCGCGCTCTTCAGTGTTCTGGCTGAGCTTCGAGCGAGCGCGTGCTAGGCGAGCGCTGTCCGTGTAGGTGCTGTCAGAGATATAGACTGGGACTTGGTCGGTGTGGGTGATACTGTATGTGAGAGCTGGGCGGCTGGCCCGACCATGTTGATATCGGCGGGCAGCGGCCACACGCCAGAGTTCTCCCCCGCCTCGTGCTGCGCCTCCTGGAAGATGGAGCCGGCGCCCCCAGCGCCTGCCATCACACAACCCCTCAACATTTCACCAAACGGTAAGTCAAAGTGCAACGATTCTGAGATCTAAGTAATAAAGAAAGAAGGTTTAATTCCAATTGAACGTTCTCTAACAGCCAATTCAATATTTTATAATGATTATTTTATTCATGTCGATTTTTATTCATCATACTGCGGCAATGGATACGAGTTTAGGCCTCCCCTAGTTTTTTTATAAGAAAAAAATTTCATTTTACGTTTATATATCATTGTTTTCTTTTAGAACCTATACTATGTTTTGCAAAAAAACATATTTCGTGGCTTTCCTAGTTTTTTATTAGAATAAAATTTAATTATATGTTTTGAAAAAATAAAAAGATTAAAATTTTTAAATTAAGTGTAAATATAGATAATTTGTGCAATAACACACGAGTATAAACTTAAATATTATAAGTCAGAGATACTCGACAAAGCCAAATGACATTGTAAATTACTTAATAATACACTTCTACATTATACTGTGACATATGTTGCGTGTTATAAATTATCCGTATTCATTATTTGCACATACATCTTGGAGAGACCGTGTCACCTGTCTTGCCGCTATATGTTATATTTGTCATGTATGGTGATGACAGGTGATTCTGTTAATGTCTTACTGAATCATAATTCAAGTTAAAAAAACGCCGTAGACATGGGGACGGAGGCAGTCTAGGTAGAGCCTCTCTGTTTCTTCAGGAGTATGTATTACACGTTCTAATACGTTACAGTTTGAAGGTATAAAAAAATATTTTTGCCAAGTCCGAATGTATCCGTTTTTGATACTGATATATTATTTAATTATATTTATAGGTTATGGCTTCTATTTAATATACTGTAGTAGTAACTACTTAATCATAAGAAATATCCACAAGATAGAGCCAAAATTAAGTTATTTATTTACTGCATCTAAATGTAACGTAAATCGCAAAAATAAAATCTAATTGGAATACGGAAAATAAATCATTACTGGGTATCCGTTTTTGATATATTTTTGACATATTTTTTTATTATACTTATGACTTATATGTTATGGCTTCTACTATTTAATATACTGTGTATTAGTAACTAAATAATTACAAAAAGTATCCTAAAGATAGGTGCTAAAATTAAGTTTTTTTTTGCTGCACCCTTAAATTACAAAAATATTTTATATCGAATTGTAAGACGGTAAAATTAATAATTAGCTGGGTATTTATTTAAAAAAAAAAAAACAGAAATTGTCTCCATAAACTGGCCTAATGCATACAATAAAAAAACCCTAGCTCTAAAAACGACCTTTAAACCATTTATAAGCCGGAAATAAAAAAAATTTTTGTGAAAGTATGCTTTAACATTTAAATATCATAACGACAAAAAGTATTGCCAATGAAATATGAAATTCAAATATACATATTTTTACAAACCTTATAATTTTTATCCGTTCAAAATAGCCCATATTTTTGACATGACGATATGCGCAGGACCTACATGTAGATATTTTATTACTATGATTTTGTATTATAAATTTTATTTTAATATGCTATATTAATAAATTCCATATAGCATATATATCTTAAAACAATTATACTAGCTTTCTGCCTCGCAGCTCGGCCCATGTTAACAGCTTTTCCCGTGGGAATGAGGCATTTTCCGCGGTAAAAGGTAGCCTTTGTTACTCCTTAAGGTTTATTCATTCTTTATATTAAGTTTTATTATAATCAGTTTAGTATTTTCATAGCCTATTCAATGCAAACAAATAATCAAATCTTTCCTCTTATTAATATTTGTATAGAAAAGTGCACGTCTCGAAAATTCAACGGATTGTTAACAAAATTTTCTTCATATTGTCTGAGGCTTGGTTTAAATTAAATTTAGTATGTAGATATAGCGCCATCTAGGAGAACTGGTGGCAATTCCAAAACTGTAGAGGTCGAAAATCTGTACATATAAAAAATATGCTAAAACCCGATTTAGGGGGATATAAGGTGTGATATGTATATAATAAAACTGTGGAGGTCAAAAATCTGTACATAGAAAAAAATTGCTAAAAACCGATTCAAGGGGATGGAAGAGGTGAATATATCCAGATTTTTTTTTTGTTTCTCTGTTAATACGAGCTAATCTCCGAGACTGTTAGACCAATTTGAATAAAATATTGCATGGTGGTACCATAAATCGCCGCTCAACATCTTGGATAGTTTTAATTGCGGAAAATTGAAAAGTTCCCGTGGGATAGTTATACCACGGAAAAGTAAAAAATCAACGAGGGCGTAGCCGCGGGCAGACAGCTAGTTTACAAATTTACAAATTCAAAGGACACCATTGTAAAATAATATTGTACGTTTTGTATATGAATCTACTTTAAGCCGTAATACTTTTAAAATAGAGGCTTCTCACTTTTAAAAGTAATTTCAGATAGAACATGTATGAAATAAAGGTATAAAGACTGACTAGAAAAATAAAAAGCTTTGCCATATTGCGAAATTTCATCGAAACTAAATAGTTAGTAGGTAAAAACATTGTACATATTGTATTATATAATGTATTGTAAATAGTAGAAACTAAGTAGTATAAAAAATTATAAGGGGAATTCTTGTCAGAAACATACAAAAATAAATTTTGCGCCCCTGTCAAGGTTTTTTATTTTTCTGTTCAGGCTTTGTAATTATTATGATGTTTAAGAATTGGTCTTTAAAGAAATATAATTAATTAATATAATTAACTAAATTAAAGAAGTAAATGCAGCAATGATGAACGTCTAAACTACGAGATGAAAATAAGCTTCCGTTGATGTCTTTTGTATTAGGATAAGGGGTTGACACTATTACGAGTATTTATACAAATAAAATGTTCCAATCATTTTCTATGTAACGGATATTCTTTGCGCTTGGATACTTTTGTTGAAGCTGCCTCATTCTCGAAGGTTTTATTCGTAGAGTTATAAATTTATTCATATTTTTAGTAAAAATAAAACTACATACGTTTTTTATTGTCAGAACTAAAAAGTATAAAGTAATTTTATTTAAATTTTGAATAAGCAGCTCCTGTGTCATAAACCTTAGATAAAATCATCATAAATCTTGATTATAATATTTGTGTACACAATACATCTTTATTTAAAGAAAAGCGTTTTACAATGTTAACAACAAAATATGAAAACAAGATGGAAGCAAGTTTATATAAAATGGGTCAAGCTTTACTTGCAGGATTTCACAACATAAATATTGAATTGATTTTCCTTGAAGATAGATTTAAAATTGTGCAAGTTTACCTCCTTATTTATTTTTGGACAAATCGAATTAAAAACCTTAACGCCTTTTTCACTATTTTTTACCCTACTAGTACCTAATTGTCTTGACTCTTATTAGGTATACAATAAAAAAATTTTTTTTGCTCTGGCAACACCGAATGTGATAGACGTCAAAAAACAGCTGATTGTTTTAAAATTGAATTTAATTAGATTTTCCACTTATTTTCCTTCTACACATGTTAAAAATTAGTTAAGTGAATTGAAGGAATTACTGAAATGATTGATAATTTGACTAGAAAAAAGAAAATGTTACTAATTATATGTCATTATTCTGAAGCAGGCTTGATTAGGAAAAATAAATTGTTGTCTGATATAATTCAATAAAAACCACGAACTACTAAAATGATGACGTCTGCTCGAAATAAATTATATCAGAGAAGAACTCGAGCGGCATCTTTGATCATAGTTGAACCCTTCCAACATATTTGTAAATGTCATAGCCACGTAGGTGGGTGACAGCGAGACGCAGTGACTGTCATTTGTCATCGCGCGGTCCAGCTGCCGCGATGAGTGAGCGAAATGCCCCTGCGCACAGTGGCAGCGCACTCCCGCGCAGGACATTGTCTGCATTGTACCGCTGATCGAACTAATTAATCGGTAGATCGGCCGCTAGATTGCCCGGTAGCGTTTCCGGTGAAGGTTGCTCAATATTCATCCACTTCTGTATACATCGCATAGCATCTCAAACGTTTTGATTAACGATAGCAAACAATCCTTAACACGGTAACGATGGTGATTGTTCAATAAATTTTATTTATGATTTGTATATTTAATTGCTACCGATTTAGTTCCGCTCTACATACAATAATTGCAGTTTTACCATGAATATTAAAGACACTTTCAAATATTACTTTTTCAGTCATAATTAATGTATATGGCGTGGTATTATCACTAAAAGCTTACTGTTATACGTGCAGCGTTTGCATGTTATTGCTGTTTTGCTATGCAGTTACTCATTATAATTTCTCACTTGATTGCTAAGCAAGATATGAATTGACCACATTGGAAAATGTTTATAAGTTGTCAGCTCATACCCATTGCTTATTACTGTTTATAATCAGACAATGTACAAAAATGTATTCATAATAAATATGTGAAAATAATATATTTCTATGACTCATTCACCAAAGTTTTATATTATTCCATCGATTATAATTGCAATCGAATGTTTTTCAGTGTGGTATTTGTACTGAAGCCGGTTTAATCAGGTGCACCAATAAATCTAATTAACATTTAAATGGTGACCACGCATAATAAACAGGTGGCTTTGTAAACTGAAACGATGCTTCTAATTAGAAGACAATTGCAACAATGTTTTAATGGACCGTGAAGACGGGTAAAACACTGTGATGAATGCCGCGGGACACTTGTTCACACTGCGCTGACGCAAGGCGCGCTCAGCGCGGCCCGCCGAAAGGAGCTCTGTTAATACAGTTACGGGACTAGATACGTTCCATGTTAAAAATGTCTCTAGTAGAGTAAACTGAATTTATTTATTATAAAATACATGTATAGATGAGAATACATTAACTTTAACAGCTCATATTTATTATATGTCCCCACTGAAGGGCTCGAGCCTACGCTGAAATCAGGGTGAATAAGCCTTAGTCGACCACGATAGACCACTGCGGGTTGGTCAACTTCACACACAACCCTTGAATTACTTCGCAGGTGTGTACAGATTTCCTCACGATGTTTTCCTTCACCGTAAGAGCGTTGAATAAACAAACATATCAATACGAACATCGAAAACACATTGTGTCGAGACTTGGACGCGCGACACACCTACGAAGTAATTCAAAGGTTGTGTTGTGTGTAAGGTTAACAAACCTGCCCTGAGATACCTGGTTGATTAGGGCCTATTAACCCTGAAATTTAGGGTGGTTTCGACATATTAAGCTGCTAGATGACTATTGATTATTTAAATTATCTGCAATATTTTAATAATTTTGTTGCCAAACGTGCAGTGTACCAGTACTGAATGAAGTAATGTTGTAGAGAGAGAGAATGATTTGTTAACAGTTCATTTATTAAGTACCTACCGAGGGGCTCGAGCCTACCCGGAAATCAGGGTGAATAGGCCTTAGTAGAGCACGCCGGCCCAGTGCGGGTTGGTTCACTCCACTTTACACACAACTTTTGAATTTCTTCGCATGTATGTGCAGGTTTCCTCTCGACACATCGTAAGCTTTACTCAAACATTAATATTCGGGGTTCCCCTAACACGTTCCACAAAAGGTAGTTAATAAAAAAAATATATAGTTCATCCAAGTTATTTCAAAGTACCTACATTGATAGGGTTGCTCGTTTCGTGTTTTTTTGATGTTGGAAATTTTGCTCCAGTATAGGATTTCACGAACAAGTGCGATGCCTCTATATCTCAGAGAGTTGTAAGACATGATGTTTAAAAAGGATCTAAAGACGCGTATTCACGAGAGCTGCAAGATGTAATAAGAATAATTTAACAAAGTCAAAGCAAAAAAAGTTACTGCCAAAATAGTAAAAAAAAAATGTCTTTCCGAATTATTTGCTTTTGGCGCTCGATATTTTGGAAACGAAAAATGATATGAAAATATTGAGAAAAATTGGTGTGGAAAATTTAATCAGCTACAATTCGGGCCTAAAACAAAGATGATCAGGTGACAGTATCATTTAGTATTGCATGCTACTCACTCGTTATACCTTAACCTGTGAACAGTGGTGTGGACTGTGTTCCAACTTTGTATTGTATCTTTAGTTTATGTTTATATCATTTGTGACACAGTTGTTTTCTGTGCCAAATAAACAAATAAATAAGAATTTGTCATGTAGCTTAACCTTCTTGAAAACAGTCTAAAAGTAGAACGAAATTTTCATATTACAGATTCATTTCCAATGTGCTTAAAAGTCGTGTGAGGCACAAAATCTGTGAATTTTTTTCAATCAGACCGTTTGATGAAAATATTTTTTTACTTATAAAAAATTGCTGAAAATTTACTAGGCTATGATTAAACATTGTTTCTACAATAATATTGTAGATGACAGCCTCATCGTTTCTAATGATTTCGAGGGTATACTGGGAGAACCGAATAAGTGAAATTTTATGAAAAAATGAGTTATCAATACAGCATACTAAGTTTTTGTCGCATTTTTTACCTGGCAAAACCATATAACTGCCGGAGCTGTAACAACGGAGTTTTTCTCCACGTAAAGCAAATATCTGCCATATTTTTTAACAAATTTATAAGCAAAAAGTGATATAGCCCCTTAAAAAACAAAATATCATTTTTGTTTACAGTGAAAAAGATATAAAATAATTTACTCTCTTTATCCACCAAAATACTTTTCATGATTTTACTTTATATTAACAGGTAAAACAATACATTGGATCATATTAGTTTTTTCATCGGCAAAATAGAATCAGCTATTCGTTTTGTTGTCAAGCAGAACAGTATAAGTGAGTTTATTTTGTTTTGCACGTTACAAGTAATGCAATTTGATCCTCTTCTACAGAGATAAGGCTCACTTATTCTGTTTTGCTTGCTATCGTATTATGTTATTTGTCTCAGTTGAAAGTCGTCACGTGCGCACGTATTTAATCCATCGAGTTCTATATTTCAATAGTTACAGTGTTTTACACTAGCCGAGCCCGTTTCCGAAAAAGCCATTATAGTACCATAGACCACATTCACATGTAGCGCTAGGTTATACAAAAGACCGAAGAGTATAACCAGCCATTACGCTTAGTGTCGTGGGCTATGAGAAGGCCTTTGATTCGATTGAGACTTGGGCAGTGCTGCAGTTTCTTCGGGTATATTAAGGTACTTAAGTGTTTGTACGAGAACGCCACTAAATCAGTCCGACTCCAAAATCCGAACTCCAGACCAATGCAGCTGCAGCGAAGTGTGAGACAGGTAAAAGCTATTTTGCCAAAACGATTTACCGCTGCACTGGAGGATGACAAAGGTTCAGGACTGTGAAGGACATAATCATCAATATCAATGGCGAGTTTGCTGATGATATTGTAGTCTTGGCTGAGACCTTGGAGGACTTCGGCACAATGCTCGATAGCCTCAACAAAGTCTCCCAACAAGGTGGAACTCAAGATGAACATGGAGAAGACCAAAGTCATGTCGAACGCCCATGACGTTGTACATACCTACTCCAATAAAAGTTAGGGACTCAGCTCTAGAAGATATAGTAGACCATTACGCTGGGACAAATTGTCAAAATAGGTCCAACTTCGAGAAGCAGGTCGTAATTGAATACAAATCGGCTGGGCAGCGTTCGTCACAAAATCCCAGCTTTTCAAGTCAAAAGTCTTTGAAAAATGTGTTGAGGCCTTACGGATCCGAGACGTGGTCGCTTACGATAGGCCTCATAAGAAGGCTCAAAGTCACCTAAAGAGCGATGAAAACGGCTATGCTTGGAGTTTCCTTGCGTGATCGAATCAGGAATGATGAGACCCGCAGGCGAACTAGTCACCAACATAGCGCAAAGAATCGCTAAACATAAGTGGCAGTTGGCGGGGTACATTGCGCGTAGAACCGACGAATATGTCCACAAGGTGGACCGACGATCTGGTAAGGATGGTAAGGGTCGCGGGAAGTCGCTGGATGGAGGCAGCAGGAGATCTTTGGGGGAGGCCTTGGTCTTGTAGGGGACGTCATTTGGCTGAAATGATGAGTGACACTTTTAATTACATTGATGTTACTGGCAAGGAACGAAAGAAAATAACTACACGAAAAAGGGAAAGAACCAGACCAGATGGTACAATCTGAAGAAATTAGCTAGTTTTCCTGGAAATGGTCAAGAGGAAGAAGCGATGTTCTGCGAAGAAAATATTGAGTAATTTCCTCAAATCTTGGTTATAATAATTATAAATATTTTAAATTACTATTTTTATCTATACAATAAAACTATTCAATCTTATGAAAGCTTACAATAAGGAAAATTAATAACACATGTTTGTTTTTAATGTCTTAATTTTCAAAATATGTACAGGTAAAAACAGATAACTTGGAGAAAAATTAGTATTACCGCCGTATTAGAGAAAAAAAATCAAATATTTTAACATCACCTGACTTATTACACTACAGTGAACCTTTTTTAGTATAATTGGTAAAGATAACCGTTTGTTTAAGACATTTACAGCTCTATTACGAATTTCAGGTAAAACAGAATAACTGCAGACCTTTGTAACAATTTTCGCTATTTTCTCCACTTTTTGTAAAAATTATTGATCATATTATTGTATTAAAATAAACTTTGATAATGTATTTAAGTGAAAGAAGTTATACATTTTTGTAGTTAAGCTTCAACGTTAAACTATAATCGCTCAAAACTTCAAATGCGTTTTTCTCAGTTTGATAAATCGCGCACTTATCCGGTTCTCCCAGTATACCCTCGATTATTTTAAGTAACCGTTTGACAAATTAAATGTACAGTAGGCAGCCCTTGCGGCTTGACATTATGACCTTGAGAGCGCCCGTATTCCGTAGCGGTTCGGGTGAATTTCGTAGTGCGAGTATCCAACCGCATGTGCTGGCTTCTGTACACTTTTCTTACATTCTTATTCAATAAAACTATCGTAAAGAATATATTAAAAACGTAAATAAAGAAGAATCGAGCTATTACTTGCTATTTTACTTTTTCTTCTACTTTTTGTGAGCTACCTATAGAACAGTAACGAGTTTTTATTCGAGTAACTTTTTGGTGTTTTTGTAAACACTCCTTTTTGTGCCGAGCGACGGCGTGGTTACTCCATTTGACGGATTAACGTTTTTAGTGCTTCTTAAAGCACTCTTGATCCATTCTAGTAGCCATTCGGTAAAAACCTTGGAAACATAACTTTTTCTTGACAGTTCTAAAAATATTTAGTCAGTTCGTATTATTTAGGTATAAGACTTTAGGCCTTTTGAATGGCGGCCGCTTGCCGGAAGACGTAGTGTGGGCAGGCCCCCCAAGAGGTGGACCGGCGATCTGGTGAGGGTCGCGGGAAGCCGGTGGGTGGTAGGTGGATTTAAGGGTGTTATTGACTTTGAAGTAAGAATATAATTCGTTTGTCCTACTTGGCGTAGTTACGGTTAGATAGAACCTGAAATTATGTCTTCTTTAAAATATTCAAGGAAAAGAAAAAAAACAAATAAGCGAATAAAGAATAAGTAAGAGTTTAGGATCATGCGAAGAAGCAAAAGAAGTGAGTTTGGATCGTAGCAAGTGGAAGGAAGTGGTCTCTGCCTACCCCTCCGGGAAAGAGGCGTGACTTTATGTATGTATGTATGTTAGGATCATTTTTGTGATACCTAAAATCGTGGAATCATTTTGTTCTTACGATCCCAATTCCACGTTTAACTTATTATAGGGTCAACTATCACATTTTAAAACTTAAATATGCTATCAGAGCTATCTTGTAATTAACTGAGTATATTCATTTGCCTTTGCTTGGTTTCTTGTTTAAGATTAGTTTACTAACATAACATAGTACAGGTTGTCTGTTTGTTACTATTTACAGCTTTTATTAAATAAATATTATTATTATTATTAAACTTGTCCACAAAATTTTTAATTGTAAACAAATCAAACAAGTCAAAATCATTAACTTAGAAAGTAAAACCTTGCTGTAGAGAAAAACTTGAATAATTCAATAATAATAATTATTATTATCATTTTATTATTATTATTATTTATTATTAAAATTATAATAATTATTTTTAATTTTTCTACCTTCGTTGATAAAAACGTGTTAAGATATCAAATATAATGCTATTATTTCCATCAATAATTTTTATACAGTAAGTAAGTAAGAAATATTAGGTCCTTACCTATGAAATTGCCGTTCAGTATCAAAAAAGTGAAACAAGTTTTTTTTAATGAAATTATTATTTAATCAATCGAAGTATGCGCCGTTGTTATCGATACACTTCCGCCATTTCATAGGCAGATCATTGATACCTTTGGAAAAAAAATCCTGGGAGCGAGAGTCTATGAACTGTTTGAAGGCGGGTTTGACTGCCTCATCAGATTTGAAATTTTTTCCTTGTAAAAAGTTATCCAAATTTTGAAAAAAGTGGTAATCGGTTGGGGTAAAATCTGGAGAGTATGGTGGGTGACGCAGATCTTGCCCCAACCGATTACCACTTTTTTATTAATTTATTAATAAATAAATATATAATTAAAGAAATACAATTATTAGAAAACTTTATATTGTTATGTTATAATTAAGTAACATGAAATCTCTACGAATATAGTAAAAAAAAAAACCAATTATGCGAGTTTTATCAAGTTTTTTGAATAAAAAAAAACTTGATGAGACATGTCAATTTGAAGTACAATTCTGTAGTGCTTAAAGCCATGTATAACATGATCAATTGACATGGCGACTCGTTTAGCATACGGTGGGTACATGCAAAAACTGTGTGCGCGGTAGGCAGAGCGGTTTGTTCGGTTATTTATTGAAAGCTCACTTCCGGCGCCCGCGACTGCGCTATTCAAACCTGCATTGGATTTGCAACTGCAGTGGAATTATTAAGGCTTGTACTTATGAAGGGTTTTTAAGCTTATGTAATTAATAGTCATTGTGAATCCTGTGAACAAAAAGTCTGTAAATATTTTATAGCTTACTCTACCGCGGCTCCGCCTGCGTTAATAGTTCTTCCCGAGGAAATAGGACGCTGCGTAAGTCCAGTGAAGCTTGATCAAGTCCGGTGAAGCTTGATCCGTCGTACTTTTTCGAATCAAGCATAGGTCAATTAAAAAAAAAAGACGCTGCGTAAATTTTTTCACAACCTGGAATCGTTTTGCGTACAGGCATTTTTGGTATTATTCATATTATATTTATAGTTTTTTTAAGCGATAAAAATATTCTTATAATAGTTTTTGTGACAATCGATTTGTTTTGAGTTAAAACATTATACACTGTTACAAATATTACTGTTACAAGTATTATTTATTTGAGTATCAAAACGAATAGTAATATTATTATTGTTAAATCACAAAACAAAAAAAATCATCGGAATACATACTATTTTGTGATCCAAGTAGAGTAATATTATTTTGCACATAGTGTCATGTTAAAAATGCGACATGTATCAAAATTATCTCCGCTTCTAGAAGGCCTAGAGCTACGCCGATTAAACAGAAAAATGTCTCCTGCCTCCCAAATCTGGTGATAGGGTAGCCTATGTAGAGATGACACAGCTCGAGACTTTTAAGTCCTTTAACGAAGACTCGACTCAACTTAAAGGTTTGCAACTCAAACATTTGTAGTCAAGTCTTCAAAGTTGAGGTGAGTTTTAAAAGCCTCGAGCTGTGGCATCTCTAAGCCTATGTCCTTTCCTAAGGTATATTCTATCTTTGTACCAAGTTTCATTAAAATCAAGTTCTTTAGTTTTAGAACATATTCAATGCAAACAAACAATCAAATCTTTTTTCTTTATCATGCAATGGCCATATTAAATTATATTATATATTCACGGGTAGTTACTGTGAAAACTTTATAAGTTAAATCAGAAAGAATAAAACTAAAACGAAATCAATCAAAAAGAATAAGAAAAAAATTAATAGGTTGAAAATCATAATTTTAAGCTATATAAAAAGACAGTTTTTTATGAACCATATGTATCATCTTCATCAAAAAAATATTAAATAGAGTTTTATATATTTTACCGTATTACGCGTAAAAAATACCAGGAACACAAATATATATTTAAATGAAAATGTATTAATATTTAAAAAGTTTTAAATTCACCTTTCTCACTCTAATCATATCAAAGTGTCTTTATCTAATATTCATGTAGGAATGCTGTCCTATATTACATTACAGAGCTCGCAGAAGGCTTTAGCATGCATAAATTGAAACAATGTATCGTATGTTCCATAAAAACACATCAATAAATAAATCAGAGCTATATAGGTAGGTAGGTAGGTAGGTAGTAAGAATAAAATTTATTTTGCTTAACATGTTCTATTAAACAAATTTAAACTGTCTGTCCCAATCTCAAATAATCATCAGCAAAATCTTTTATGATTTAAGTAATTTTATAGTCAATTTAACATGAATCGTTGAAATAAGAAATAATGCAGAAACAACAAAGAGTTTTTAATGCAGTTTAACTGTATCTCCATGATTCGTGAATATTTTAAGCAGTCGAACAGCCGCTTCGTGATATTAAAGCACATATTGCCAGTGCACTTTCGATCTCATATTGAAATACACGCGAAAGGTGGTAATTTTCCGGCTCCGTGATGACATTAATAGCGCGAGACTCGCGGTAAAATAATATTTTTTGCATAAAACTGTTTCACATTCGGCGAGCTGTAGTTTGCTTGCGTTCTGCGGCAGCGAATGCGTTCAAATTCAAATGATTACAGTTCTGTAACAAAATAGTTAAACATACATTAAACTTGTGTCTACAAATCTTTCTAAAGGCCTCTCGGAATATTTTAACGTCTAGGAGCTCTATTTCTCAAACGTTCGTGTCGTTAAGGTCGCTCGATTTCTACTGATTTACGCTCGTCTAACGAAAAACGGAATTTTTGGATCGTTCGATTGCAACGAGTGGTCACAAGCACTCGTTGCAGCAAGCGAGTGATAGATTAAACGCCAAGCAATAACGTCTATATTCCAACAAAGACGTTCTCGCTCGATTGACATTCGGATCACACACACACAGACACCCCCGACATGAAAGAGACGCCTATACGATCGACACGGGAGTGTGAGCGAGAGCGACAATCCGCAAAGAGGGAGCGACCATAGATTTACGTTCCGTTTTAGTTTCGGAAACTACCGGTTTTTGTTTTATCTGCGTAAAATGAACAAAACACCATATCGAAGACGAGTGACTCAGAAATACGGAAAAACAGCGTCCTTCGACTTGGAAGTCGACTATGACTTATGTCGCATACGCCTACGCTAAGTGATACGAACGTTTGAGAAATAGAGCTCCAGGTTTGCCTTTTCGTCAATCGCAGCGTTAGTGGCATGCGTCTATCGTCCTCGTTTTTACGTGTGTCTGTTTTCTCATAGTGTTATTATGATATTGATAGATAAACGCAGTTCGCCTTTCAAAAGTCGTCTAACGCTGCGATTACCTTATATACGAAACGTATGCTTTAAGCATTTTATTGTTTTTTCAATCGTCTTCAAATAGGGGAATTTTTTTAATTCGACGGTTTTTTTATATTTTACAAATCACTTAGTTAAGTTAACGATACAATTTTTCTAACTTCTCATAAAATGTATTTTTGTGTAAAAAAACTATCCGAAGAACTTGTTTGTTTTTACATTTATATTATTGCCCTCTTGTCGCGAGTCCTCTGGTTTGAAACCGATTCTATAAACTGATTCTGCAAAAGTACCTACCATGAATGTATTTTAAGAACGATTTTACAGCTATTTTATAAGTTCATTTTCACGATCTTGCTTTATATGCCTAGTCTTGCTCAGTAGTAAACATAAATAGGAGCCAGATAATAAACCTCTAAAGCATCTATTCTAATTGCATGCCAATTTATGTCCAGTCTTACTCATTAGCATATATAATTGAATAAAGTTTATAGTTACGTTTAATATGTTAAAAGGAGTAGTAACTAATTAAAATTTGTTTTCGAGACAATTCAATAAACAAACTAGCCAATTGAAACCGATAAGACGCCAACAAATAGGAAAATAAAGTTGTAAAAGCGTAAAAAGCTATAGATCAATAAATAAGAGCGACGGCCGTGCGCCGGAGTCAACGCCAGTCAATACATTCTAATCAGTGATTTATTGCCACTAATCCTCAGCTCAGCACAAATAAGCTATCTTGTCGACTTAATGTAGTATCAGCTCAGGCGTGAAACTCCCGCGCACCACTAAGTGGTCCTTCCAGTTTCCACTCGAAATATTTTAATAAGGCCTCACTGCTCACGCGCCCAAATAAAACACACACACGCACCCACCGACACGACACCTAAAGAAACCCTTTAAAACATCGACTCCATCGAACCCACCTTATTTATAATAGTAGCGACACTAAGAATCTACATTTTGCTCTAAACGGTGTTAATTTATTGACCGTGGGCAGATAATATCACCTTTTTTCTTCCATTATTAAAGCGATTACACCAGAAATTATACGTCGAAGTCCAGTCTTGAGTACTCGATCAAAGGAGACTCTGCATTTAAATATACACCTTAACCTTTTCCTGTATGGTAGGCTTTAGCTTGCAGCAAACTTCAAGCTCAATAATACTTTCCTTGACGAAATCGCCTTGTAGACTCGCTAATAAAAAGTGTTAAGTTATGGACAAGTTATGCCACTTGCATTAATTTCGATGCTTAACCTGATAAACAAATTATGCTATATAAAGTTAACAGCTTAATTTATAATTGAATATTTTACGATGTGTTCATAAGAAAGTATTGTTACCTACACAAAGTTTTCGAAACGAATTATTGAGAAATAAGCCTGACGAGTAAAATAAAAAATCTGCTCTCCAGACAAAGAGAGAGAGAGAGAACTTTTATTGTTTTGACAACAATCGCTATTTAAACTTAGTTCCATTGATTTTCCATTATAAAAATTCATAGCGAGTTTTTTTACTATTCTGTACATTATACAATACTGCTGAAGTTTATTGAAGTTAACTTACAAGTCATATATTTTAAATGATATAGAACGATTTTAAAATTCAAATTATGGTAAAAGGAATATAATCATAAAAACCTGTGATGACAGAGTAAGCCGCGGCAATGCATTGAGGATTTTCCCCAACAATCGTAGGCTATACGCGTTAGCTTGTAATAAAAGTTCATGCGCCTTTGACACGACACGTAATGTTAGCTAATGAGTGAGCACCGATTGACCAGCCCTCGGGAATGTGGAATCACACAATGTTTCGCCAGAGGCGCTCTCATTATGGAAACAGAGTAAAAAATTAATGCTATTTCAACGAGACTCAGTCGCGTCAAATGACTGCGGTAATTTGTTTGGGGCCTGATGGCTCACTTTATCTGTTTCTACCCGTGGTTTTATGAGACCATAAACCGGTGACTAAATTAGCTTACAATTTTCGTTCCAAACGTTCGTGACTTCAGAATTTACATCAGTCAATATCTTTTTATTTTATGTGCACATTTTCTTTAGCTGTTTCGCGAATATTTGACTCCCAATTAGAACACGCCACCATTGAACTTGTTATTAGTTGGTATTACTGTTTTTTTTAAACGCAGGACTTTTATTTCTTTTATTTATTTATTTGCAAGTTGACTTTAGAACATTAGTGTAAAAAAATATATTTTATGGCAACACTTAACAAATTGAAATAGAGATAAATAGAATTTTACAAGCTTAAAATTTCCCTGAAAAGCTTTAGAGAATAAGAAACATTAAGATCTGTGAAATCCTTTTACATCTTCAAAATAATGCCATGTTTCGATGAAACTGCAAATTTTGAACAAATAAATAGCAATAAAATTTCATTGCTTAAAAAAGGTTGCGACTTTATTAATGCAAATTAATTTAAAAGTGGTTTTGTTGTAGTGCCGGTGTCTCCGTCGTCGTCGGCGAGCGGCGGGGTGGGGGGCGGCGCGGGCGCGGCTCTGTACGCCGGTGCGCCGGCGCACCCCCTGTCGTCCCTGCTGTCGCAGCAGCGCCTGCTGGAGCTGTCTCGCTTCGGCCTGCGCCACTACGACATCGCGCATCACGTGCTCTCCCAGCAAGGTGCTGTTACTAAATTGCTTGGTAAGCAAGTCATAGGAGAGCCATGCAGCATTTCTCAGCTCTGATGCTTCAAGTTACATGATTTCACACGGACGTCAATATAGTAAGTTAAGGCCTCGTAGTATGTTTCAAGTCTGATGCTCTACACATCGACATAAACACAGTAAGTTCTTCCAAAACGCAGCATGTCTCGTTCTGATATTTTAAGATGCATCGAGTATAGTAAGTTCAGTCCACGACGCAGCAACAGTTTCCTTTCCTGAAACAAGAAGAATAAGTTGATTGTATATTGACAATGATTTATAGGTAAGTATATTTTAAATAGTTCATCAACGTAGCCAGGATCAAAGATTTGAGAAGAAAGGATGCATAATTTTGAATTGGTTCTATACTACACAACAAAGTAATGGCAACGCCGAATTGATCAAGATCCTTAAAATTCGTAGATGAAGTTCTCCTCGCTTCCATTTTTCTAATTTGTAATAGAGTCGTCGATTGTCGTGAAATGAAATTTACAGAAGTTTGCAAATCGGATACTTACCTACATAAGACTAAAAAAGACTAATTATCATAATAACCCAATAAATAAAGCAAAGTACTGGAATGCTGAATTTAAACACCCTTTAAGTTTCTTACCTGGGTAAAATGCAATCAATGAAACCTAAGTTAATTGATGAAGTCAACCTATGCCTACTGGATATCGGTTCCAATGCAATTATAGCAATACATTATTTATAGGCGGTACGGGCAGTTGAGCACTCTTCAGTAAGCTATTGATTTATAAGTACAAGCGTTCTATTGAGAACTGCCCGCGGCCACCTCGAACGTAACTAAGCTATTTGCGATAATTACTCCGCGCCCGCGCCGCGGCCGCCCGCCTAGAGTCAATCCCTCCCTCCACTGACTGACCTGGAAAGATTCCATCGCTTCACAGTAGCTCAGACACTTTTAACTAAGTGGTACGTAATAATATTGAAGAGTAATCTTCAAATGAAATCTCAAACAAATTTTGCAATCTGAACATAAAGGCAAAGCAGACTGAAAACCAAAACGAATGAGCACCGGTAGACGCTTTTCTTGGGCATGCCAACTATAACCGATTATTAAACTTATAAATGATATCAAAGCATCCAAGTGGATAATTTGTCGAAAGCGACGCGGCTGCGGACTGTAGTTAACTCTGTTATAATAACACGGTTACGGCAAAAATCTCAATCGCAATTAATCAGTGATAAGACATCGGCGGAGCCTGCCGCGACGAAAGCTGCTATTGACGAAAGCTTAGATTCTAATCGATTCATAAAACTTGCAGCGTGTTAATTATAAGCCACCGGGCGGACGAACGCGATCGCGCACCGCCGCCGGCCGCGCCGCCTCGCTCGAGCTTGCGCTCCCAATCCCTGCTGATGTGAGAACTATCTCATCATCGGTGATTCTTCACAGCCACAACCCTTTATTTGACCGTTTCCTTTACAATTATCGCGGCTGTATTTAACGCAATCTTTAATCGTCGGTTTTGAAACAAACAAAAGCTACAGCGAGACCACAGAGCAGTCACATCGCACTTCCTTTTGCGTTCTTATTTAATTATACGGTGGGTTTAGTCATATTCGATGGGAGTGATGGGAGCATTAAAAATTGCTTGAATTTTATTCACAATAATAAAATTTCTTTGATTATTACGTTCGTAAGGTAAATTGGAGCGACATTGTGACAATTATAGATTTTTAATTATATATCGACTTGAAGCCAAGCGTGAGTGGAGGGTGATATTAGCAGACACTTGGAACAATCCGGTAGGTTCAATTAATTAGATCTTTGGGAATGTGTTATTAAAATACAAATGCCTACTTTGTGTTTGCTCAAGAGTCGTGAACGGGTGGCATCAGAACCACCGGTGCGTTTACACGAGGGATCCTATATTATTTTACGCCATTTAAACATTCATAATTCCTGAACGGGCCGCGATCAGTGGCATTGACTCACGCGGAGCATTTACAAAATGTTAAATTGAACATTTTTACTTATATTTATTGTTATTAATTCTAAACTTCTCTACTCAAAAGTATCTAGAAATAAGTATGTATATTTAAGATTATGTGCCTATTGCGTTTTCTGTAGAATCTCATTTCATTATGTGGCCGGATAGCGTTATGTACTTTATTTTTTGGACTTCATTGGAATGATGAAAACCTTTGAAATTTCACCAGAAAAGACATCTGTGTGGTGAGGAATCAAAAAATGATATGGGCCGGTAAATACATGATACCTAAAACACTTTTAAGCAGTGCATTTCAACTTGGACCTATTTCTACTCTACCGTTCTATATTGCACAATACGAGTAACAACGGTGACATTTTATGTCGGACTATGATTATAGGAATAACTCTACAAAGCAAGTTGAGTGTCAATCAATTTTCGCCCGTGGTGATTTTGTAACGTCACGTGGCCCGTTCCCACGGAAGCCTCTACGAGACGCCCAGGGCTGTCATGTCCTACCACTTACGTGTTTAAAGCAAGCCTTAGCTTAAATCTTATTATCTAGCCCAAACGGTTCCCCGGTTGACGGTGGAAATGAGCACGCATAAACAACTTCTATACACGAGAATGCATATTAAATTGGAGGTTGGCTCCAGGTGGAGTGACGGACAAATTGTTCACTGAACTGTGTAGAAATCTGAAACGGAAGAGAAAGCTCCATTTGTGCTAAGCAGTCATTAGGATGTTTTAAAATAAGCTTCCTTGTCTATGGTTTGCATTATCGTTTAAACGAGTAAACTATCAAACACAATTCACACTGTAGAATATCATGAACTAGTAACAATAAGTTCACAAAAAATAAGTGGTGTAGCCGAATTATGTTTGCTTTATGAACGGTAATTCAACTGTACAAAGCGACCGAAATCACAGAACGAGTAATTTCATATTAAACCAGTCATTTTATTCCGATATAAATTAGGTAGGTAGCTAATGATACCTACTCAAGAAGATTGTCTGCGGATCGCCGCTGCGTATAATGAATCCATATTTAGTGTTTGGTCCTATAATCAAAATTGAATTACTCGGGTTGACATTCTTGTTTCACAAACCACTTTTTCTTTTTCTGCTCCAATTCTTGTAGGTTGGTTTGAATTTTTAATGGTCTTTACCGACGTCCATAGCGAGTTATTTTTGAATTCAATATGAATCTTTTAACTATTTCCGGTAATGATAAGTTAGTTGACACTGACACTATTAAGCCCTTTTTTCACGCTGAAAGTACATAATAATAATGAAACATAACGAAATAATAGCTGTAACTGAATGATACTATATCTGCATCTACATAAGTTTGGAATGATGAAATATTTGTCTTTTTTGTGCTTGTAAAGAACAGTCAAAAAACAACTGAACAAACTAATATAATTCTTTCACCAATAGAAAGCTACATTATTTGAAAGTAATTGAAACTATTTTTTACCGCGAAAAAATACGTCATTTTCATGGGGCAAATATTACCCCCATATTGCATAGCCAGTATTGTAAGCTCGTTTATTGGTTGAATAGCTGCAGGTACACAAAGATATGTGTGTGAGAAAACTTGCTTAAATAAAACCATTGATTGGGCGTATGTTCGCTCAGTATTTACTAAGCCGTGACCGACTAGTTACAATGTAAAATTTAAACTGTATACCCGCTATTGAAAAAAAAAACTAGTTTGAGGAAATTAAAAAATAGGCAATAAACATATTAAATACTAGCTTTCTGCCTCGCAACTTTGCCCGCGTTAACAGTTTTTCCCGTAGTAGATAAAACGTAGCTTTTGTTACTTACTCCTAGCTCCCAGCTCCCAGCTCTATTCTATCTTTGTACCAAGTTTCAATAAAATGTTTCCTCTTTATAATATTAGTATAGATGAAAACAAGATCAAAACAATAGCATAATGGTACCATATTAAAGTAAATAATTTTGTATCTTGAATATAATTAGCTCTATTGTCTCTGTGAATCATTGAAACAGCTAGTTAGAGGCACCCAGGAAGTGGCCATCGATTTCGAAAACTGTATTTCGAAAATAATCTTTACAACTGCGCAGTGGATATTGTGAGGAATAGTTGTGGTGTTGTCCAATTATGACTTTGTTTTAAAATTCTTTTATGCGAGCCGAATGGTGTGAAACTGGTGGTATACATTGGAGCGTTCGTCAGGAATTAGCATGACAATGGTACCGTTGGCTGCGGAAGGCCTGTGTCCGTAGCACCCACACACCACTAATGACCCGTTAGGATCAGCTTCGCCATTTGTCAGAATGCTTCCATAGATGAAGGAAAATTTCACAGTGCCTTAACAGAAACTTACAACTTCAAACAAGAAACAGTATAATGAGGCTAATTCTCGTGCGCTCTAATCTGAAATTTAAAGTTCTATACGTCCTTTTCAAAGGACAAAAAGAGACACGGGATGGTCGTTAAAGATTTAGAGATGTTATACAATCTATGTACGTATGTACTAAAACGACTATCTTTTGTCTTTTTAGACATGGAAATTTAGGGCTCATGCGAATACATGTGACTTTAAAGTAACTTCTAAACACCCGCTCTCTTAGTTTAGAATATGATTAATTTCATATGATTTTGATTTTCCATCTTTATTAGTATAAACGAAAAAGATGCACAAATTTAAAAATGTTGTGTGTGACTGTTAAAACCAATAAACCGTAATTAAATGCAAGTGTCTAAGTTAGTACAAAAAAGCGCTAGAACATAATTGCTTCTATAAAGGGGGCACCCGCGGTCTAGTTTCTTTTTTACTAAAACTCGATCAATCACCAAATCAAGCATCGTTAACACGCGGTTGCATTAACTTCGATAAATCAGCGCTATCCAGCCCACTCCGCCGCTGAAGATTTTGATCTATTAGCTGCATGACGGTGCAACTCTTGCGCCGGTAAGCGCCACTCCACAACACGCATAAAGAACCACTTTTAATACAAATTTAATTAACTGGGTTCAGCCTTTTCTGTATTTCACAAAGATCTTGTTCCTCTTTGTAGAGGCACCGTGTAATGACTTTAAGCGCCCATAAATGACTCTCGTGTGGAAATTTATTAACCGCCGTTTTGGGTATGCATTGTGCCCTTTATAACTCTCACTTCCTTAGTGGTATTGGTGATGATTAATGAAGCTTTTTTGTTTTGCAACTGTCCTTTTAAATTGAAAACCACAAAAACTGTATGAGTGTTTCGACACCTTGTTAGTGTTAATATACTGTGAAGTTGTTGCATTTGCAATTGGTTATTTATTAACGGTGTGAAGATGAAACGGGAATGTCTTAGCGTTCTTATCGAGGTTTCTTTAAGGCAGGCTGTTATGTATCCACTGTCTATTTAGTTATTTTATTTATTGGTATTTAAGCTGCACGTTGCTCTACCCCTTCTCGCAGAACTGGTTTCTATCTCAAATCACTAACAAATTGCTTGAGCGTCACTGCCCATATATTCTCAAAGGTCTCTTAATTATGGGTTGCTTGGTAGAAATTGCTACCTTAGATAGAAACAAGGGCGCCCTTTTGTACACTTTTAGTCTTTTTGGTATGCAATAAAAATATTAAGAATAGATTAAAATAAATTGTGTCAATTTGTCGTATTATTCGAGAAGTTTGTGAGCGACGAGATCCAGTCTTATTGCCATTTTGTCGCGTTGTTGTTAGTCTTGGTTTGAGCCAAGCTTTTTAACTTTTGACATAATTAAAACCTGACGAAAGAAATAAGAAACCTGCTCTGGGGGCGCCACGTGTATATTTTTACGACTATGGCAACAAATTCCCTTATAAAATTAGTTCCATTGAAATTCCGCAATATGGCGAGGTTTCTTATTTCTATAGTCGGGCTTTAATTGTTTTTTAAACCCTAAAATGAAGAAATTATTTTGACTTTGACTTAGAATATATGGAGGTTTGAAACTACGAGTAGTTTTATTTCAAGCTTGGCATTTCAGTATGTAGATAGTATGTAGTTAAGTGCTCTAAGTCGGCAGCAAGAGCGCGCTGGGAGCACGCGCGTTTCACACAAATAATAGACATTTAGCATCAATTTCAGAGGTACCTCACACGATCCGCCTCTCCTAGCGGGTAATTGGTCCCGGTCATGCGATTATGCCGCAAACCGATTTAATTATCGCAAAATGATCGGTATGCCGGCCTACAGCAATTTACCTATCAATCAAAGAGAGAGCTTAACCCATTGGTCATACTCTCATCTAAATTATTGCAGATTTTCATCAATTTTCATATTAGGGCCGTTTATATAGTTATTATGCTCTAAGTTAAATTTCAAAATCCATAATTTTATGTCATTTTCACGCTCATAAGAACAAAAAAATAGAGGTGATGTCAATTTAAATTTAGTAACGGCCAATATCGATTGATCATGCTGATCATACTGGTTTATGGTGCACGTGATAATATCCGATTTTAATTACGCTTAATTTGACGTTTGAAGTTTTAGTAAGGAACCCTTATTTTTTTTGGAAATAAAATATTGCCGTTACTCAGGGATCATGTAGCTTCTCAATAGTGAAAGAATTTTTGAAATCGGTTCAGTAGTTCCGGAGCCTATTTGATGCAAACAAACAAACCTTTCCTCTTTATAATATTAGTATAGATATAGATATCAATAATTAAAAATAAGAATATAATAGAATATACTTTATAGGACAAAACAGTACAGGAGAATTCACAAAAAGTATAGAAAGTGTACGTACAGTAGCCAGCGCATGCGGCTGGACATATTGACCTTGAGAGCGCCCGTATTCCGTAGCGGTAAGGGCTAATTTCGTACTGCAAGTGTCCAGCCGCATGTGCTGGCTTCTGTACATTACAGTCCATGAGTTAAATTTCAGTTAAGCTCTCGAACATTTTCATATTTATAAAAAAAAACCAAGCAAATTACGTTTTATACTTACAGCTTACAGTTATGGTGTGGTTGACTCAAAAGAACCTTATCGTCAGCCGTAGAGCACATGGTTGTTTTAACTATACCTTTTTCACATCTATACCCATGTGTGGTAACCGACCTAAACTGACCTAAAGACTTATTCACTGTATACCTACTTACTTTATACATTTACTGTTATTTTCAGTAATATTAATTTACGTAAAACTACTAATAATGTTATATCCACAGAGAAGTTGCGGTGCATTCCCAACACAAGTATCTGTGATTTCTTACTGGGAAGTACCCATCAAACGTATGTAATATGGTTTTCTAAATAAAAAACATTTTTATTTAATTTTTATAGCTTTTCGGTCAATGAAAAAAGCGGACAATAAAACTTACTCGTAAAATAACAATGAGAGTTTCGTGCCGTGTATTATAAATGTTCACATGCTTTCTGAATGTTGAGTTGTCTTATATATTATTTTACATTTTTCACAATGCAAGCAACCATAGATTATAATTTGAGAACTTATTTTTCAATAACACTTTATTGTTTACTTACATTTAAATTTAAATCAATTTAGCCCTTCCCCAAATCATGTGGAATTACATATCTCACTCGTCTTTATTTGGTCCAAAACCCCCTTTGATTAAATTATTTAGAAAAAATTAGCTGTAACCAGGCAGACTGCCTAGAACATATATTAAATTGTCTATATTTACTTAAATATCTAATAAGAGGCAAGGCTAACCAATTGCAATTGCAATTTTAACCTATTTGAAGGAATTTTGTTTGCTATTTTGGTTAGATATTCCGCTAAAGATCCGTAAAACGATATTTTTTTATATACCTACTTACTTATTATGTGACGATTAAAAAATAATAATGATAATAAGTAATACGAAAGTAGAAAGAAACTATTCATAAGTATTTGAATATTACCTATGTTTACTGTGTGTTTACTACATAATTTTCTTTATATTTCTATTAGTATGTTAATAAACTTATGAATATAATCTCTGTGCACTAAATCTATGTTGAAATAATTACAGCAAATGTGTGTTTCTTACAGTTTTGTAGCACGCGACTTACCGCGTTACTTTGCCTAATTATTACATAGCCAGCCACTTGGTATTCATGAAGTTTTATATAGAAACACAAAAATGTAGTTTTGTCGGTTATTGACTCAAATTTTATTACGATTTTAACATTTGGCTGTGTTTTGACTGCCTCATAAGGTTTGGAGCGCATTAGTTTTTACAGAGGACGCCATTTTGGGAGCTAAGCTTTAATTTTATCAAGACATAAAGACCCGTATGAATTTGCTGTGAACGGCGTTGACAAAAATGCGAATATAAATATTTTGATGAATAATTCAGCGTGTTATCGGTATGGAGCCAGCGCGACTCTGGGTAAAAACGCGCGCCGGGCGGAATGCCGCGCCCGATGCGTTTTTACGTAATTGTCCTGGAACACGCACTCATCCATTATCTAACTGATTTAGGCATTGCGGCATCCATTACTTTTTGCTATTCCTCCCGACTCATAATCCAATTTATGTTTTGTTATGTTGCTACTCGAGCTTTCAACAGCAATCATAACTCTGCATGGCCGGTTCTATAATTCGGATAATTTTAAAAAATTGGTTTGTTTGGGAGATGATCTTTGGAATCATTTCTAATTACGGGTAGGTAGCAGTATGGATGCACCTATATGCACGCACATAATTTCCTGTCTATGTAGTCATCATTGACAGTTCATATATTATGTCCTCACCGAGGGGCTCGGCTTACCCTGAAATCAGGGTGAATCTATGGGTATGGGTGAGTCTATGTAGTATTTCTAGATAATTTAAAAAAGAATGTAGGTTAAGTAAGCTTTAACTATGTAGATAAGTTTTACTATATCGTACTATAAATAAGATATATTGATGAACAACAGTAACCTTAATGATTCATGTTACTTGATGTCTGTCAATCTGCATGTTATCTTCTGCTTATTTGAACATAGTAGGTTACTTACAAAAAAAAATGTTGTACTTGTGAATTTCAAAATATATATCGCTCATTATGAGCGAATTAATAAATAGGTATGAATTTTACCCTAATAAACCACCAAAGGTTCCAAATCTGAACTAAAATCAAACACTAGAGATTTATTTTAATATCTTTCAAGACTAGACTTTGAAGTCAAAAATATCTTACTCCAGAAGTTGAAAATCGACCTCAAAACAATGAGATTGATAGGGTGTAAGAATTTGTTGGGTTATAATTTACGTCTCTGAAAAATGCGATATTTGAGTTTAATCCAACGCATGAAATGCATTTAATACTGGTGGATTTTTTTAGTTTATAGCCTGAGAACTACTGCTTTTTTTTTGTAGTAGAAATGTAATATACCTTTATACAGTATTTGCACGTTGTACAACAGTCATAAATTGATTAATAATTCCAGTCTCGTAACAAGCTTCGCTTATTCGATGTCGATGAATCTGCAATTAATACTAATTTGAAGTTTACATTGTGATTCCTTGAACGTTGTTCTCGATTATAGATTTTTTTCCGCGTATGCCGCCCGCACGTTTTACTTTTATGTGTCGGAATACAAACTTATGTGTGCTGTCGGTGAAATTGTTTCCATCTGTAACTTGTTGGGTTAGGAAACTTGGTAAAAGGAAAATTAAGCTTGTGATTTGCTTGATCAAGAATTCATTCACAACAAGTGCGTGGCGGTTCCTCACGTTTAGCACTCAATGAAATTGCATCATTCGGCATCGTGTCGCTATTATTGGTATTTTTATTCAAGCTTTTAATTTGATTCGAAATTTCGTTATAGTAAGTAGCAGCAGGTGACAATTTATTGATGGATCTTTTTATAAAAAGTAGTGATTTAAAAAAGTAGTGATTTAAAAAAAAGAACGATTAAAGCTGTGTTTTTGTTCTTTCCACGTAAATAACAATCATATTGTCTAGTAAACTTTTGACAATACCTCAAAGGTGATAAACGTGACCGAGATCATCTAAAATCAGAATAAAAAATCAAAATCAGGAATTATTTATTACATTTGGACATATAAACACAGAAAAACTACAAACAATAATACAAACATACATTCACGTAACATAATAAGATGCGCATTGACATTTCCCCGCGTTGTGACATCCGAACTGGAAGAAGCAAGGAAAATCGATGATAAGGGTACGTTGCATTACATAATATATTTGAGGATATTTGACTAGTCCTTCTTAAATCTTTGGTCTGTATAATCATATTTCAACGGTTGTCTTGTTTTTGTAGTTAACATTATCAAAAATTCACAATGCACCGTCATCATCTATTAACTGAACCTTCAAATAATAAATTTTGAGCCAACAGCCTTCTTTTCAGTTTGACAAGACATAGTTCATGATCTCACTACAGATATAAAATTCTATATTCAAATTTAAATTATATATTAGCGCTTAGTTGTGAATGTTGTGTACATCTGTAATTGTCGTTTATATTAGAACATAACAAAACAAATAATTAATACTGTCAATGAGCAATATATTCGATGTTGATGTACCTATATAAATAAATAAAATAAAATAGTTTTGTCACATCTATACTTTCATCCTAATGTGCGACGATCTCTTGTCATAGGCATAGAAAACGGACCCCTATCGTAAGCGGCGGGTAGTACCTAATAGTAACCGCTTATGACAGGGGGGTCCGTTTTCTTTGCAGGAGACTGTACTTCATAGTACGGGGGCTGATGATATTTTTCTGTCACCAGGTACACTGCGGCCGCCAGGTCTGATCGGAGGCAGCAAGCCGAAGGTGGCAACTCCAGCTGTGGTATCCAAGATTGAGCAGTACAAACGTGAAAACCCCACTATCTTCGCCTGGGAGATCCGAGAGAGGCTCATATCGGAAGGTAAATACTTTGCAATACTAAAACCCGTATCACATTGTCTACTCAAGGCATGCTAAGGTTCTTCGAGGAGATAGGGTGCCTCGAGTAGCAATTTCACCCAAACGCAAAAAAGCCGCGTTAGACGTCGAGTTGTAGAAATAGGCCCGCTTTTACCTTACTTTACCACATTGTCTATTCGAACCCTTCTTTAATTTAAAATAGTTTGGTAATTAAGGTAGCTAAAGAATGACACTTCGAAAATTTCAATGTTCAAAAACAATAATGATAATGATAATTAATTATTTGCCAAAGAAAACAACATCGTTTCAAAATTATAATTTTCATTTACACTTTTTTTTTGCAAAAGACAAAAGGTAACCTACCACAGCCTATTTTTCTGTGAAAATTACTTTTGTAGTTTATAAACAGAACTTTGTTGCAGTTACAAAACTTACATTATTTCTATAGTCAGAATACAGTTGTTTGGACACCGTGTCCTTACTTGCGGTGCCTTTAGCGATCACGACTGCATGTGCATTCATCTTTTACCAGAATGCGTGGTTATACCTATATTATGTATGCCAATATGTATGTACCGACCAACCAACTTTGTCATAATGTTTTTACGTTATTTACTATAAATGAGATAGATTCACGACAGCAATAATAAGATATATTGTCTCTTCTTTAACTTCGTCGTTAACTGTGTCGCTGAATAGGCCTTAGTCGACCACGCCGGCCCAGTGCGGGTTGGTCAACTTCACACACAACCTTTGAATTTCTTCGCAGGTGTGTGCAGGTTTCCTCACGATGTTTTCCTTCACCGTAAGAGCGTCGAATAAACGTACATATGAATTCGTACATAAAATTTAAAGTAACATTTACTTAATTGTTGTTGTGTAAATGTTGTTGCTCGCCCAATTCCTTATTTAAGTATGTACCCGCCTGTACAGCATCCACAGGAAGAGTTGCATTGGTCTAAGCCAAAAATACACATTCGAATAGAAGGTAGATTTGTAAATCTTGTTGTAAAGTTGTAACGTGGTGCATTACTATGCCACCTCGTTGCCTCATTCTCATCTCATTTACCATTCTCGCCTAAATTCGAATATATTTAATTTTGGAATTCAGTCAATAATCATCCGTCATTTCATTCATTTTTTTACTCACTTTTCGTTTTCCCATCGGCCGGCATGGCGGATATTCTAGACTCAGCCTAAGCAAGAACGAACCAACAAGAGCAATTACATAGGTTTTATTATTATAAAACGTTGTGGGCGCGCTGCGTAATACCGGTGCACGACACGACTCACGTTACAGGCCGCGTTGCGTGCGCGCACATTTTATAAACCAGCCAGGCTCGTGTGATCACCGCACTATTACATTATTAAAATAATCGATCAACCCTTCGACTGCTTTGAAAAACGCTGTGTTCTTTAAAAAGTGAGGATTAGCTGAAAGTTCATTTTTGGAATATAATAGGATCTCTACTCGCACATTTTACAAACCAGCCAGGCTCGTGTGATCTGATCACCGCACTTTTACTACGACATTTTATTTCTTTATTTAATTCTTACATTTTTATCTTTAGGTAAATTTAGGTAAATAATAAATCAATCCTCCGACTGCTTTAAAAACGCTAAAGTTGTTCAAAAATAAATTTCTGAAAGCTGCATTTCGTAATATAAGAACATCTATGTTAGCTGTTACATTATCTGCTATTATAATTTGAGGTTACATAATATCTTAACAAAGGCACTTGAGTCTACCCTGATTTTAGGTTAAATAAGCTTTAGTCATACACAATTAAACTATTATTTTCTTCATTGTAAAAACATCGTATCGAAAATAAACGAGGGCCAAGATAAAAGTGTCGAGGTTTCCATTCGTTTAATTTATTCGTATAGTATTTTAAATAAGTCGAATTGCTTACGTGGCAAATTCTTACATTAACGCGATAAGTCCAATGACGAGCTAACAAAATTAAGAATATCCTTGTGGTGCGTTATTTAACAAGTTAACTACGCTTCCACAAGGTCAGCAGAACACGACCGCCGCTTATGCCGCAGCCCCGCGATATCCAATTATGGGATTTGAGTAGTGAACTTTAGGTATGCCATATCAAACAGTTTTGGGGGGTCAATAGGTAAAGCCATTGAAGTGCAACCCCGAATTATGGTCTAATAGTTAAATGGCCGCCACGGCTTACGGGCGCCGAGCGGCGGATGTAGTAACATGAGAGGATGTATTGGATTTAAGGCGCTTATGTGCAAGCAAACAAAATATCAGCTACTGTTCATATGTAATCGATAGCACAATAACTTGTTCTCTGTTTACTATTTGGAGACGTGAATTTGAGAAAAGCTATGTCAGTTGTTTTATTACGAAAGTTTAGAATAATTGATTATTTCAAAAGTAGAATGTGTGCTCTTACCGTCTTTTGGTGTGTGCTTTGGTAGTTTTTTTTTATTTGGAAGTAAAACCATGTTTTTTTTTATTCCGCCATGTTGGTTAGAATAGCAATGTATGAACGAACTTGATGGGCGTCTGTAGCGGTGAGGCCAACGAGCCAATTGCGATAATTGCTCCAGCGACACCTCTCGTGCCCATGCGTGACGTTAAACGCCAATAATGTACTCAAAAAACGACTTAAATACCCGGCACTTAGCACGCTGCCTTCATTCTTAACTTGTCATGTTAAGGTTTAAAATTCCGAGGAAGAGCATGCGAGCACTGCGTTCCTCTTCAGGGGACATGAATGCTGCATCGCGTATTTTCTCTATTGAGTGGTGTGGAGCGAGGGTGCGTGCGATCGCCCGTGAAACTGGTTTCGCTTACAAGACCTCTCTGGTTTACGATATCACCACGAACCGGATTAGAAGACGATAACATTCTCGATGACTGTATCTTGCTAAAGCAAAACTTAGTTCCTCACATAGTTACCAGTCGGTAAACCCGTAACTAGCAATTTGCCAACCCAGCTTAGGTACAGTTAACCTTCCATCTATTACATACTGTAGCAATAAATTTCTTATATGAAAAACAATGTCATTGCTAATGAGATTACTTTTGTTCTCTATATAAAAATAGCTGCAGTAGCTTAGCTTGTATTACATAGATATAATAAAGATACACAAGTGAAAATATTGCTGTATTACTAACCTCTGTTGTAAGATAATTTATCGCTCACACTAGCTAGTAGGTAGAGTAATTTAGAAAAAGCTAGAGGTAGGTATGTAAATAAGCAGTTCCCAGTTGGAAATTACGAACGACTTCTCATGAACAAGGGGCCGAAGCGAACAATTGTTCAGTGAGTGCATTTATTTTTATGTTTTTTGTTCTTATCTGTGTGCCAGGCTGACATTATCGTCATTTGTTGAAATGTGTTTAAAATAATTGCTTGAGCGCAGTGCGCACAGGCTTGCGCAGCGAGAATTGCACGCAATCCCACGTCAGTTGTTTTGCGTAAATGCTCACATATTTGTCGTAAATGCAGGAATATTTAAATGCCTGCCTTTTTGAAACCTTTAAGTTTTTACAGTAATATGTGGCAGTATAACAACCTCCGTGGTCGAGTGATAAAATTGTCTCCTCACAGCTCCTTACATTATCTACGGTTTCGGGTTCGAATCCTCATCGAAAAAATATCACTTTGTGAGACCTTTCTCAGCTTGATAACGATAGGATATATTAAGAAACTGAATCTCCTGATTGTCCGAAAATAAAGATGATTCTGTGCTTCGGAAGGCATGTAAAGCCGTTGGTTCCAGCTCCTATCTACGGATGTAGTCGTTTTATAGGCCGTTTCAGGCTGCTCAATAGTTCTGACACCAGGGTTTAGGTAGGTTATTCTTGAAACCCACACGCTAAGCAAGCACCAAGCTGTTGATGTTGAAGCAATGCAAGGCTTTGTTCCTTGTCATTCAAGTTGTAAAGCGAGCGGGCGCGGTGAGATGTAGTTATGATTGATTCCATTAGATCTGACGATGGTTTCGGTGTATCAAAGCGTGTTGACCGGCGGACCACCTGCTGATGAGGGAGCCTCTAACAACTAAGTATTATCGTATTGACTACGAACTACTAAATACTAGACATGTCAATAGCTAAAATACACTGATCTGTAAAACTAAGTACTACACTTTTATAATTTCAAGTTATTAATAGTATAGAAGTTAGAGTTTAAAAACATTTTGTAGCAAATTGTATATCCTTTTATTTAGTTTTACCTGTCCTGTTGATTCGTCTTGACGAGCGCTTTGATACTATATGGTAACCAGGGTCTGATGATGGAGCTGGAAAGTGGCCATAGGAACTCCGTAATTAAACCTTGTTTTTAAAAAGGTATTTTTTCTTTATTTTTTTTGAAACTAGTAAGCGAGTCGAGTAGTCTTCTTTCGAGTCCTTTTTATTTCGAAAATACATCTCGTGTACATAAAAAGTTATTCCAATTTCAAAAGGAGTGGACTGGAGTGGCCCAGGGCGGCAGTATTTTTTGATATGTTTATGTCGGTACTTTGACTTTGTTTGTAATTTTATGTCTGACAATTGTATAATTATTTCAAAAGTGTATAATATACATATTATTATTATGTTTTTAGGCCAATTTATTTTTAAGTTTTCAAATGTTTGATGCTTTTAATTTCGCTAATATATTTATTTCACTATATGGCTAACCATAATAGCCTTCGCAAACTTGATTCCTGTAACTACAAAATGTTACCGATTTTAATGAAGAATACAATTTTTTTTATTAACTTCTCTGTCCTGAAACATCTTGTAAATTGAGTTTACTCCGTACATCGCTATCTTTTACAAATATGATACGTACAATATCCTACTTTTTTATGTTAATAAATATGTTTTCCTACGGCGGTCAATTCAAAAAATGTTTACTACTAGGATTCAAATATTAATTTCCGTAAAACAACTTTGTACTTAGGACTATGTTGTTGTTTAAAAACTTCATGAAAGTTCGAAAGAATCATAGATCTATGGAATGCTCAAAGAGCATAAGTAATTGAATTTTAATCAAATTTATAACAAAATGATGAAAGCACATTTAAAGCGAACGCGTGCCGGATAGTTCGGTAACGGTCAAATTGATTATATTTCACAACCACATCGTATAAAAAGCAAATAACTGCTTTCTGTGATATAATTTTGCGATTGTTAACGTTGGGCGACATTTTTAAAATTATTATTTGTGAAAAGATATGATGTTAGAGAGTGTGTTCTTTTTCAATATTGTGTTATTGTAGGACTTTATACATATATACGCAAATGTCCGCCCGCGTTCACAGTTTTTCCCGTGGGAATGAGGAATTTTCCCGCAGTATAAGATAGCCTATGTTGTTTCCCAAGGCCTATTCTTCTTTATATCAAGTTTTATTAAAATCGGTTTGTTAGTTTCGGAGCCTATTCAATTCAAACAAACAATCAAATCTTTTCTCTTTATAAGAGGAATTAAGCATATCAAGCATCATAGGTACTATCTATGAAAAAGATGTGAACGCGAAAGTTTTAGATCATGATAAAAATAATATACCTACCTACATAATATCATTAGGAGGAAACTTTTCGACGACCTTAAAAATTTTATGATTCGTAAAAAATTCGAATGACATTTCAATTACAATATAAATTAGGTAAACGATTACCTACAGCCTTATTATTTATTTTACCGCATATATTACCAAATTTTGTGAAATTATCAGTAAATTTTTATAGCAAAACGTAAGGCAAATTATCTAAAAGAAAAACAAAAAAAGTTTCAAAATCTCGATCAAAATATATTTCTTTGTGTTTTCTATTTATTCAGATTTCCAGGAGTTTCAGCTCTATTTACTTTTTCAACTGCATTTACAGTTTGAAAAGCTTTGAAAACTACTATTTGTTTCTTTAAATCCATCGACTGGTTAGCTTTACCCATGCGATGTAACTAAGTAATTCCACACTATGTAGATTAAAAAAAAATATATTTTTTATTAAAATTTAAATAAGTTTGCAATACAGCCAATCTGTGAAGTTTTTTGCATACCACATTCAAGTGTTATCCTTTCATTCAGTAGCTATTGGCTCATTGCCGTACTTATTTGTTTTTCATTCGTTTATTGGCTCATTGCCGCATCTTATTTTTTTTTTCTAATAACTGTCTCTATGAAATTTAAATTGTTTGCGTTGTGTCGCCTTTACATACTATTAAGCAATATTAAAGACTAGTAAAATTAAATTTTAGCACTATGATGTGAATATTCTGTCATTCATTATTTTGAGATAATATTCATAGTTTTCAATTTTTATTTCTTAGCTACAAAAGTCTAAGTTCAGACAAAACAATCTTATTTCATAAAAGGTTAATTTAAAGTCGTCGTTCAAAAAAATCTATCGTTTGGTTGAACAGTTTACTTAAAAATAATATTTATATAAACGTGGAACATAAAAGGCATCAGTTGAAGTGTCGGCACCTACTCCCGTGACTGCGGCGCAACTTATCAAAACAGAGCGGCTCATCGAAGCCGTCCAAATTTTAATAAGGTGCCCACTACCGCCTTTGTGGGGGATGACGCGGCAGTTTCGGACAATAGCTTGCGCAACTTATCGACTAAATCGATATCGGTTTACGAGGCGTTACCGCCGGCTCTAGCTACTGACCACATTTTGATTAATCGCATTCTCAGCCTGCCTCTTCCCGCCTCCTGCCTACCCCGCTCGCCAGGCCCCAAATATTGCTTGGCGCTCATTAATTTGTGAAACTAATGAATTGTTGTATTTTTTGATATCCTTCTTTAATTATTTATTTTTACTTGTCATACTTAAGAAACACAGATTCATTTATGAAAACTTACCAAGTATTTTTTTTAAATATGGAAACTTTTTTCGTACAACACTTCAAGATGTTGTGACAAAGCTAAACTAGTTTAGTTGGTAAGCAGGTGCCTAGTTTCTTTTTAGTTTTTATTTGACATTTACTAACAAGGTTCCACTTTACTCGTTAACATTGTGTGATCAAAATAAATCAAATCGATCTCCACACAGCTTCCAATAAACCGATACATTTATTGATTTGTTACAGCTTTAAATTGGTTCCCAGCGGTGCACCACGCTGGCAGTCGCCTCCTATTTAAGGTCACGGTCACGATTTTACAACATTCCTATTAAAAACTGAACAAATTTTCATTAGGTTTTGTTTATTTCTACAATTCATCGCCTAAGAGTGCAATTGGCAGTTGATTGCGCTAGCTAATAACCAGTCTTCGATACAAATTGCCTAGTTCCTACATAAAATACGTGGTTTCTGTGAAAGCGCTCACGCAAAAAGTAGAGACGTTCGCGCGAGTGGAACCGCTTTTCCTAGCGGTTATTTATTAGGAGCTGACAGTGCTTTTTGTAACTCCCATTCATTGCTAATTGAAATGGGTAGGAGTCGGGTGTGGCGTTTAGCTCACGCTGCAGCGGCAGGCCCCCTGCGGCCGCACACCTTTTTACTCGGTGGACGCTGCGGGTGCCGCTTGATTGCCTCCGATCTCATCGTTTTATATACCCCATAAAGCCAACAATAATTCATATAGACGACGTGACGCCACTCACTCGTTAACTCGTTCCACTTGTACCGTGGACGTGATTCCGAAACACGCTTAATACAGTTCCGGGTTATCAATCTACCGCTGAAATTTGATTAGTTCTTCTTCTATGTAAAAAATACAAACAAAATACCTAGAGCTTTTCTATTTGGATGTTTTACGTTACGTTTTTATGGAGTTCATTGAAGATTTCGATGACAATCTGGAAACTAATTAGCGCGACTCGATCAGCCCAATATCCGTCCTGACCCGACGGCTCTATCGAAAACCGGTATAAGTTAAACAAACAAACAAATTCATTCCGAACCATTAGGCACGAGATCCGACTGGTTAATGTCTCAATTTAGAGACGGACGTAAATCTTCGGAGGCGTGACAATTACTGTTACTTTCCGACTGTACAAACAAAAAGGCTTTCCGTCAATTATCGATAAATTAACCCGATTAAACAGTCCGGCAGACGGCGCCGGCCCTTATCTCCGGACATGCCACGGCTTTACTCCGGGACACCAAAACACAAGACCCAAGCAGAAACACTTTTGACCAATTTGCTTTTTATTAGAAACTTGTGAGAAACCAATTTTTCTCAGTCTAGTTCACTCGTTTCAGGAGATTAATTTTAAGAAAAAAAACCATTCAATGTTTCGGTTGACCTACCTGGACTGGGCCAGCGTGGTCGATTAAGGCCTGTTTACCCTGATTTCAGGGTAGGCTGCGGCTCCTCGGTGGGGACATTTATGCGCTGTTCACTAATATTTTAAAGGTTAATTAAACGCTTTTTATTTCAAAGAAGGTCAATACAAAACATTATTCTTCACCAAATTATGATTTATGCAGTATTTATATAAAACACATTTAAATTAACATCAATAATAAACAATAAAAAGATAATTCAAAAAATATATAAAACCGCCTTCAACGTCCTAAACTACACTAAAAAGTTACAAATAAAATATAAATCTAGCTGAAAGCATAGCAATTTAATATGGCTATTAATATTACTTATTTACATAAATTGTAACATCATATAAACATGTGTAGACATTGATATACACTTCACCTTGGAGTAGAAATCTCTGTGCGATTAAACATTTCATTCTGTAGTATTATATATAGATAACAATTTATTATAACTTCATGTAAAATTAACTTGTGAAAACTCGTTACTTACATCAATTTATTGCATACTAGCTTTCCGACGCGGCTCCGCCTGCGTTAAAAGTTTTTCCCGTGGTAATGAGACATTTTCCCGCGGTATAAGGTCACACACACACACACACGATAATAATAATATAAAATTATACGAAAAAGCGATTATAAAACTTTATTTAATTCCCTATTTAAAAAGATCTAAAAAACAAGTAAGCATCTACTAGAATCTGAAGCATAACATGCTCCTTACTTTAAAGCGTTTAAACCTTTTAATAGAACCGGACCCTATTGTGACTAATCATGATTAAACGACTTTAGACAAATTGCGTGGCCGTGACTAGGCATGTAGAGACCCGGCCGATCCCAAATCATTAAAAGAACAATTATAGATATCGCGTTCTTCACCTGCAACCTGTTGGCGGGTAATGATCTTGGTGCCCTTTCTAAACAAACTAACCAGTAACAGCCAGTAACCACCGATCGGCTGTTGACGCCCATTGTCCGATGACGATCCGAGTCAGATGGCTATTGATCCGTCCGTGCGGCCGTCGCGAAATGGATATTTTGATTTCATAACACGCCCGAAATTGATTATAATGGCGATGAGTTTTGAAAAGGTGAACCGTAAATGAATGTCTTGTATAATTATTTCGATCTTTTGCTATTTCTTAATATTAATATTACACACCTTGATAATCACGTTGTTGTTATGATCTAAAGTCTTCATCATTTAACTTTTGCTTTGGTTCTAGATTACTTGATAAAATAATTCCTTTAGTCGATTCCAAAAAGCAACTTAAATTCTTAAGACATTTCAAACCTCGTTCGGGCTATTTTTATTTTGGCTATCACCAAATTGAATGTCGATCAAAAGCTTGTTACCTTCCCGTAGCTAGACAAAAAGCAATTTAACCGCATTGTAAAAGATCATAGACGTTTTTGCCTTTCAAAAGAATAATAAGAAACAGAGTAGGAGCGTCGCTGTGCTCCCACAAAACGTTAACAGATTCTCAACGGTTTGTTTTCTTTTCTGCTCCCGATATAATTAAAGACGTCGATCGGTAAGTGATGACTGGTCACCATTAGACGTGTTCTCAGCCATATCAGCTCTGACGGGCGAGACGTCGCGCCCGACACAGAAGGCTTTCAAAGGAGATCGTCTCAACGCGCCCGCGCCGATTACGAGCCAAACAAATTGTGTAGGGGGCGCCTTTTTGTGCTTTCGACGTGCTAACAATAAGTCGAGCCGTGCAACTGATCATTACCATTATACTATATAAGGCTTTGTGTTTTGAGTAAATTATAACAGGTCGTTTTGCGTCTTATTTGACGCGCCAGAGCTGCATCGACGTCCGCTCGAGGCGCTTTCGTACAATAGAGCTTCATTACGAACAGTGACCGTATTAAATCTGTTTTATAAACCGCTTTGATTTAAAGGACCTATCAAACGCTTCAGTGTTCTTAATTATGTCGAAGACAGACTGTTTTCATATTCTGAACTACAATCCGTTTGTCGTGTCTAAGTGGTTTATTTTTGTATGACGAGGTGCAATTTCTGTAACAAGGCATGTCTAGGAAAACGCCTCATCAACCGTACACGTAAAGAGCGTCCATTAAGCAATTAAATTGAATTATTGTTCCTGGGTATAATTATCTAAAGAACCAACCTATCCTACTATTTACATGACAAGTTTTCAATAATGACAAGCGAAATAGCTCCAATTGAGTAAATAAGAATAAAGAGTATTTGAATTTTGCAATAACAGTTTAAACAGGGTATTTAGTTGTAATTAGCATTTCAAGTACCTAACAATCATATGATAGCGATCTATCGTTTTTAATAGCCTCATTAATGGAATAGTAAAATAAATACCAAGTTAGTAGGTATAAAATTTAATATTTCGCCATTGCGGATACTAGGCGGCTGAAGTGCAGCTTCTGTCTACATCAAACACAGACTCATTTCCTTGCGTCATGCCATGAAAGAGCAATCAAAAACTAGTTATCTAAAATAACGTAACGCAAGATCACAGCGCAGTCAGTAGCTGAACAACGAATTCTATGACAATTACAGTCGGGCAGGCTGTGATTAAATTATGGCACTTACTCGGAGTGTTTCCTGAAAATTACATGGGATGGCTCTCGCAAGGCTGCGCCCGCACGCGATCCGTGCACGCATTAAACGATTTGAGGGATCGTACTCATACTACGTATTCGTATTACATGCCCCCCCCCTTTCATTTTTCACGTAGTTGTTTGCGTATCGTGTGGGTTTCGAGGTTAACCTACCTTACATAGTTTAATTAAACTAATATTAAAAAAAAGAAAAATTTGATTGTTTGTACGTATTGAATAGGCTCCGAAAGCTCCGAAACTATAGAACATATATCAATGAAAATTGGTACATAGATAGAATAGATCTATTAGAAGAACATGGGCTACCTTTTATTGCAGGAAAATTCTTCGTTCCCACGGGAAAAACGCGGGTGGAGCAGAGAGGCGGAAAGCTCATGCTCGGATTCATGAGTATGTTTGACAATTATTACACAGGCATAATGTAAAATAACCCTTCCTTTTTGGCTTCGCCGTAGTCGGGTAGAAAATAAAGTTTTTTACTCGTCTTTACTTGTGCGTCAGTGTCAACGCCACCAATTGTGAGTATAAAAAGCGCTATATACTGCGCGCTATATTAGACTTATAAAAGTCGAAAAAGCACGAGATATTTGTTTTGAAATTGACTACGTTTAAAACTTGAGTCACCCCCCCGGTCCTGTGATTGGCCGTTGTATTTTAAAGCTTTTCCCCCCAAATCGGGTCACGTAGTATGGGTACGTTCCCTAATGGCAGACAGTTTTAAAACGCGACTCGCGACCAATGACGCATCGGTTTTAACGCGCTGTTGGTCGCTCATGTTGTGCGCTTTGCAATTAAACTGAATAACTCAGACGACGACGTTGAGAAAATTACCCGCCATTGGATAATTTGCGCTAGGAGTACGTTCGTGAGTAGGTACATACCGTTTTACATGTACTAATATCAGTTCAACGCAAACTTGTTCAAGATTGAGCTGTTTGTATCGCTTCTTTTAATTCTACAAATAATAATATAGTATATGTATAGAAGCCAGCACATGCGGTTGGATATTCGCACTGTGAAATTCACACCTACCGCTACGGAATACGGGCGCTCTCAAGGTCAACATGTCCAGCCGCACGTGCTGGCTACTGTACTCTTTACTATTAATAAGTTAAGGCTAATCATAAATATTTGTCACAGTCATACTAAAATATGCTTACGTAGTCTTGCATAGAGAGAATTAAGATAAATTAATGGTATTTTATTTATTAATCTCTATGTTGCCCATCTGGTTTACTAATTTGATATTTGACGACTCAAAACACTATGATAGTCCCAAATTCCTCAATTTCTTTCAGCTAAAAAAACATGGTATTATTTCAGCAAAACAAATAATGAAAATCTCTTGTTACAGGTGTATGCACAAACGCGACGGCACCAAGCGTATCCTCGATCAACCGAATATTAAGGAATCGCGCGGCCGAGCGAGCGGCTGCAGAGTTTGCGCGAGCGGCAGGCTATGGATTATACGCTGCACCTCCCCCGTATGGCGCCTTTCCCTGGGCCGGGGGCGGCGGCGTGTGGCCCCCGGGGTCGCTACCGTTGCCACCCGGGGTGCCGCCGCCTCCTCCAGGGATGCAACATCCGGACATGCAGCAGGGATTCCTTTCCTCTAATCGAGGGTTAATAGGTGAGACTTATAACAGCTTACACTTTGGAAATTTTTATACTCGTTATAAACTTTTTCCGGATCCGTACAAAGAATCTAGTGATTCAAAAAACAGAAAATGGGTAACAGTGTACTTTTGTGAACCCAACAGCACCTGTGATATGGTTGCAATGAGTGAGAATTAGGTTGCCTTTGTAGCGTAGTGTTGTTGCCACTACGCTACAAAGAGAGATGATGCATTAGTTCAGCTTTAGACCATAACAGACCCCCCACACTGACGTCGTCGCGTCTTCGTGCCAGCGATGATGGCGTCGCACATACAATCATAGAGAGGAAAACGAGTGAAACAAAAGAAAGTGGTGGTGTGTTTGCTAAAAAACACGTGTTTGCAAAAAAACGCATCGCTGACCCCGAGTCGACGCTAGAAAGACGTCAGTGTGTGTGGAGGGTCTGTTATGGTGTTGATAGGTAAAGTTGGCTGGAGGATACTCTAGTAATAAGTGTAACTCTGATTTGGTTAACAAACTTGACTTTATGCGAGTAAAATTTTGTTAACAGACGTTGACGGAGACGACTCTGGATCCCTTGACGGTGAACAGCCAAAATTTAGAAGAAATCGCACCACCTTCAGCCCAGACCAGCTCGAAGAACTCGAGAAGGAATTTGAGAAATCTCATTACCCGTGCGTGTCAACGCGAGAGCGGCTTGCGTCTAAAACATCGCTCTCGGAAGCGCGCGTCCAGGTAACGGCCTCATAAACCTTCTTTCCAAATTAGTTATTCATAAACCAACAAGCCAATTAATAATATATTATAATCTAGACAACTGGTTGGCGACTTAATCGAATCAATAGTTATAATTTGACGCCAATTTACATTCATGAATATTTGTTAACACAGTGAGAACTGCATACTAATCACGTTATTTACCGTTACTGACAGGTTTGGTTTTCCAACAGACGAGCCAAGTGGAGACGCCACCAGCGCATGAACCTCCTCAAGCGCGGTGGCGGCTCGCCCCCGCACCGCCTCCCCCATTCCCCCTCTCGCTCCCGTTCGCGTTCTTTGTCCCCCGCGCGCGTCCCCTACCACACCCCTCAGATGGGCGGCGAGAATAGCGCGTTCAAGGCTCTCTCACATCAAGACACCAATACCCTGAAAGTCCTTTCACACCAAGCGCAATTCGACAGTAATGCGTTGAAGGCTCTGACGCAGCAAACGTCTTTTGAGGGAGGCGCTTTCAAGCCCCATCCAGCGCTGGAGAATAGTGCTTTTAAAGCCCTGGTGCCACATTCGGCCGCAGCAGCACTGCTGGCTGCCCAATCGATACAGCTGGCACGCGGATACGACTCCCATTCGGATTCAGATGAGGAGATCAATGTACATGATGAGAGTGATGAAGAGGGTGATAAAAGGAAAAGCAGGGCGCGGTCTCGATCAAAAAGCCCTGCGATGCGCACGCGACTGCCGCCAGCCAGCGACCTACCGTTACAACTCACGAAGCACGACCGCTGATCCACGATGATCGATTAACAATCGTCATCACATCTCAAATTATTCTAATGATCGCTATTAATGTTGATGTTCCGAATAAAATACAAAGTTTTAAATCCTAGAGTGCTAACACTCCAGTTTGGTTGTAAATTTATGTAAATACGTAGTCAATTATGTTGTTGTTTAATTAATGTAAAGTTTGGCGAATGTTTATCTATTTTATTAAGCACAAAATGATCTTGCATCCTTCTAAAAATGTTGTAGAAGAAGATTGATTATGATAAATACGGTTTATTTTGGAAATAGGTATAATAACAGTTTGTAAAATAGATCTGTGACTTCTGTGCTATTGAAATTGAACTGGTTTCAAACTCAAATCACTAACGAGTTTCTTAGGAGTCACTTACTTATTTATTTATACTCGTATATTTAGAACAAAAAGAATAAATAATAAAATAACTTTGGCTACTAACGTGTTTGACACTTAAAATTAGAGCTTTTTTTCAATAAACTGGTAGAAACTATCTTGAAAGAACAGTAGCCAGCGGAAAGAAGTGATAAAAGCAAAATACAAAGGTCAATATGTCCAGCCGCATCTGCTGGCTACTGCACTATCAAAACGATACGCCTTTCTTGTATTTAGGGATCTTTCACACAGAGAGCGGTCACGCGGTCAAGCGTTCAAGCGGTCAGTTTTGCGTTCTCTGTATTATATTACGTTACATAGACATACTCACACAGGAAGCGTTCGACCGTTCAACAGCGAGCAAATGGCACGCTCGAACGCAAAACTGACCGCTTGAACGCTTGACCGCGTGACCGCTCTCTGTGTGAAAGATCCCTAAATCAAAATAAACCAGTCGGAGAAGTAATAACATAAAAAATATAGAAAAGAACTTAAACATTTCATAAAGAATACGTAGTAATGACTAGTCACGTCTTTGATAATATATAGAGAGTGAGTTTTGAAACTAGTTATATTTTCAGAAGCTCCGTTTGTGAACCGGCTTACAAGATACAATAGCGAAACACAGTAGTCATTTCCGCCTGACCACCACTAAGTATATTTTTGATTGCACATAAATAGGTGTTACAGAGTAATAAATACAAAGCACGCGAGCGCGATATAAAGCGATATATATTTTTTAAATTGTCAGGCGCAAAAGTCCCTCCTAGTACAGAAGCCAGCTCATGCAGTTGGACACTCGCACTAAAAAAATATATAATGTTACTTAACTATGATGGCATGCAAGCCCCTAGAGCTATTAAAATCAATATTACTAAAGATGTGGTTTATTATGATGTATTCAACTGTTTTCATTTAAAATAGCGGAACTAAAAACTACTGTGTGATAGCATTATATTATTGTTTTCATATTGTCATAGGTAAAGGTGTATTGTGATGGAATGGAATTAACAAATGTCGAAATGAATTTTATTAGTTTATAGAAACCAAAGTATTATTTTGCTGTATAAATGTTAGTTTCCGGGAAACTAAAGTTCCTATGGTTTTCTATCCTATACAATTAATTTTAATTAATCCACAAATCGTTGTAGTGCGTAACTGTATATTTGTAACGTATTTCCAATTTTGTACCAACGAACACATTCCAGGAGAATGTTTGAATTGATATAGTTTTCGGTTTTAGATTAATACGTACTTGTTGTGTAAATATTGTTAATGTTTCTTGAGCACTGTATACTATTTATTGCTTAGACAAAATGTAACTTTATTGTAATATATAGTAGAAAATTTACATACGTAATTATTACAAAGATTAAAACAAATAGAAATACGCAACTCTTTTATTTATCATACCTTTTAAATATTACTCAAACTACAGTGTTAATTCGGAGTCAGTGAGTATATTTTTAATGTACGCAGTCAGCGTTACATGGTAGATCATATTTTACAAAATTTTCTTAAGCGCAAACTTTAAAATAAGCAAAACATTAGTCCCATATTTTTTGACGAAGGGTGTTTTGCACTTGATGTTTAAAATATACGCACTGACTCCAAATTAATCCTTTAAATAAGTCATACATCAAAGACACAAAGGAAAGTTTACTATAGAATACTTACAGCCAAAACAACGACCGACCAACTTTCCAGCCACGGACATGGGCTCTTGAAAGGCGGATAGCGGGTATAAGAAAAAAAAATCTTAGGTAACTGGATTTAAAATTACATCCACATTAAACTTTCATAAACATTAAATAATAAATTCCTGTGAATGCTGAACAATTGCAAGGATGCGGCACTCGGTTAATATCCTCGCGAAGAGTGTACAGACCAAACGACTGCTTACAGACATATTGGTCCATTTAGTGTCACAGATTTACATACATGCATCATCTGTCCGTAACCCTGCAGTTATTTCATCCGATGTTAGATACGGGACCTTGAGAATTTACTAACTTATCCGATTTTCATCTGTGACGTGCTCTAGCTGCTACAACTTAGTTATTTACATAAAACAATGAGAGACTTACATTATTAAATTTCGCACTAAACTTGTTTTCTTTCGTTTCCTCTGTACAATACCGAATTCTTGCATTAAAAGCGTATCATGTGAGACAATTATCGTTTTTTTCCATTACTGATAAAGCCTGTAACGGTCTTCCCGGATATCGGCAATCAAACCCCCAGAGAAAGCCGACGCAAAAACAAGATTGGGGAACAAACAATCATTCGCAGCTCCTTTATTATATCGTTCCAGTGATTGAAGATATTCCATTCACTTCTTTTGACGGAAATCAATTAATATGAATAATATGTATGTAATGCGGCCACTACTGGGACGATACAGGAAGAAAAAAAACTTTAGCCTTTCTAGATGTCGATTTTCCAACTATCTTGAAGCAGAGTTTGGTTTACTTCCAAATTGTATACGGTTTTATTTCTGATAGCTGTCCCCTCGCGGGTACGCCCGCGTTGTTTTTTTGACTTTTCCGTTCTAGTTCACAGTTTCCCGTTGGAATAAGATATTTTTCTGTGGTAAAATTATCTAAGATATTGAACTGGTATATAAGGTACTACCATGCAAAATTTCGGTCCAGCAGTTTTAGAGATTAGCTTACGTACAAGCAGACAGAGAAACAAAAAAGAAAGAGATAACTTCTATTTCACTTATTACATCACCGTGACTCGGTTTTTAGCTTTCTTTTTCTATGTACAGACATTTGACGTCTTCGGTTTTATTATATTAATATATAAAATAAATAAGAAGATAGAAGATAGATGAAAAATTAATCAAAATCTTCTGTTATTTTTAAAAGAAACTTCATCAATCAATAGATGATTTTTGATGTAGAGTTTCAGTAACCTAATGTTGAAGTATTCAGTACCTAAGCTTTTTTTTCTACCTCTATGGTCGACAAAGTCCATGCCAAATTAGATATCGTGTAATAACGTTACAAAACCCGGTAACTAATTCGCTATCAAAGTCAGATAACAGTAACACTTTTAAATCAGGGAGCGAAAGCTTAGTATTTCAATGAAGATTATGGAACATTATAAAACCACTTTATTCAGGGGATTGTGATAGCGAATGTTCATAGCGCGGGACGCGAGGCTATCATTAACAAATTGGCGAAGCAGGACGAGGTTTACAGTCGCAGAGGTTTGCAAAACAGAACTATTCTGAACAAAGAATGTGTTGGCTAAGTAATTTTTCAAATTAATTAGTTACAAAATACTAAGAAACTAGTTTGTTTTAAAATGTGAATGTTTCTTTTTCTGTATTTATTATCAGATTTATGTACTGAGCACCTGCTGATTTTTTATATTATTCTGTTACATTAAAATTGCACATCCCTGTCCTTTTCGTGTATTCTTATGATTTCTAGTATGCCACGTTTTACGCCAATTTTTCTTTTATGTTTTAGGTAGATATTTAGGAAGCTTTTAACTCAGTTCAATCTGAATTATTTGTCTGATTTGCGAGGTTTCAACGCGAATACCAAATAGCGATTTAAATGTAATTGCCACAAAATATGCCCTTAGTTAAAGCCCGACCAGAAAAATAATAAAAATAATTGCGGAAATTCAATGGAATAAATTTTATAATACCATTAGTTTCCAGAAACATCAAAAAAGGCATGTGGCGCCCTCAAAGCAGGTTTTTTATTTTTCTGCTCAGAATTTACTTGACTTAAAGGACAGGTAGCCTATTGTATTTGTTAATATATTTTTACATGCCCCGTAACGCTAGCAACAATGAAACACTACAACGTTAATTAATCATTGATAATAAAATGACTTTTATGAGCTATAGGTAGGCTAATAGTTACCTACTGAAGATGTTAGAATAGATAAACTTAAATAGGCAACACCTACTCAAAGCGGCTGTATCAAAGATTTACTTAGAGATCTTTATTATACTGATGACGAGTTTTCGAACTCGCCTTAACAGTCGTAAAATCATCTTACAAGGCACAAACGGTGCAATGATTCTTTGAGTTTGGGATGCGATGGCTATTCCCACTACTAATTCAAATAATGAGACGGTTTGTATAAAATAGGTAGTAATCCAATTTTAGTACCTACTGGGATGAATATTTGGTATAAAACCTTCTTTTTAAGTTTACTGAGTAAAATGGTAAAAGAAGCAAAGCATTTTTACAGTTATTGTTACGATAGATTTTAATTCTTGATATAATTTATACTTGCGTTTGTTAGCACTTGGTGAACTCTTTGTTATTTATAGCTCCGCTGTAGTAATTGTTATAAAAAAAAACAAGTACCTAAGTACAAGAGTTTCATTAACAATCCTAATTCATGATATAAGGGTACTTTAAAAATGCTGTGGGCGGAGCAGCTGGGCGGAAATCTTTACTACTAGATTTTCATCCAGGGCCATTTATTTTCATCATTAAAATCGAGCAACTTCCAGAATAGCGTCGCAGCAGCGATAATGTCGTAGCGTCGTGATAGCCGCGGAGTGTGGATGCATGTACGCGCGCCGCTCAGCCAGCCAATAACAATAAATTTGGCCCGTCGCGTCGCGCGTCTGCCCGGGCCCGGCCCTCACTGGACACTCTCACGGTACACAGTAGACCAACACATTACATCGATTTAGATTTTTAGGATCTATTCAAGAACGTATTAATCATTTCTGTTTACTTTGAAAATGAGTCTTTAGGTGCAAAACCCCTAGAAGGAGGATGCAACTGCATCGAAATATCGGGCACTCACACAAAACCACGGTAAATATCACGTTTTAAATCTTAATAGTTATGAAAACAACCATGAAAGTTTAAAAAGTATACCCCTAAAAGGCTTTAAATTTCTAATGAACACAAATAAATTTTACCACTAATATTCAGGTGTAATGATAATAGTTTTAATAAAATAAAATAAAAAATACAAAATTAATTTTATGAAGGAAAGGAATATAATAAAATATTTCACAAATTAATATAACGGTCACAATTAATAAAAAGAAGCTAAAGATCGAGTTACAGATTACTAAATAGTTTATAATACCTAATAAACATAAACAAACTCGTTCGCGTTAAATTAAGCCATCAGCCTCGTATTGACATCCTTGTTAATATTTTTCGCACATTTCTTTACAAAAGAGCAGAGGATATGACATCATTTGCACATAAAATTCACATATTATTCACATGCAAATTGGCTGAGCAATCATAACGTAAGTTCTTTAATATACCTACCAGTCGATCGGCTCTCAAACGGGGGCCAATAAATGCTCCGTCGAGAGGAGATTTCACACTTGACATACAAAATGAGCCCTTGCTATCTGGCTCAAGAATTGTATCGGCACTTTTTGCATTCCATAAATGTAAATAATATCATAATCTGAATGTCAAACATTTCGCGAAGTTTACCTTCTGTTATTTTATTACAAAACAGAAATAAGTTGTAAAAAGTATTTGTGAACGACTAAATTAGTACCGGAATATTATCACCGGAGCAATTATTGTAAGTCAATTAAGGCAGATAAGCCATCCGGCCAATAAAATCCAAATAACTTAATTTCTCAAACAAATCATAGGAAAAAAGGCGATCATATCTCGTTCTCCCATAAAACCATGAGCAGATTCGAAATGTAAGCACATTAAGGTATCGGTCAAATTATCTCGTCGAGGTGACAATATTTATTCGTTGGTCGGTGGAAGGGTCCGGCGGCCATTGCCGAGTGTTCCTACCAATTAGGTGGTTATTGACGTTTTACTGTTATCTGCTTAATCTTCGATCGCTGGCCCGTATGCATAGAGAAGAATATCATTTTATACTAGAGACACTTCTAGTATATAGATAATATTGCCTTCCAAAGATGATTTGTGCGTATACGAAGAGTATTATAATAATTATTAGTAGCCAGGGAAGTGACAAAAAAAAATGTTAAATATTTGTAATATCGGTAAAAAAATTACAAAAATTTGATCTTACCACAGAAAACATAATGTCTAAAGTAGTCTTACTAAAAAGTTTGAAAAACTTTGCGTAGGTACCTACCTACTTATAGGTAGTAATATAGCTGTTATTAAGAACAAAATAAGTAACACCATTTAAATTTAAAATACTAGAAATTCTTACATTTCTAAATAATATACAAGATGCACGGTATTGATAGAGTAAATAGAACGTGAACTGGACTCGCAAATCATTATGGTGTCTCATCCAGCTAAGCATACGATACGGCACCGCACCGGTGTGACAGAGCTTAAGTCGATATTTATCCCAAAAGGGGAAGCTGTTAATAGAGTCATTCGAGGCAACCGGCCGAATTATCTACAAAGCGAGCAATCGGCCGGTGTCGGTCGGAAATATAAATTTATTTGGTGGTTGTCGACGACACGGGCGCCCGCGCCTCTATCTCGCCGCGTAATCTTGAACATTGGCGTTAAAGAATTTAAATTATACGCCGATACAAATGAACGGGCGACCCTGTCTTATTTATTGCCTTAATCCAAATTATATCGACTAGGCTTTTTGGATATTGAGCACATCATCACATGATTTGTGCTGTTGTGGCGACACAAGCGTTTTATTGGATTATTATGAAACGCATTACTACTTCATTACATGTTTATGCTACGAGTATACGGGTGTTACAATATTAAAGTTTGATGAAATAAAAATATTATTTTATGGTCAGGCGGGTGTTGAATGAAGTCGTTGCACTTTCATATATCAAGTGAGGCGTCAAGTTGATACTATAAATTCCAATTACTAATATTTCTCTTTGCCGGGCACTAATTAACTGCACCAACCAATTCACGGATGCGTACGCGCACCGATCAAGGCCCGCCTGGAGACACCATTACTCTTCCTTCTATTCCTTCTGCACTTACGTAGATCTCTGAACTTCAAGAAGAATCTTTTTCTTTTTAGTTTAAATTAAAATCGAAAACTAATAATGTTCGTTTTATTGGTATTTTCCGTTTTTTCCCCTTTATTTTATCTTAAGTACTTACACGAAATAACATAAGTTTCGCAGAGTGGGCACCGACTATTATACAAGCTCTAAATAAAAAAAAAGTTATAAACATATTTTTTCTATTAGTTACCTCCCGTCGTTGTTTTGTGGTTGTAAAATTAAAAACAAAACAATAACTAATTTAGGTAACATTCTTTGACTTATAAAAATATATCACCACAAAAAAAACATTACTTTGAGCAAAGAACAAAATAAGCAAAAAGACATACCTATTTTTTTCGCGACTAGCTTTATGTCCCTTTACCAAGTCTGCATTTTAATAGGTCTGTAAACTTGCGTATATTTATTACAGGACATCTTCATCTCAATGCCCATAGGTATACTAATTCCAATGAAGCAATCAACATTAAAGAAATGGTTTCATATAACTATTACATTGCACTGGATTTAAGATTCCGGACCATGAGTACTAATAATACTTATAACATCCTTGATCCGGACCTATCGAAGTGTAATTTCATTTGGTAGGATTACATTTTTAAAAGAGACCATTGACATATTATGTACTCAGAATGAAATTTACTACGAAGCGCGGCTTTCCAACCTCTCTGCACCAAGGAACTGTTGTACGGTAATACTTATAACCAGGGATATTATAAGTACTGTTGTAGTACTTATAACATCCTTGTTTAGAACATTCTTTCTCGGCACATGTATTGGTATAACCAACCATGGAGGTAGAATTTTTGTTTCTATTTGTGTAACAGTCTGTCATGTTTCCACTCAGATCGCCAGAACTAGAGGTTGGAAAGCCGCGCTTCAGAAATATTCGTATACTTGTTCAAGTACAATATTATCTGTGGCCAGAACGAAGATTCTTTTTCGCTGCACGTATTCACTAGTCTCTTGCGACGCGGGACCGGCGGGACGCAAACTGCGAAGAGACTAGTGTTGCCAGTAATCGCTAGTCAAAAGTAACATGAGAGAACTCAAAAATTTACATTTTTACGAAAACTTAACGTTCAACTTATTTCACTTAGAAAACGACCTCAACACTGTAATGTAGCACAAATAAGATTACAGGGAGTAAAACTATCGTTTTGAGCCGTGTAACGCGGAAGTAACGCAAAAGGCCCAAAAATAACGTAAAATGTTGCAAAACAAACGTTGCCAAATGTCGCCGTCTCTGTAAGCTGTGGCCAGGGGGTAAGAACCTAGTGGCATGCAACCCTCACCAGATCGTCTTTGGTCAAAGTGAAGTTTATTAGATCATTGCAGATTATTTTAAAACATTCTGTGTCAGAAGTTAAAAAAGCTTTGTTCAGGTTCAAACCAAGGTCGGCTCTCTCATTTTGCGTTTTGCACATTTTGCTAGGAAGGGATCTTGGTGATGGCTCGGGGGTGTTAATCTATCAGATTTAAAGATGTATATGTCTACGTTTTTCAATAGTCGTTTACTTACAACTTACATCTGCTTTATATTGTTTTTTTTTAATGTATAACATCCATTTTTAGTAATAAGTTTAATGCAAAGAAATTAAAATAAAAAGATCCACTATTCAGAACAAAGAACATCAAATATATAAAAATCTACCAGTAAGATTAAGCTCCTAACTTAGTCCGAAGTTTTCTTTTGTCTTCTAAAGTTTTCTTTAGATCGTTCAAAACCTTAGAGCTTTTACTGTCCAATTTTATCGGCTTTTGTACAGTTTTAGCCTGTTGTCTCATATCCGCACGTTCTTTGATGAATGCTTTAATAGAATTTTTGGTCTCTTCCAATTCTTTCTTAGCTGCTTCATTTCCTTGTTTGATTATGGATTGCCTTCTTTGCAGTTCTTCTTTTATACCCATCTTCATTGCCACTAGCCTCTCTTGTAGTTCTGCTATAGACATTTCACACAATAAGCCTACTCCAGAAGTTTCCGTTAGGTCAATAATTTTAGGAACGTTCGATTTTCTGGCAATCACACTTAATATCTTTATTTGTTTAATCATTTTAATTTTTTCATCTAATTCTTCTTGTTTTTCCTTTATCAGCATTGCTCTGGTCATTTCTGATTCTTTTTTTACTTTATCAGCTTTTTCTTTATTTTTTTCCAGGACTGAATTTTTGGCTTGTATTAAATTGAGCTCTGCTACTGACATATTTTCGAAGTATTCACGATTTTTTTGTTGTTGCATTTTTTTCCATTCATTTATCGCTTTATCCCATTTCTCCTTCTCCTTTTTGAATTCTTCATACTTTTTTTTATTTTCTTCTTCAACTTTTTTCTTTGCAAGGATTGCCTCTTCATATGATATTTGACCCATCAAATGTTTTCTTTCTATATCATATAGTCTTAGCTTTTCTTTTTCCTTGCGTTCATATTCAATCAATTCTTCGATCCTTACAGGATTTCTGCAGCAAGACATTAGACTTTGAATCCATTGTACCTCTTCTTGTTCTGTCATTTGGACTCTTAAATTCATTCTTTTTACGGTAGCTATATTTTCTCTTACTGGTATAGAAGATTTAGACACAATCTTTTTTGGTTTAGATAATGTTTCTAGAGTTGTTTCATCATAAGAAAGCTTTTTGCCTCCTTCTTTTTGACGAGCATAGTGAAAATCTTTGTCATTTCTAACAACATTTAATAAATTTACAGCATTTTGCTTATTTTTCTCATGCATAATATTCAATCTTCGGTCAATCACTGCTTTGGTTAACATTTTTCTGTTCTTATTATGAACAGAATTAGGAGGTGTGGCTGGTATAGACAGCTGAGAGGTAACTTTAACCGTTTCCTTTACTTTTCGATTCATGAAGTTTGGTTGAACTGGGACAGTAAGCGGCTTTATTTTTCGGCTTTCAGTTTTTTTATTATGTTCTGCAAGATTGTGAGCCATTTCGCTTATATATGGCTGCCATATAAATAGCGGTGCTATTATTTTATCAGTTACATAGCTGGAATCATAATAAGCTTGAGCTACTTGCGATATATATGTCAATGTTTCGTTATTACTCAAAAATCCAGTAAATGTGCTCAGTAACTGCTTACTCAAATTGAACATACTTTTATAAATAAGATCCATATCTTTTGGCTCCATTTGGAAAGTGATAGCGTACAAGAAAATTATGAAGTAGTCTTGTTCGTCTTCTGAAAGCTCTTCAGATAAATGTGTTGCGATCTCTCGAAGAAATTGGAAATGCTTTTTATGACCCAAAAACGTTTCAGCAACCCAAGTCAGCTTTTGATCGTCAATGGAAGGAGGACACTTTTCGATATACGATTTTATATACTCGTATGGTGAAGTTTCTTCCACCTCTTCGTAGTCCAACCACACATTTCTTAATATTTTTATATTTGAAGACGTGTAATAGAAAACCATGCTGAACAACGTTCACTGCTTTTATAAAATAAGTTAAATAACGATTTCATAAAGTGAACATTGAACAACATTTGAAACATACGTAAAAAACACAAAAACAATTTTGTTAAAAATCTTGTCAGTGCAACTGTATGTATGACAGAAGCATGACAATTTTTATTGTTAGCCAGTGACATGTTGTATGGAGGTCCAATATCGCGTTTCCGTACTTACTATTTCGATACTCCTCTCTGAAAGAAGTACAAGCGCGGCTTTTTCTCACCTCCCTGGGTTTTCCCCTTCTCTGAGTTCTCGAACCTAACTTTTGCTAGTACAACCATGGCTCATTCATTAGATAATTATGAAACTATAAATAAATTACAAATAATAATTATGTGGGGACATCGCACACACGGCCATCTAAGCAGAGCTTGTACTATGGGTGTCAGATGGCTGATATAAATACGTACAGACAAAGAACCAGATAGCTGACCCCCCTGCCGAATGCTGTGCGAACGCCATCGAGGGCGCCATCTATCGCTCCAAAAGGGCAGAAAAGAACGAACCAACGGCCAATGATACTTCTAAAATTTCAAACAATGCCATCTGTCGTAACTTACAATAAACTAAATCGTTAAAAGAATGTTGTCAGTATAGCTAAGCCAATAATTAGGAAGGTGTAGTCTTATTTCGATTGTGTAGCTAAGTTACAGTGTGGCGAAGTTGTGCACGGTATGGCTGTAGATCTAGATTTGCCTGGGTCAAATCCACGAGAGCATTTTAATTATTTTGTCTTTTTATTTTTTACTTTTCCAAAAAGATGCAATTACTGCTATGAGGATTTGATTCTTACATTAAAGATTAAAATAAAACAAAATATATGTTACAATAAATATGTTAACATTTTATTCCTTAATATTTTATCGACTAAAATGTAATATCCAGAGATTCAAACTGGCATTTTTTAGGAGAGAGAACCAACATGCTACTTTTATAATTTAAATTACATTTAAAATTATAAAGTAACAATTTATATCTCTCTTAATTTTGTTTCAATCTCGGATGATTTTAGTTTATATAAAAACAAAGTTAGGCCAAATAGTGGTAAGTTATACAATAAAAAAAGAAAGGGAAAGTAGCTAACATAACCGCTGGTTCTCAAAGGCAAAATACTTATTTTGAAGCTTGAAACGTTCCCCAGGTCTTCTCCACAATAATTTTCTTCCATCTTTATTAGACTTGAAGCTCTTTTCGTCAGTAAAAATTACAATTTCGTTCTCCCAATCAAAATTTAAATATTCTGATGCGAATCTCATTCTGTTCTGGCTAGACAATGGGCTTCCGATGGTTGTTTTTTTTATAATTGGCTTATAATTATGTATTTCACATGCTTGGAGTATTTTCAAACTGAGTCAAGCGATATATTATATGTTATGGCAGTTGACCAAGTCGTTTTAAATGGGACTTCGCTATGAAGCCTTACGATTCCACAATGACGTTCTGATGCAGCAGTATAAGCTACCGGTGGTCGTCGGTCAGAGCGGTTACGTTTCACATCACCAGTTTCTTGGTATCGCCGAATCCATAAACGAAATGTATTTCTCTGCAATATAAAATACTATGATATAATTTTTGTCACGAAATCACATTCCACAAAATATTATTCTATATTATTTTTATAATTAGGTTTTATAAATAAGTATTCATATACGTATTATCTACTTACCGTGACACCTAATTCTCTAGAAATACTTTTAAAACTGTGGTTATCTTTACAACGCACTGTTGTTTTTGCTTTCATAAAATCATTTAGGTATATGAGAAGTAATGAAAATTGGTAACAGATTATTTTAAATAAAAGTAACCGGAGAGTGCATGAACGTAACGACGACGACGTAAAGTAAATACCTTGCCACGAACATTAGTTTTCTTTATAGTGTAAAACTTGAAATAATAAGTAACTACCCTCACATAATTTGTTCGTGTTATTTTGCATGCATTCTCTCTCAAAAAAAATACATCATAGCTATGAGTCATAGCAAAGTGTGGTATGATATCAAATTTCGATACACTTGACAACTTGTCAGTTGGCGCAGTGGTTTAGCGTTAGCTGTGAAGCTTGTGAATGCTAAGTTACGCGGTTCAAATCCGTTGACTATTCAACATAGTTTTTTTCCGTTTAATAAAAACGGACTTCTCACTATAATATTTATAAAATCAAGATATTAAATAGTGACACCGCCGCCGCCGCGCCCGGCGGCGCGGCGGTCGAGATAACTAGTTTCTTGTGAAGCAAGTGTAGGCACATAATCATCTACTCTGCAGATGACGACGATTCTAATCGATGAAATATTGTAGAATAAAATGCAGACATAACATTCATAAATTATAAATATATTTTGTATTGATTCTAATTTTATTAAAAGAATGAAATCCCCATAGCAAACACTGCGTCTCTTATAAAAAAAGTTAAAAATAAAAAAAGACTAAAACATGAATATGCGCTCGCGGGATCGATCCAGTTAAATCTCGATCTACAGCCATACCGTGCGCAACTTCGCCACGCTGTGACTTAGCGACATTTCCGAAATAAGGCTACACCTTCCTAATTATTGGCTTAGCTATACTGACAACATTCTTGTAACAATTTAGTTTATTGTAAGTGTAAGACAGATGGCATTGTTTTAGAAGTATCATTGGCCGTTGGTTCGTTCTTTTCTGCCCTTTTGGAGCGATAGATGGCGCCCTCGATGGCGTTCGCACAGCGTTCGGCAGGGGGGTCAGCTATCTGGTTCTTTGTCTGTACATATATAAATATACAACATCCAAAGCACACACAAGTACTCATCACACGAATGTTTGCCTCGAACCCGCGACCCTGTGCTTCGAACGCAGGCGTATTACCAACTAGGCTACGGGGCCGTCTGTTGGGTGAATACTAATATTGTTTATACAATTCAAAACACAAGTAACACAAACTATTTGCAACAGGCCTTGATCATAATAATATACGCATAAGAACATGAAATAGTGAAGTTATTGGTGGGGGTGTCAAGTGATGGTCTGACGGTACCACCTGCCGCTGACTTCGAAAACAAGGTGTTGCTGCTACGGAGGATATGGCAATTTACATCAGTTTCAGCTTGCTAATTGTTTCCGAAATATCCAAGGTTTGGGCGTAGCTTCGTTCCATATTTATCATTTCGATATTTTCATCTCTGCAATGTAATGAAAATTCACAAGTCACCGTCTTCTGATCAAACAGACTTTATGTATAAAATGTTCTTGTTACTTTCGTAAAAATATATCTTCTGTCATTTTTCATATTAGATATATAAGAGTAAGTATTTTTTCAACAGCCGATATGGATAAATATTTTGTATATAGATAAGAGTATTTTGTGAGAAGTTTAATAATTAAATACCGTAGTTTTACAGACGTATTATAAAGATACATTATTATATTCTTTTATTTTAACAAGTCACATTTTCATAACAATCGAACAATGGGTTGACCAAATACGATAATTTAACACGATTTCAGAAACCTATTATTATAAGAGAAATTGTTTGCCTTTGTTACGTTCATAATAAGACTGAAGAAGGGAAATATGTAAAATGCTAATGATATACCTATTTATGGAACTTCAAAAGAATACAAGCTAGTACCTACATGCGGGAGCTTAACCTCAAAAACGCCTGTATTCCTTAGGGCATAAAGACTATATTTTATTTGTTGGTAACTGTACTTCTTACCGACAGACCGTAATAGTGGTGGACGTGAGAAAGAAACATACCTATTCTTAATTAGGGACGATAATTTGACATGCTCTGACAGCTAATATAATGTTGAAATTGATTTGTGTTCAAAGTTGAATTAATTTTGACAGAGTCAATAAGCCACCGCTCTCATAGGTGAGAATGGATCCAGAAAGAACAGTCTTCGCTCACGACGTGTAATTATCAGACAGCCAGATAATAGAAAATGAATCATCACGTCTAATTTGATAGCATTTAAAGGTATTTTAATGAGGACTATTTTCATATAAATTCTCAAGAATTGGTATACTATTTTGAATGGATTCTAAAATAAAAAAAATAACATTTTAATTTTTATGTTTATTTTTGATAACTTTACGAGTGACGTTCATGATTTATTTACGAAAAGTAAAAGATAATCGTAATATTTTTAATTTATTTTCTGAGAAGCGTTCAAGTGGTTCCAGAATCAGTTTTTGCAAGTCAAGACACAAAGGAAATTGAAAGCCTACTGGCAGGCCCACCTAAGGAGAGGCCCATCAATCTGGTGCCTGGTACAAAGGTCCTTAACAAAGAATTATAGCGCTTTATGTACGCTCGCTACTATGTAGACACGTATTACTTCCATTTAATGGCCACCGTGATTAGACATTATCTTTCCATAGCTTTATTACATAAATCTCGCGGGATATAGTTGAAGCAGTAACGACTAAATCTTAAATTTTTAGTAGCCATTAAAATGGTCTTCGTTGTTATTATGCTATAACAATTACGAAAAAATTTTCAATAATAAGATAATTATATTTGTAAGGAAGCAAGGATTACGAACCCAAAATCCTAAAAATTATTTAAAAATATAATTTTAAATTTACATTACCGAGGTTTATACAGAGAGGAGAAAATTATGAGGAAACGTGAAGACACGCGCGAAATTCAGTTAAAAAGGCCATTTTATTATGTGGAAGTGTGACCGCGATCAACAAGGCTTTGGGCCAGCGAGGAAGACCAATGCTTGCTGTAAAAATACCAGGCAGATACGAGCCCCTCGATGGGGATGAATAACAGAAAGTAAAAAATAATATTTTTTATGGATGAGTTTGAATGCAATATTTAACTTTACCGTAATGATTTTATTTGGTAAGATTTCACACCTGTATATTTCCAAATTTATTCGACGTATTTTCTTCTTTCGTTAATATTCATAGATTACCAATATAATACAGTAAAATATAAATATTTTTAACAAAGTAAGCCCTCTCCCTGCAGTAAAACAATGTTAAAGTTGATACTGCGCTCCATCTCCGATACTAAAGTTTGATGACCACAATGTTATTTATTTGTTTAGTAATTTATATAAGGTTAGTTACTGTTTTATTGACCGCATTAAATCAAGCCCCAATAAGGCAGCCATTCATGTTTATTTTTACGAAGTTTCTGCTTGGTATGCCTAATAAATTATTATCTTGGTCACTTTTATCACAGGCCCACGGTTATATTGATTGAACGTTAATAGACGTATGGATTGAGTAGTTTCGATTATAAAGAAGATATTTCCAAAAAAATGCGAAATAATAATCTTCACTTAGAAAACACATGTTCTCACCTCGCTATTATAATCGCTGAGCACAAAGTAATGAATGATGTAGTAAAAGCACATAAAGTATTTCACAGGATTTTTTTAAATAACGTGGGAATCTGAGATTATTGCGATGGGTATTTCATGCTATGAAAAGACGCGAGGAAACTATAAGACGAATATAATTTTTAATATAAAAAAATTGCCTCACTACTGATCATTATCATCATCATTTCAGCAACACTCACTACTGATACATTATAATTTTTCCATAAATCTAATCAGTTCCACAAAACTATATTATAACAGTTTTTCTGTCTAAATAAAATAAATACGCTGCTAATAAGTAAGCTGTGCTCAGGACAAATATGTTTTTCACCAAGCGAACCTTAACATAAATACCGGCAATATAACTCAGTGTCAAAAGTATTTAAAGGCAACAATTTTAGATCCAAAGCGCATTGAGTGATCATGTGCGGTACTCTTTCAAGTTCATCAGACGCGGTGTAGTCTTCATTGGCAAAAATTATTACGTTTGAGTGTTGATAAATGTTGGTGATTACTCGCGTGGCGTATCCACATTAACCCGCCGCGCCACGAAGTGGTCCAGCCCGCTCTGGGTTTATTGATTGACAAGCGCAGACTTCGATTAAATTCTCGCGACTCGGCCCAGACATTAGCTCTACACGATGCCTAAATGATATGTCCTTTAAATCGTACCTCTTTTTCTCGAATACGCGTTCATTAATACGGCTAATAAATTACAAATACAAACAGCTAATTGGTGTCGTCACGAGAATTTCACGCAAACTTTAGTTTGATACTACCTTTTGGACAATAAATCTAAATTAAAGTCACCAAGAAACTATCTAAAAACGGTATAAATATATTATTATTTCGAGATCTCATTTGGAGAGCACTCTTCAGTCTAAACTAGTGGATGTGTTCATTAATTAGTAATTTATTAACGAGCTGCAGCACTAATCAGGTAAATTAGAATACAGACGATCTTGCTTCTACAGATATAAATCTCGTCATAAGTTTTTATTGATCTCCAAAAAATCTGATCATGACGAACCATTCATGTGTAATTGGGTTCAGCGGCTCCACATAAAATATGAGTTCTTGGCCTGCGAAGGTTTTATAGACAACATAAACACTTTATTGAGTTTGTCAGGATCTCTGTATTCCTGTACTGTTTTTTATCTTACTATGCATTTAGTAGCGAAAGTATAAAATCAATTGGAATAAGAATTTATTTCAATTTATATATATGTGAGCTTCGCTAATATATTTAATTGAATGTGGTAAAATATATTAGAGGTGTGAATACTTAAAGGGGAAATTAAACCGGTATGTGTGTGTGTGACGTAGCTGTGACGCAGCGGGTGTCTGTCCGGCGAGATGCGCAGGCTGTTTCTTGCTAATGAATTGACACTTGCCAGCAGCGCGCAGCGTAGTAATTATCCCATCCCAAGCCTTGAACTTGCTTATATGCAAGCAAATTGAATTCCAATTATAACTAAGTTGTGTTACAAGGATGTCGCTTGATAGGTTAATAGGGTTGCTTATAGTTACTAAAAAAATAGGGTAGCTTGCGGGGTTCACGTTCACGGGGTGTTGAACTGTTCATTCTTCATCGAGTACATCACTGACATGAAAATTTATCTAAAACTAGAACTTGGTAGATTATATAGTAGAGTAATTGTCTTATTTGAGAATCTAGAGTACCATCCCTTCTGCTTTTGATTGTATAATGGGCGTGCCTCACATTATCCTTGCACCTCCCAGAATTTTTTCTATTTATACTCTAAGCCTTACACATTTCACAACACATAATAATATGTAATGCAAGCTAAATGTTGTCATCTAGGCAATTGTCACCTTTTTTCCCTGTAGTCCTTTTCAATATGAATTATTTTATTAGATTTCTCTGAATTGCCTAGTAATTTAATTTAGAAAGAAACTTGTTACGCTCCTGTTGTCAGTAGACCATTGGTAGCTGTGGCTCGAAGTGAGACAAAGAAATGTGAGGCAGAGCCGCGCCGGGGTTACTATTCAAAATTTTCCGAGCTAGTTCCAGTTCAAGTGAGGCTCAGTTGAGCATAAAATTACATTGTCTCATCCACATTGTCGGGTGGCAATGAACTGCACTTTGACATAAAATTGCTTTGGATGTTATAAATCCATTTCATTGCCTTAATAAAGGATGACGAAGGAATCCGATAGTAGAGCCATCATTTACCCTCGCCTATCTCCCATTGGCCGTAGTCGTTAATTAGTTTCTGCTCGGACAAGGCAGACCACGGACAGTATCCATCCATCCATACAGGCAATAACTCAACCGGACTGCTTTCATGAGAGAACCATAAAACATAATGCACCCGATTTTGAGGTGAAATATGTAATTGCTAAGTGTTTAATGACTAAAGTAGCCTTTTCAATTAGTTTACATTGTATCCTCAATTGGCATAAATTAGTTGCTAACAAAGGCTAACGAGGTGAAAATAAAAATAAGTATTAAAGAAACATTTAGCTAAAAAGTCTGAATAATTCTTCTTTATTCAACGGAGTGTGTATGTCAATCAGGAGCGGTTAGGTCCACATTTTGTGGTGGAAATAATAACCCTCGTTAGCTTCAACAAAGAGTTGGGATGTATGTAAATTTGTAAAAGGATCGACCACAAAAAATCCAGGCGCAGTAACAGGTGTGCCCGGATCTCTAATAGTGGCATTCGTACTGTAATTATTGAGAGAGATTACATATTAAATGCTATATCCGAAGAACTTTTACCCGTATATCCAACTTTCGGTTTTGAAATAAGTGAAATCTTGCTTTTTATGATTTTATTATTGATATTTAAGGACGACTGCGTGGGACTACAGATGTTTTCACTATAACGTGTATATACAATTTGTGATTTCTTCTCTTTTTTACACAAATAGTCGTCTATGTTTTTTCAGATTTAAAATGAACTACATTATCCCAAAAGATGGAACATCTCATACCTTGTCCTTCTTGCCATAGGGCCTATCCTACCTGTACGTGACAATACTTGATGCAGGCTATTGACAATGCTCGTGTTCCTAGTTTTTGGGTCGACACTATCTGAGTTTTCTCTCGACTCGAAAGAGAGCAGACTTATAATTATAGGATTGTATTATAGGAAGAACGTTCGTACAGTAAAGCTACTCAGAAATGAAACGCGCAGATTCCTGTAAAAAAATCATGAAAACTCCCAAATACAATTGTCAAAGTGAAATAATTTATTCATTACTAGCTTTCCGCCCCGCGGCTTCGTCCGCCTTAACAGGTTTTCCCGTGCTACGTGTTATTCTGATATATAAGCTATATTATTGTGAAGTTTCATTAAAATCTGCCCAGTAGTTCCAGAGATTAGCGTGTACAAACAGACAAACAGACGGTATTTTTTTTCAAAACTTGTATTTTTGTGTTCAGTTACACTCCCTTTATCACCTACAATCAGTTTTTTGAAAAATAAATTAATGTACAGACACGTCGACTCTTCCGTTTTATTATAGTATAGAAAAAGATAGATAGGTTCACACTAATGAACAGGTAAAAATAAATAATAGTACGTAAAACTAATCATACAATATGTTTATGAACATTTGCCCCCGCGCACGCTGCGTGGGCGCATGTGGTCGCTATCGCGCCGTAGATTTACGAACCATCCCGCACTTCGACGGCCCTTGTGAGTTATACCTTATTACACTTTTATTGCACACTATTATATAGCTATTTGTATAGCTTCCTCCCACTAAAGATTATGTCGATAGAAGTTAAATAGTAGCAATGTTACAAGGAGGCGGGATATAATTATTTAACCATATTGAGTTTATATCTTAGAGCTAGTTGTTTATTGATTGGATTAGTGGAGTCTGCATTCTTGCGATATCATTTATTTATTTATACCCATACCAGTTACATACATGACAAAATTATATTGAAGTATTTTAATTTTTAAATTAATTAAACTATTTTTAGACCTTTGACAAACAGTGGCGCGACTTTTGGCTGAAATTATGATATTAATGTTGATTTTTAGATTTAATTATTCATTTCATTTCATTTCAAAAATCCCGTAGTCGTCATTTTTGTTTCTAATCGCCTATTTTTTTTTTAAATTGACCTATGCTTTTGTCGAAAAGGTACGACCAATCAAGCTTCACCGGACTTGTTCTAATCGTCGTCATACGACTGTGTTTTTTTTTTATTTTAAATCTATGATCAGCGTACACTAATGTTGTGATACGGTCCAATTATGGTGCATCTGCCGACAAGGCTAGGCGGTATCTCTGCGTCGCATCACCGTGACGTAACCAACCCTCTCGGGCGCTCGAACCGTTAAAATGAGTAATGGGGTGACGATGCAGAGGTGCCAAACCGTTTAAAAGTAGCAAAAATAGAAGTTTCGAAGTAATTGCACATAAGCAAATAATGCAGAGCCATAAGGATCTCAGTTGTATTAAAAAATATGTATTTGGAAGTCTTTTCAAAATATTTATTTTTTAAGGCTCAATAATCACAACACATTATAATAACATTGAGATTTATCATAAAAAAATTGAATTAAAAATTGCACGCGTTGATGTCTTTTGCACTGGGCACTTACTTTTTCGTCTACAATATTTTTTCAAAACAAATTCTGTGTTGCTATTTGAACCTGCTTTGATCTCCTTTTCTCGTGTAGAAGATAATTGAATACAAATCTTACCAGTAGTAGTATAGCCCGAAGTAGAAATTTAATTTTATTGAAAAAAGAAAAACTGTCGTTCCATAGTAGGCGTGCAACCCCAATGTTTTCTTTTAAAAATTTCGCGAATTTTGCAAATTGCATGCGGTTAAATGTGAAAGTTATTACAATATATAATATAGAATTGTACCTTTCAACGGATATCGAGTGGAAAGAAAAACTTTTCGATAGTGAAAAAAATATGATCATGCGTAGTAAAAAGATTGCCGACCCCTGCCTCAAACCTTGGAGTGCACTTATTAAACTCTTTATTTAAATAGGAAAAAAGTCGTAATTATCATTTAATTTCATAGTTGGGAAACGGTTATTGATTCGGACAGCGCGTGCGCCGGCACCTGCTTCCGCCGCTGATAGGGTTAAATCAATATTTGGACTAACATATTCAAATCCTTTGCCTTTTTGTTTCGTTAGGCCAAATGCCGGCTACGTCCGATTAGATGCATTTGCATATATCAAAGATGTTTGGAAGGTCAGTAATAGTTAGTTTAGTTATTTTTTTATGGTATGTAATTTGAAAACTACTGCAATTTGTAATTTCAGTTTTAAACAAAGAACATTTTTCAAAATTACTTTTTTTTTAATATTATCTTTGAGCTAACCGACGACGATCTAAAGCAAGGAGGTTGGAAAAGCTGCTTCACTCTTACTAATTATTCTGATATCAAACGAGCTATTTACCGAGGTTGATTTTTCATATAAACAACCTTGAAAGCTTTAAAAGCTCCCTATGAAGGGTTTGGTTCAGTTATTGCAATACTTCTGCAATACATAGATTTTCGAAGTCCAGTAACATTATCCTCAAATTAAAAATTTGGCTCAAGTGGGTAATTTATATTGTCTCTATGATCTATCGGTCGAAAAAATATTACAATCGTATGGTATCCTCTGCATCATTTAATTAGTAAAAATGTTTGGTACCTATCGACAGGAAACATTTGTATTTGCTCCAAAATCTCACGGATAACAATCACAGTTGGAGCAGAGCAGCAAAAAATCAATAAAAGAAATTTTTATCCGAGATTGATTGCCAGGCCTGACTCTGATGCGCCCGAGTTCACTTTTTATGCGCTTTCACAAAAAACTAAATGTATCAGTGTTTATTTGTGACAATTTGCTTTGTCGGTTTGTGCCGATTTACATTTGAAAGGGTTTTTGTTGGGACCTGCTACGTTACGACACGGTGAACGACACAGGTAGAGCCAAAACGCATGTCACAGATACTCATGTCATTTTGATACTTTAATACTATACCACCTGCTAACAACAAAATGTAATTTAGGTATATATTTGTATCAGACATTCATTAATCATCATTTTTCATAAATTCAGACAACAATGAAAGCATATACATACAACCTGTATATATTTACTAGTTAACATTTTGTAGACAAAAGAAATAAAAAGCTTTTCTCAGGTCTACTGAGCGCTAGTATATAGCTATTCATGCCATCACCAAAGTCAAGATCATCAGATTCAAGTATCAAAACCACTTCCCCTTTCGTGCACAGTGGGACCCTGGTTCAGGATGAAGCCGTAATCATCCATCACTCTGAGGCAGACCGCACACTGCTCCATCCAGTCATGTCGCCAGACTAAGGTCACGTCTTTGACAATTTAAGGACTTAATCTGAGTTCCAGACGTATCTAAGAGCTTACTTATTGCGAGTGTAGCGAATATTAAAAAGTTCCAAGAGTTCAAAGAATTTATTTTTTAACTTTTGGATGTTACATCACTTAGTTAAGTCATTTAAATTATCTTTTCTGGATTAGATCCTATAATTCCTAGGAGGAAATTACTTCTCTTAAAATTCGTTACTTGCTACTTTGTTTGTGATATACGTATAATTATGTCTTCGAGCAGATAAGTGCTTTCTTTTTTAGCGAAAATCCTGCGTTGATCTCTGAATTAAGTATATTCTTTTGTGTTATTCTAATTTTTTTCATAAAATTAACATATAAGTATATGTTAATTTAAGACACGCTAAGTGATTTTCTTATTTAAGTATAATTACATATAGTTCTACATCTACACGTAAACTCATCCTGAATAAAAGCGTGACCAGAGCACATAATTAAAGTAAATCATTTTTCCCGTTTGTTTTTACGTATTAGCGTACTAGCTTTCCGCCGCAGCTCCGCCCGTGTTAACAGTTTTTCCTGTGAAAATGAGGTATTTTCCCGCGGTAAAAGGTAGCCTATGTTCCTCAGGGTGAATGTAGCTTTCTAATGGTGAAAGAATTTTTGTAATCGATTCAGTTGGTTTTGAGTTTATTCATTACAAACATACTCACACAAAAACACAAATCAAAAATATAAAAATACAAATCTTTCCTCTTTATTATATTAGTATGAAGTATGATGTGTTATGTGTTAAGTAAAAAATAATTTGTTACTTATATGATTGCATAATTGTTATGTGATTGCTTACAAATTAATAATAAATTACTCAGTATGCAAATGTTTACTATAAGTGGTATAGATTATTGCGTAGCGGCAGTAAATCAGCGGAGCTTTCAAAGGAAATTACAGTGTAGAGACCAATGGCAAGAATTCACGTTGCTCTGATTTTTGATGTAATCAAGCATAATATGCGTATAAATTGCTTTAGTATATTTTGCAAAATTTGGTAAGTTGAGAATTATAATCTACTTAATATCTGAATTGCAGAACCATCATTATATTTATTAAATTAGAGATAGAAGAAGTCGATCCATCCAATCACTCATTGGTCCATTTCATTGATTTAGAAATTTTGTTTAGCTGCGATTCAGTAATTCGGAGCTTATTTTTGGTTTATCTTTAAAGATGACCTGCTATTCCTATATAGTACAAATTATATTTCATACCTATAAATATAAACATCTTTCAGCACAACCAAAGGATACATAATCAACAGTACGCCTCGTAAATCAGCAATCGGCTTACATTTTCACTATTACGCCAGCGGACGAAAGCGCAGGCGCGGGCTACCGGCGTACGCGCCGGCAACAATACGCAATCACCAGCCGCCATAACTTACCTCCAGCTGACTAACCCACTCATTCTACTACACGCTAATCCAATTCACTCTATCAAAATAATTACAGCCACAATATGCAATTTATACCGAGGTTCAACTAGACTTTTCTACGTAAATATAGAATTTTATGCTTTCACGAAATGATTTGTGTGAACACTTGTATAGTCCTATTAATCACAGGTATAATTTTGATCTGTACCAAAATAACATTATCTTTGCCAAAATCAGGGAGCCACCAATTGTACTAGAATATGTTAAACTAGCTGTTCGACCGCGGCTACGCCCGCGTTGTTTTTTTTACTTTTCTGTGCAGTTTCCCGTAGGAGTGAGATATTTTCCCGCAGTAAAAACTACCTAAGATGTTGACCGGGAACATAAAGTACCACCATGCAAATTTCATTCAAATCAAAATATCAATAAGTACAAAAAGACAAACAAAGAAACGAAAAGATTGAAAAAATCTGGATATGTTGTATGTCACTTCTTACATCGCCCAGACTCGGTTTTTAGCAAAAAAAAATTTATGTACAGATTTTCGACCTCTATAGTTTTATTACATAGACCTCTACAGTTTTATTACATATATTAATAACTGGTTTAGTATTTTATATACCAAATACCATGGACGTAGTAATATGAATAGTTATAACCTTTCATTTTCAGCGTAAAAGTCCCCTGAATGGGTATGAACAGAATATCCACAGCTATCCACAGCTCTAATAAGCAGATGGATGTATTTCTCTAAAAAATTCACCAAGCAAACGCGATTCCTAACGAACATTATTCAACTGATACACTCCGTCTCACACGGGTAGCGATAAAACAAAAATCCCTATCATTCCCGTCAAATCTTAAATAATAGGGCAATTTATCTTGGCGAAGCAGTTTTGCATATGAACCGCGCGAGTGTGAGCCGGGGGCGAGCGGTGACTGCTAAACATACGTACGATGCCATTACGTTGACTGATGTGGAGCGTTTTAAAAAGTCCCGTGGTAACACCTATCATTATAATCCTACAGTAAACCATAGCAAGATTCAAATGAAGATTCGTTTCATTCTACGAGTAGGAAAGAGCATTTTCCGGCTTTTGGCAAAAGTTTTAAAGAAGTGCCTTTGTAGATACATAACTCAAAATCAAATTATTTAATTCTCTTTATTAATGGTACTTTGAATTTTTTACTATGCCTCGAAACGAATTTGCCCTACCTAGGTACATCATTTTTCAAAGTAAATGAAATTACGGTTCTTAGTGACGAAAAATTCGCAATTACTTTAATTTGCATTGCAGATAGCATAAAACAATAAACTATTAACTTGAGGCCTTGCGGCGGTAAGCTTCCGTATTATAAAAAGGATGGAAAGGAAAATGCATCATTTGATCGCAGATAAAGTAAATAATTAAATAGGTAAGAAATGGCCAAAATTTTACTTCAACAGTTATTAATTATCTGAACATTTTGAAGATTTAAGCAATTCAATAGGATTAAACAATAATTCTGCAAAGTATTAATTTTTTTTTGTTGTTTGCTAACCCAATATTTTTAAAAATTTAAACGTACAAGGTGCCCTCTATTTTAAATCGCCCGTTCCATTTTGCGTACCTTGCCTACCAAGATACCACTCAACCAACCCACTGGCGTGTCTGCTAAGAAGTTTGTTCAAACCTTTACGAACAGATGTCGCTATATAATTCCGTTTAGCGCCATCTTACATTCAAGTTGCATACTTAAAAAAGATTCCATGCACCAAACGAATTCGTTACATCCATGGTTCCATCAAACCAAAGTTTTGTGAATAATTTCATATTTTTTTGAAAGATGGCGTGGAAAATATTAAATACTCACTATTCCCTAAATCAGGATTTATTTTTCTGAAAGAACTATTCACAGAGAACGACAGAAAGACAGAAACTTTTAGCCCAATAATTTCGATGAATCGGGTAGGAAATAGAAGATGTTTGATTATTTTAATACTTATAACTTCAAAATTATCTCTAAATTATAAAAAAGTAGATCAGAGAACCTTGCAAGTTTCGCCTGCAGTATTAATTTTCCGCTGCAAAAACTTCATAAAAACCTACTAAAACAGCAAAAAATTTTATCATGAAATTCAATGCGGCCATTCCGTCCGATTTAAAGTGAACACACCTATACATCATTTAAAATTCTCACAACAAGCCTTTTTATTTAATTTTGATACGCCACGCAATAAAGACATGGATGAAGGTTACAGTCATCTATCATTAAGTTAAAAAGTTAAAACGAGAAATAGGACTATCTAAACACGTACCAACAATATTTTTCTACTCGGTAACACCACAGAACTGACAAGTCTCTAGTAAAATTCCACATTTTACCAGCATTTACTTCATTCCCATTATCTCGGAGACTGGCTGATCCGCAATCGGTCCCGCGGGGCAGGCTCGATTGCCCGACGCCGTCTCCGTCCAATATCTGCAGGGTGATTTCCTTTGCCTTAAAATTCTCTTTAAAACGTTGATCTGAACTCTAGCGGATGCTGCACATCGATTAAACGGTGTCTTGAATACCTAATGGAGAGAGTAGAGTGGTCTGCGCTGCCAAATACGAAGAGAACTGAGGGTATATTCTATTCCTAATTGTTCTCAGTTGATCCAAATATTTTAGTCAATAATATTCATTCAAGAATTTATTTTCTTGCCGTATCGATGGCAAGAATTAACATGTTATAACATGGCACTTAAATATCTTCATCATCAGCCGAAAGACGTTGCTGGACAAAGGCTTCCCCAAAGATCCACAACGATCGGTCCCGCGCTGCCCGCATCCAGCGGCTTCCCGCTAAAAATCTTGTAAGTATTGACTCTAGCTAGTTTTAGTTAAAATTAGTTTACCAACGTAATAAAAGGAAAGTTAACTAAATAACAACTGACATCAATGTAATTTCTCTACTTTTTGGAATGAAATTTTACCAAAAATAATAACAAAATTACTTTCTGGATAATAAAAAAACTAGGTATGATAGATTATAAGTTAAAGGTACTTGACTGAAAATAATGCACCTTTTCCAACAAAAATCAAACAAATAATGCTTATAGTTTTGTACCTATATTTATTTTCATGTATTTTATCTTTTGTACCATATGGTTATGCAATAAATAAATGATTAAATGATTTTATAATACCATATAAAGTGTATTTATTGACTAGTTTTTACCCGAAATTTTATCACCTACACAGTCAAAGTCAAAGTCACGATGTTTATCTTTCTATTCCCATATACAATAAGCAACGCAAGGAAGAACACATTCCCAAGCAGTAAAACCTGAACAAATTGAATCGTTTGATGGTAGCCAAAATTATTAGAGATCAATGCATTTTGTATCACCGGGAATGAACCTAGAATTCAGTCGGTAGCGCATAAATTAGGGTGGTCGCACACAACGCCGCAATCCCACAAAAACTCCAATCGGTGGGCAAAGTTTGGCGATTAAGCCGTGAGCCGTGGTGCGGCAGGTCTGCTCCTGACAGTTAGTGCCGCCACTTGTTATAATCCGTTCAACTTCCGACCCTCGTCAAGGTACGCTGAGAATAAATGGAAATGCTTTCTTTTGCAGATTTATGATACCTTTTTTATTTTACTCCCTCGTCGATAGTCGCTATCGCGGAGGAACCATCACGCTCTGCTTTGTAAGCGATGAAAATATTGATTTTCTTCAAATTCGTTTAGCTTATCGCAAAAGTATTACTCTAGCCAGTTACAAATTAGCATTACTTAAAAAAATATCCTGTATAATTAACAGACATCCATTCATTTATTTTGGACCACCACCAGTATAAATTACAATCATACAAATGGTAAACAAAACTAAAACTAAATGAATTGATTATTAAGGTAGCCACATCATTCAATAACATGATGATGATGGTGTCAATCTGAGTTTCTTTTTCATTTCTCTCAATTTCGTTTACCATTGCTGGAATGCCTTATTGGAAAATTTCGAATTATAGCTGTGACTATTTGGAATTTTGAGCTGAAAAAATTCATCGCCCAAGAACTTTTAAAAGCCTGGTCTTAAAATTATATAAAAATACATCTATTAAATAATAGCTTCCCACCGCGGCTTCGCCCGCACTAATAGTTTTTCCCATGGTAATGATGAATTTTCCCGCGGTAAAAGTTAGCCTTTGTTTTTCCGCAAGATCTATTCTATTTTTATGCCAACTCCGCCCGCTTTATCAATTTTTCCCGTAGGAATGAGAAGTTTTCCCGCGGTAAATCGTAGTTTATGTCCTTTCCCAAGGTCTATTCTATCTTTATGCTAAGTTTCACCAAAATCGGTTTAGTAATTTCGGAGCCTATTCAATTATTAGGAATATATTAGGTATTTACGTATATTTTTACACCTTGGATTACATTATTGAAGTTTTAGTAAGGATCCATATTTTTTTTAAATAGTATAGCCTATGTAACTCAGGGATCATGTAGCTTTTCAACAGTGAAAGAATTTTTGGAATCAGTTTAGTAGTTTCGGAGCCTATTCGATGCAAACAATCAAACCTTTCCTCTTTATATATTAGTATATAGATATAGAAGTATAGATATGTTTATTCATTTAAAAGTTTGAGACAAATATAGATAAACACTTAAATGTTTTATACGTTATTGCATTCTTCCAGAATTTCATTAAATGGTAGCTCGTCGAATCGACTTCGCGTCCCGATACAGACAGAACACAATCAAGGGAAACGTAGAGGTACAATCGAAGGTTCGCTCGCGGAACAGGCATTATGATAATCACAGGTACGAACGAAATCACAATAGCTTCGGATATAAGAAAAGGGAATTCCCAAAGACGATAACACGCCGGGAAAAACGCTCCCGTAAACCGAGCGCAATAAAGACTGGCAACAATTTATTTATATGACGCTTTGGGGAGAAGTTACTCGCGGCTCGGGAAGAGAGGTGGAATCGAGTTGATGTGTGCCGAAACCCGGAAAAACGGGATGTAGCTCTACACAACGTAATCACGACTAATCTTCTTATCTCGGATATTGACCTGTCTGTGCACTATCGGCTTGTTATTCAACTTATTGCATAACAAATAACAAAGTCGATAATTCGATACCCTGCAAAGCAAAAGTTGTTAAACTCTAGTGTGCTTGCTTAGTGAAGTATTTTTATCCGACTTCAAAAAAGGAGGAGGTTCTCAATTCGATGCGTATGTTTTTTTTTTGTGTGTTTGTTATAAGATATCTCCGCCAATTGTGAACCGATTTTTAAAATTCTTTATTTAATTCGAAGATATTTTTTTGCCAGGTGGTCCCATAAAAATTTGGCTAAGATCGGATGATTAAATTTGAAGATATGGGGAAATAACTCTTTAACTCACGACGCTGTTATCCCCGATCAATAAATTGTTTTGGCAATATCTCGGCTTATGATGGTGATGTATAATATTGACTGGCACCGACTCCAATATAAAGCGTATAACAATGTGTACACATTTTTACATGACTTATCTAATTAGAGAATATTTAAATTGCTATTAGATACTTTCATTTCGATTTTTATTTTATTTTTTACCTTTTTTCTTCTTTGAAGAAGGTTTTATAATTTTTTTTAACTATCTTTTTATGATTGTTGTTTCAGACTTTATAGTAGGATTTATTATCAAAAGAGATAATTATTTCTAAGAACAAATAACAAGAGTATCTTTCTGTTATAATTAAACTCGAAGATTCTGTTTCAAATTAATGCATATTGTATTAATAGATTAACGGACGCGAGTACAGTTGTAATTATATTTAAACAAAGATGTTTCTAATAATCGTTTGCCCTTATAAATTATTAACTACGCTAGGTTGTTTATTGTTTACATTTCATTAATTTATCTTGATTATGATCTAACACTTTCTTGAGTCTAATAATTTAAAACATACAAAATAAACAAGTACAATATGACAATAGAAAGTTGTTTGAGCCTTCTCTTTTGAAGACCCCCCACACTAACGTCTTTCGAGCACCTTTTGAGCGTCGACGTAGTGCGTCGCGCATACAATCTAGTCAGGCAGCAAGGCAAACAAAAGACGGACGCGGATGACTGTATGCGCGACGTGCGACGACGTCGACGCTCGAAAGACGCGGGGGGGGGGCGTCTCTAATATACTTCCGATTAACCTTTCGAGCATTGTCGTATACTTTATTAGAGAAAGTTAAAAAGTATTCTACTATTACTTTATTTCTTTGAAACCATTCTTGTCATAGAGTAAAACATCGATGAAAATAAACATATCCATAGTACAAATATGATAAGTTTTGTTCTAGTTCTAGTTTATTTCGTCATAGCGTCATAGCTATGTTTGTGACAACATATTTCACTTTTAACCCCTATAAGCCGCTGATATTACAATACAAATATGCCCACTAGTTCTCTGCCTTTGGCACATACTTTTTATGTATTTAGTATGTCAATAATAATTTCTGCTATCTATGTATTTATTTAAAATAGAAAGTTTTATTACTAATCAAACTGCTAGCCATATGTGTGGATACATATTTTGAGGATATAAAACGATTAACTCACAGCAATATCGGTGGTGGGCAATCTGAAAAGTTCGTGCATTGAGTTGAGGCATATAGCGGCGTGCGGATTAAACAGTCAAACTGGAAATGCCGTGGCACTAGAGCCCTGAAAAAGCAGTAGCATTCGACCAGCCTTCTCATTCGGACAATTTCATGTTTATAATAAAATTAATTTCTATGTTACTTTGAGCCGGTTGAAGAGCCATGTAGAGCTAACGAGTGTAATATAGCAAAGCTAGCGAAACAAACTTAAATCACATCAATTTGATAAAAAAGCGATTAGTTTTCCTGCAAGCACTTTATTAAATAAAAAAAATTGTATTAACATAAATAATAGTGGGCTTAGTAACCGCACAAAAAAAATTTATTATGGTTATTTAATCAGTTCCTAGAGCTAGAGGTTTCTTGCTTATTTTATTTTATTCCTTTTCTACTGTCCCTATTGCTTAACTGTCTTAAAAGTTATTAACTTAAAGTGATTGCGCAGGTACGAGTATGACTTCTGAATTGAGTAATCAGGTGAGTTTAGTTTCATATATCCACGTGCCGACTAAATAGATATTTTTTATGAATTTCTACGAGCATTTTCTTGCCTACGTTCCGTTGGCTGATTAAAGGGGTAGTCATTATTATGTATATTTTTAAGGGGGTCGGTAGTCAAGTAGATAGAGCCATTGACTTCCATTCGGAAGTTCGCAGGTTCAAGTCTCAGCACGTACCACTATGTTTTCGATTTTCAAATATACGAGTACGAGTTAGTACGTTTATTCGAAGCTTTTACGGTGAAGGAAAAGATCGCGAGGAAACCTGCACAATCCTGCGAAGTAATTCAAAGGTTAACCAACCCGCCCACCTAGACCCGTAGACTTGAACCCTTCGGTGGGGACAATGAGCTGTTTTTGACGATTATTTTTCTTTCGGCTTGTTTGTTGAGTCACTAGGAGGCTTTTCCAGCAGCACGGAGCTCACAAAGCGAACTGCCAGCGAGCAGTGAGCGGACATCAACATCTGTCAGCGTTAACATACGGATTTGCGGATCCGATGGTTATTAAACTGCTAGTCAGTGCTTTATACATGGGAGTCACGTTTGGCTTTCACTTGTCAACACTTTTTACACCCTGCATCAATATTTATTCTGAGAGTAATGTTTTAAATTATTTGCAATAGCGGTTTTGTTGTTAGGATGGTTTTGATGCAAAGAAAGGACGATTCGCCGTAAAGCTACGGATACGGACATATATTTAAGTAGCCTTCTTTTTCTGTCGCATCGCATGTCGCGTTGATAATTTTGCTTGTCAAATACGCTCTTACCTAGAGCGATTTCTGCATGCATTTATTATTAAGGACACAAATTTTATAGGACCAGAGTAAAAATCGCGTTTCTTAAAAATATTATATGAGATTTTAATACTAATAACACTTATTTGCTTAAAGTGTGTTAAATTTTTTTGTAGTAATACGTGATACTCAAAAGTAATTAAAATATTATGTAAATCGCATTAACTGCAAAATAGGACCAAACCAAACTTTCTTACAATGATGAAAGCTAATTTTGAAGAAGCTAATGATCTGGTAAGTTCAGCTTTCTCTTCAGAACTTTTTCTATTTATACTCTAAGGATGAAACCGAATAAAACGCCTGTATTTATTTATGTAAAAGATATGACTCACCTAGTTCTAGTAGGTACCTAGTATATGAACCTTGTTACCGAAAGCACCTGGAGACGCGAGCGAGAGCGCACTAGAAGCACACCAGTTTTTCGTTAAAATTAATTTTCTAGTTTAATAGGAGTAGGAGCGTGCCCACGTGGAGCACAAACGGGGCGTGAAATTAAGAATCTGTTAGACGGGTCGGCGCGCGACCGCGACAACCAGACATAGGGCTGCTATCAGTCTGGGTTTCCCCGGATTTAACCTAGTTTGGAAGGCGTCCCGTAAGCGTCCAGGCGGAGTTTTAATTGTAGTCTTTCGTGTTATCGATCAAACCCCCTTTTTTAAATGAACTACGTTTGTGTCGAAAAAGTACGACCAATTAAGTTTTACCGGACTTGCGGGTACAGGCATTGTTTCCTGAAGGGTGGTCAAACCACGTTCCCATAACTAAAATAACAGTTATAGGTATTGTCGAGCGAGCACAGATTATTATAATAGTTACCTACTGCGTACGAGCACATATAATAAATTTGAAATTTAAGTTTTTTTGTCATCTACTGTGTAAAATGTATGTTTTTTACATAATTTAAGTACTTAAATATTAAAAAAAGGTTATTTGCCAAATAATGTTTACAAAATAACTTATATGTGAACTCCACACTACGATTAACGTGGCAATCGAAGTATTTTAAATGTCCGGGGTGTAAGCTCCAAAATCCGGGAACGCTTCCGTTCCTATGGGGCAGGTTTTAGAGATGGCAGCCCTAACCAGACAGACAGCAAGCAAATAGGCACTATTTGTTCCGGCGGTATCGGTTAGCAGGCTGCCGTGCAACCGCCCACCGCCGCCGCGTCGCGCGTCGCAGCCCCGATACACGAGATTGATCGAAATCAGGTAGTCACTCACGTTTCCCATTCGGACAGGTGACTGATCTATGCAGGTTGCCAGCAACGACATTGTTACCCTGATATTTTTAGTGGAAACATAATGTTGTCAACGATGAGGACAGACTGGAAAATATTCACGATGTTTTTCAATATCAACGCGCTAGGCCGTGGTCCGAGGCTCCCTTGAGCCGCCCCTAAACGCGTTGGTATATGACTTTTTTTTTGGGGTAGAGTCTTCACAAGTCAAAAAAAAAGGAAAATATAGGTACAGTTCACAGAAATATAAAAAAAAACGTTTTTTTTTTACTTGTGTACTATTTGAACATCGTCATCATTACAACCAAAAGACGTCTATTGCTGGAAAAAAGCCATCTTAAAACATCTCTTCAACTATCAGTCCCGCGGCTTCCCGCGACCCTTACAATGTCAATCCACCTTGCAAATTATCCTATTTTAACGCAAATATTTGCAAGAAACAACACTGGTATAATTGCTATCATCGCAGTAAATTTTAAAAATATTTGTTGTATTATTTTCTCACTTTATCAAGGACTGGTGATCCTGACAAATATAAATATGCATTAAAAAGTTAAATCTAACATGAAGTTCCGTTCAATTATAGAGAGCTAAGTTCGTAAGGTCATTTAACTACTATCGTATAACTGGTTCATTTCCGAGAAAATAGCTAGGTGTAGGTGTAGGTTGAGCTAATTATTGGATATCACATCGGTTCAGATTTCCCATGAGGCTGTAGCCGGGAGACGAGAGCGGGACATTGAATTATTATTGTACTAGCGTACATAGAAAGGAGCTCCGCGAACCGCACTCAAGTCATTTAAATTGGTGCTCGCAAGCTCCAACTTCTATGATGTTTGTCATTTGGTTTTGTTCCCGACTGCCGCCATGTTGGCGCATAAAATGTATTCGATATATCTTCTCTGTTACTTGTACGTAATTCCTCAATGGAGAGGGAGGTAGGAAATCGTATCTTGATATCGTTTTCCTGTCCGCTAACGAGGAAACCTCGTTAACACATTGTCGCCTGTCAATAATAATTTATTTCGTGGAAAAGTGGCTTATGAAAATAGCATTTGTATGAAATATTGGCCGTTCCAATCGTAGTGTAATGTATTGATGGTTTCGGTGAAATTACCATTAGAGCAAATTAATTACAAAAGCAAACGTATGGTGAAAAAATAAATAAGGATAACGTTTTACGATATAAAATATATTTTAATGACCAATATTACATATTGCGTTTTTTTTGTTTTTTCTGTATATACTAACCAAAACCTGTACGTACATAAAAGAACAACGTAAATCGGGTTGAATTGTGAAAAGGAGTAGAAACCAGCTTTTTTATATTGTACATATAACGTCTTATGCAAGTTTAAATAAAATATCACCAAAATTACCCAGGGTCATGCAATACAAGAGTTTGGAACAATAAAATGTGAAAATCGAGTTAAAAATAGTGTGAGTATGTAGTGTGTCAGGTCGGACGGACGGACGGACACGGCGAGACACGCAAGGGTATCCGGGGGGAATAGCGCACACGCCGCGGTCACGTATAAATTACCCCCAAGGGAAACGACTCTTTGTTGCCCCAACTTACTCTCTTCCAAGGCTTAAATCCTGACTTGAATTACGAGCGGCGCACTTGAAAATCTTCTTAGGGTACACAAAACTCTTAAACTGTGACCCCCGTCCGCAAGACTTATACGTTTACTGAACAACTTGCAACATCTTTGTACATGTTCAAACCTTATAAGATGGAAACACGTGACAAGGGTCTAAAAAAATATTAGCGTAGTAATTTGACACTAATTAACCGTGGACGTTATGAAAGCTATACATCAACTGTTAGCCCCACCGCGCCTACCATTGCCAACCAGTCAGATAGGACCCGATGGAAGTTCCGGGTGTTTTCGGACTGATGGGAAATTCAGAGGTCTTGTGTAATTGGTGGTGTGTCAGGAGGCATTCATCAGAGCAGTTAATTTGCTAGCAGATGAGTCACGACACCATCGCTCATCTTGAAGTAACACACATGTCTAAAACACTTGACACCGATTATGAAACCCGGCAGATATTAGGTCCTTACATTTTACATCATTGTAAAAAGTTATCCAAATTTTGAAAAAAGTGGTAATCGGTTGGGGCAAGATCTGCGTCACCCACCATACTCTCCAGATCTTGCCCCAACCGATTACCACTTTTTTCAAAATTTGGATAACTTTTTACAAGGAAAAAATTTCAAATCTGATGAGGCAGTCAAAACCGCCTTCAAACAGTTCATAGACTCTCGCTCCCAGGATTTTTTTTCCAAAGGTATCAATGATCTGCCTATAAAATGGCGGAAGTGTATCGATAACAACGGCGCATACTTCGATTGATTAAATAATAATTTAATTAAAAAAAACTTGTTTCACTTTTTTGATACTGAACGGCAATTTCATATGTAAGGACCTAATATTTTGTACGAAAAATAACTGAAAAGAAAGCATTTTGTATCACAAATTACAACATTTTGCGCCAGGGCTTTCTACCATGTAAAGACTTTCACAGACAAGCAAAATAATACGTGGAGGAGGTACTATGCGATAACATGTTGGAAAACATAGATACTTACTTATTGTAGCTGACTGTACGTACGCTACGTCATAAACATCTCAAAACATTAATTCTGTAAAGTCAACAGATAACCCCACAGGTTGTTTACCAAAATCAAACACAGACTAATTTATGGATTGCTTTGACTACTTATATCAAAATCATTGATAAATTTCATTAAACAACAACAACAACACCACAGCAACACAACAACAACAACAACGCAAACACAAAATTTTTAACAGAATTATTTATTTCTGTATATTGGCTTAATTTAATCTGGAGACATTTTGGCGAAATAAATTAATTAATTTAGTAAAAATAGTACGTGTATGGGAACAGAAAAATATATTTACGCTAAGAACATAATAGAGTCTATGCCAGAAAGAAGTAATACCACGTAATACTATATAATAGGGATGCGCGATTTTTGCCTTTGAATCGATTTTCTGGATCGTAATGGATCGTAAGCCTTTGAATCGATTCTTGGATCGGATCGTATGCTCTTGAATCGATCTCACGAAAATCGATTCAAAAATCAAATCAAAATTTGCGTTATTAAATTATTATTATTTTTACGATACTGTGACATAATTTTCAGTTTTACCAATAACATACTGGATTTTGTAGGTGGAATCATCGGTAAAATCACAACAGCACAATTAATATTACACAAACGATGAAACTTGTACAGTAGCCAGCACATGCGGCTGGACATATTGACCTTGAGAGCGCCCGTATTCCAAAGCGATAGGGTTGAATTTCGTAGTGCGAGTGTCCAGCCGCATGTGCTGGCTTCTGTACCTACGGCACAAGCGACCAGAGCAAAGTAAAAACAATGAGGATTTTTTAGAACTACCTTCTTCTTTTCGAGTCGACAGCAAACTCAGACAGTCTCGGCCCAAAAACCAGCCACACGAATACCGGAACTACCTGCATCATGTTACATTGTTTTTGTCAACTAGCTTTGCTTAATAACATTAAAAATGCGGACTAATGATGTCAATATAGTGTCGGCATTCGTTTGAATTTGATCTTTCTTCATTTTTTATTATAAGCAGAACAAATTAGTACACTGTCTGTTATAATACGATCTAAAGGATTCGATTTACCTTACCTGTGAATCGATCCGAATAAAGATCGTATTGAAGTGAATCGATTCAAAAAATCGCTAGATCGTATTCTCTTGAATCAATCTTCATAAAAATCGAATCGTAATGCGCATCCCTACTATATAAGCACTAAACCTCTTGTCAAAGAGTTTATGTGAAACTTCCTGTTAAAAAGTTCAACAGATAAATTTTCACCGACTGACTTTCGTGCAACCCATAAAATATTTTGATGATAACTTTCCCAGATAATGAAAACTCAAATAAGAATAGTCAAATGCGTCCCAAGTGACAGTCTGTTTTTACCTTGTTTTTATTTCCTGTTTGTCACTGAAGCCGGAAAATTTGTTTAACTTTCAGTACAATACGTCTTCTTTTGTAAGTTTTTCCTTTCTTGAAATTAAAATGGGCTTAATTCTAAAATACTCTCCAAAATAATTAATTACACCGTAACCCTTTTCTAATACGAGTATGTAGATTCTATAGTTTCTATAACAAAATTAGTTTAATTAAAACAAGTCAAATACGAATAGACAGCCCGAATATCAGACTGAACTGCGACAGCCACTACTGCGACAATAATTCTTCATTCTTCAGCATTATTTAGTTAACGACTAATTAGATATTATTATTTTATAAAACATGTTATTAAGTGCGCACTCTAGAGTCCATAAAAAGTTAATTTATAAGTGAAATTCTCATCTAGTTATCGCTGGGAAATGAGATTCCTGCGGCGCGGGCGAACATCAACACTTATTAAAAGGGGATTAACTCGTTAAAGTCCGATTGAACTTCCACGCTGCCAGGGCCGGAGTCAGGGCTCATATTTTGTGGGGCTCACTTCGTTTTCAGCCTTTATTCAACTAATTGTAAAAGTATTTGAAAAGGTGATAAAAAAGATAAGTTTTTTTTTGTTATTCGTGGTGTGCAATAAAGTATATTCTATTCTAAGAGAAATCTTCTGTAATTATGAAAAGGATTAAGAGTTTATATATTATATATATTTATATAGATATAGGTATTACTTTGCCAATTTTAAAAAAATACTGTATTATCTATTATTTCTGTACCTATATAATTTCTTCTAATTTTTTTACGGGTTTAGATAAAAAAGAAATAAGGATTAAGTAGCGCAAAAAAATTAACGTTTCACAAAAAACACTAACAAACAATTTGACGGGTTATCTAAGGCTTTTCATCTACATATATAGCTTGTTTTATGCAAGAAACACCTAAAAAATATATGATTTGATTAAGCAATAAAATCAAGCGCAATTATTAAGTAATAAGAAGTTTTAAGTGTTCCAAATTCGGTCCGAACGCGAGACTTCACAGTCGAGTGGCGACCGCAAACTTTCCTCCCAACATCGCGATTGCTGCTTATTTATTATAACTGTTTTAACCGTTGTTTTATTGAGCTCAACTCAATTTATGCTCCCTGAGATTGGACATCGGAAAAGTTAAATTGTTTGGTTAAACAATTTTGTTGGACGCAGTAAGTTAAAACAAAATTATTTTTCAGTAAGTAATTGCTGTTATTTACAGGCAATATAAAACGTGTGTGTGTTTAAACGTTTTTTGATTTTATAAAAACTAAGATTAAAAATTGTTTTTTTGCCGCGTTGTCGATTTTAGGAAAAACAAACTTATAACTCTCTCAAAAAAATTATCTGCATATAAATTATAGTAGCCTACTTACGTCCTTGAAGATCAGTTTAATTTGGAATTCTAAGGTTGCCTGGTAGTAATTGCTACTCAGCAATAAGGCCGCCTACATGTACACTTTCGTTCTTTTTTTTGTGAATTTACTGATTCTATTATTTCTAGTGTGCAGTAAAGTATATTCTATTCTATTCTATTTCTAAATACATAGTATTATTTAGACATGTACACAGCGCGAACCAGTAAGGAACACAATATTTCTTTGGTCAGAATAGATTGCGGTCGAGCGTTAGTTTGATTGGGGGGTATTTGTTGCCTTTACAATGAGCATTAGTGTCTGTAGTGTGAAAGAGAGAGAAGATGCCGAGAAAGGGAAAAGTATATCTTCCTACGTGTATGTTCCTATAAAAGGATGGACCCTCATTATTCTTGTTGAATACCTAAAGTCTACTAATAGGTTTTGTACTTTTAGCCTCGAATTTTTTTTTACCATGAGACAATATCGAACTACATCGCATGTGGACTAAACGTGGACCAAACGAAAATTTTTTTTAGGAAGTAATGTTGGCTATCTTTTACCGCGGGAAAATTCCTCATTCCCACGGTAAAAACTAATGAAGCGTGCGAAGCCGCGAGGCGCAAAGCTAGTAGTTAATAATACGAACAAATTAAAAAAACTAAACGATTATCAGCTAAATCAGTCAGTACCCAATAAATATCGTAGCTGCTACGAGTGCTACGACGTAGTAGCTGCTACGAAATTTTTTTTGAAAGAGATTAATTATAAACTATTATTTTACTTTATGAAGTTTTAGCATATTATTATCATCCTCTAAAACCGAGAATTTCACTAATCATTATGGCATATTACAATAGTGGCTTTTATGATAGTTAAATTTCCCATTGTTTATTTGACGAGGGTGTAAATCTGGGCATACAAAATGTAAACAATACAATTTATAAATGCCTGCAATTTGTTGACAATTATAATAGCAATTTAAAACTAAATCTCTAGCTTCAGACACTTTTAACGAAATATGTGCCACAGAAATTTTATTATATAAGTTTTAATTTGGTCAACTTTTCTGTTTAATCTAAGGTGTAGTTTATTTTTCTTGGTGTGTTGTCGTCAAGGATGTTATAAGTACTATAGTACTTTTAACATCCTTGGTTGTCGTAGAAATCGCTAACAGACGATATCTATATATAAAAACTATTTGGTAACCGTAGCTTTATTTTAAAAATGGAATAGATATATTTTATCGAAACGAGTTATTTCAGGACTTAAAAATAGAACATACGAGTTTTTGTTAGATCTTAGTGAATAGCGAATGGAAAATGAGATGAGCACGCCTTCCTTATCCTCCTGAATTATACGATGTCACGTTCTTGGGATTTCTATGCGGAACACAAAAAGAAATCCATACATAGTTTTATTTCACTCTTTTAATTGCTGCTGTTATATGCCAATAAAAATTCATATTAAATTATAGTAACATAATTTAATTATAGTAATATATTATATTATTCAATTTAGTTTCAAAATATCATATTTATTTGGGTCGTGAATTCGATCCCTGTTCACGTGCCAAGGTATGGGCTACAATTATGAGATATTTCTGAAAATCATTATATGTTATATCACCCTTATTTACAAGCTGTTTAAATTCAAAATTAAATGTTCAAAATGGGACCGTTACACTTGTACAATACTGGTGTGGAAGCGGATATGTGCAATAATATAAAAATGTCGGAAAAAGCTTTTACGGCCGGTTATTTCTGCCGGGAGCTGTAAGCGCCGTATGCTCTTCTGGCTACATACTGTATAACACTTATGTTGTATGCGATCAATTGCTTTCTTTTTCCGTTTGAGTAGTTTTTAGTCAATAGAATTTATTTAAATAGCTTCATCATCATTTCAGCCGAAAGACGTCCACTGCTGGACAAAGGCCTCCCAAAGATCTCCACGACGACGATCGGTCCTGCGCTGCCCGCATTAAATAGCTTAGCAAATGTAAAAACATATTTTTTTTTATAATTTATTATAGAGCTATCCAGTTTTGTCTATATCTATCTATACTCACGTTTTTAGTTTACTTTTAAAAAAGTAATAACTTTTTAATCAACATTGCTGGTCTGACTTTTGTATAGCAGTTTGTTTTGCAAACACTTGTAACTACCCAAGGTGGGTTCTGCTTAAAGCAATGTGACTTCAGTCACAAGAGTAAAGTCTAAATACTATTACGTAAATAAACTCGTTTCGTTAAGGCGGCGGACTACATTGGCGCGGCTTCGTTTAAAGTTTTAATCGCTTTCAAGCCGTGATAAACAAATTTTAATTAAGTTTTAATATCACCGCGTAATTGGTGGGGTGAGCGGCCGTCACAACATCTTTGTTTATGTTATGAATATTTAGCTTCGAACCGATAAGCAATTTGATAGTCGTTTGATTTTAGTTCATTATATTTTTGATTGAATAGACTAAAGACTTATAAATAAAACTTTGATAAAATTAATAGAATCACAAACAAGTGAATTATAAGGTATGAACAATATTAATTTATATTTATTAAAATAGAATAGACAACTGCGATTAATAAATAAATGTATATTTTTTAACAACGGTAACAAGTACGAACTCGATTAATGAGGTGTTTTAATTTAGACGAAAGCTAAAATAAATTAAAATAAAATACGTCGCGTGTATATTTATTTATTTTAACTATAGACTGAGATTTTCATAAATGCAAGTTAATAATTGTACATTTATTATTTACAACAAAATAGATACAAAACGGAAAAGCCGCAGCGCTTATTCAGTAGCAGAATTGAGCACTTAAAAATAGCAACAATGGAACAGTACTGCGAGTTTTCAATTTTTCCTCTTCACGGACTAAAGCATCTGAATGCTTTAAAAACGTCTCTGTAAGGAAGTGACAAGTGAAATCAAGATAATACTCCCAGGAGCAGTGGTGGCGCGGACGATGCGACGCGCGACGGCGTCTGCGCTATTCGGAACGAACTGTACCTCGGGGCATGAATTTAATCTCGGGATCCGCGTGTCAGGTTCATCAGAACCATCGCTGAGATATCCCTTCACTTCATTTGCTAGAGTAAATTTGTTCGAGCCGAGCAATTAAGTTATCTCCTTTAGAATGGCATATTTTTAACCCTTTTCTAGCTGTCCGCCCGCGGCTACCACCGCGTTGTTTATTAATTTTCCGTACAGTTTCCCATAGGAATGTGATATTTTCTCGCGGTAAAAACTGTCTAAGATGTTGACCAGGGATATAATGTATCACCAAAATTGCATTTAAATAGGTCCAACAGTATCGGAGATTAGCCCGTACAAACAGACAAACAGAGAAACAAAAAAATAATAATCTGGATATGTTCTATATCGCTTCTCAAATACCCTGACACGGTTTTTAGCATTCATTTCTATGTACAGATTTTCGACCTCTACAGTTTTATTTTATAGATGTAATTTTTATTTAATACCGAAACAATATAACAACATATATACAACAATGATACTGCACGTGACAACAATTCACTGAGCGTGTGGGTTTCGAGGTTAACCTACCTCACAAACCCTGGAGTCAAAATCATTGAGCTGCTTTTAGCTTCTGACACGACTCATGTAACGACTACATCCGTAGATAGTAACCGAGACCACCGTGATTCGACAAGCCGTACACTTAGTAAAGTGATAAAAAATCATTTGAACATTAGAGAGGCTAAAGTACAGTACAACGCATTCACTCGCTTTACAAACAAAACGTTGAAAGCAGTAAGGCTCATGCTTGAACGTTGGAGTTCACCTCACAACAGACAAATGAATATGAAAACTGAAATTACAGTGCAATATCTATAGTGTATTTTACATTTATTTGCTGTAGGTGAATACGGAAGCATTAATCATCGGCGCAGGAGGCTAGGCGGTACGGTTGCGGTGCGATAAAGGTGGTCACAGACGGCTAAGATATACATAGAAGGTGTAAATAGCTTAACAAATACTATAAGAAAGAAAATGTGTCAGACCCGAAAAAATTACAGATAAATTATAATTTCCATCGAACAGTTTGTGTAGAGAAGTGATTATTATAACGTTCACCGGAACAGTTTTTTTGGGAAAGTTGATTTAGATTGATTGGCTGAGCTTTTTTGTTCAGCTGTCATTTACACACTGATAGTGTGACACTGTATATATTTATAATTTATATTTTTATCTTCAAAGAACTAGACTTTTTACGATGCACCACATGCAATTCATATACAAACGGTGACCAATCGAAATGATGACTAGGAGACGCGGCCCACAGTTATTGGCCATTTTAGCTTGGTCGCTATTCGTATAAAGTTTGTAAGAAATTAGAGATCACCAACCCTTTCATAGTATTTTAGCTGTCTGTGACGCCCTTAATGAAACACAGGCTGTGTTCAGAACACTGAGAGCGCATGTGCATTCAGCTGACCGCCGCACCGCAAACAACTGTACCGGACTTTTAATCTCACCTGACCCCTTATTCACATCGCATGTCCGACCGTACGATTGGTCTCGATTGCAAGGTAACAGATACAAGTGTTACGCTATTTTCAAAACTCACGAGAACATTGGATTTTTATCGAATAAAATATGGGTGAATTCAATAAATAAAAAATCATTTTTTTAGTCTTTAAAATTTTGTAAAAGTGAACTATTTAGAATATTCTGCCACATTTTCACAATCTCTAAATATTTATAGTGTATATGTCTTTATTTCAGTTTTGTACTAAGCAATTTGTTTTGTTGTTCGTAAAATACTTACACAAATGTGTATGAATAAGTCTCCAGCGCTCCGGGAGACTTGTGGTGGCAGTCTACACCGCTGCAGCGGTGATCACGTGCTATCTCTTGCTCTCACTAAATAATGCTTCTGTTTATTCTCGTATTTGTGCGCAGGCACTTATGTACAGTTAGGGAATGAAAACGTTTCCCAGTTTTCTAATGGATTCATTTGGCAAGCTGCGAGCACAGAGTACCTTTTGGAAATACTGTTGACAAAATACAGAACAGACTGTCTGTCATTTGATCTCGATAACAGTCATACTCGTATAATGTCTCCACCGTGCTCGATTCTACCCTGCAATGAGAGTGAATAGGCCCTAGGTGGACCACACTGACCTAGTGCGGGTTGGTCAACCTACACACACAATCTTTTAATTACTTCGCAGTTGTGTTGCAGGTTTCCTCACGATGTTTACCTTGAAGTCGGATAAACGTATATGAATTCGAAAATCGAAAAAACATTGGTATATGCCAAGGCTTGAACTCGCAAACTTCCGAATGGAAGTCAACGGGTCACTTGCCTACTGACGTCATTTAATTTATGTCAGCATTGTTGATCTCTGTACTACTGCAAGCGAAAACAGAACTATATGTGGTCAACCTATTCAGTCCATGACTGTAGAAGTCCAGCCTCTATTACTAATTATACACTCCGATTTCAAGTGACTCTCTTCATATTATTTATCTACACTCGTAAATAATACCAGTCTACTGCGGTCTCTGGATACGATCTTGTAATCAACTGTTGTTAGTAGATACTAACCTGACATTTCTATTTGCCGTCTGATTGCTCTGTGGTCGTTTTTAGATTGGCTTTTTGTTATTTATATCTCTAGTCACATTGCGCGAATATAGTGTGACAGATTTATGAACCTTTTCATTTTATTCAGGTTGAAATATCGCAACTGAAAAATCTTAAACATTTTTCAGTGAATATTTAAAGTGTCCGGATATTGCTGAGGCGAGGGCAGTAAAGTCGACAATGGGACATATGGAACTCACTAATCATACTTTGCTTTCTGTTTTATTTCGCGTTTCCATTATCGTATTTCAAAAATGTATTGACATATGAGCCACTTTTACGAGTTTTACGCGGCGTTTACTGTACCGTAAATTTTAATGGTACACGGTATGATGCTTTAGTTCGAACATTGTATTGCATTGTAGCTCTTAACCAGTATGATAACAGAAAGTTAAGAGGTATTAAAAAACAGAAAATATTTATTTTCTTAAACGTGTTTATGCGTCAAACGCAGAGTTAGTCACTTCTATCGCCGTTAATTGTACGTGTGTGTTTTCTCATAGTAGTCGTACATACTTGTAAAGGTAAACGCAAAGTGCAATAATGTTGCCTTTACTGCACAAAAGAGTGGCATGATTTAGAGTTTTTCATAGTTTTTTCCTGAATTATGTATAATCTCGTAGTCAAATATTGGATAAACAACATGAAAGGGCTTGCGATTACAGCGGCAATATATAATAGCGTCACCAACTTGGCGGGCATAATTTGGACAGCCGGTTAGAGCTGACCGATAACAACATTATAATTTGCCCGAACGCCGACAACGGTTGGAAATGTAACTTTAATCACTTTATACGGCACTCTAGTTTGTTTGTATGGGTCTATTACGACCTTAATGTTCACGATACAATTTGATTTACAGTCTAGACTTTCCTACTCCGGAATTTATAATTGTATTTTACCTACAAAATGCAAATATTATCTGAGGCGATAATTCACTGGTTGGGTAGGCTGAATTCAGTTCATGGGGTTTACTAAATATATTAGCATATCTGAGCATATAATTTATAGTTTTTCCTTTGAAGAAATTTAATTATGTAGTTTAAAAGTTTCTATTATTATAAAAAATATATTATATTTATTCACAGATCTAGATGGGATAACCGGGCTTAACTCCTACTGTCGGCGCGTGAGACGCAATATTGTTCCAATGTTTAGGTGTAGGGAGCTTCCGCTTGATGCATTTTTGATGTTTTTCTGATGTGGGTCTATCGCCGCTACTATCTAAATGTGATGAATATTCAACGTTGGCAACAGGAGATATACCTTCAAACTTTGACCTTAAAAGTGTGTTAATGAACTATCCATGGCGATTGGGTTTAAAATTTTGGACGATAGTTGCTGAATAAAATAACGTACTACAGTGGCAAGGCAAATCTGTGAAAATCAGAAAAAAAATATTTAAAAAGTTAGACGTAGGTACTGTATGAATAGAGATAATATATGGTTCTATTTCTTAAAGCGATAAGGCTGCCAATTGCCTTCGTGTTCATTGTATTTGTGTGTTTCATGTGCAATAAAATATATTTGAACTGAATTAGAACGGTTTTTATTATGAAACAATATCAACGCAATTTAAAAAAGGCCCTTCGTAATTAATTTGAAATATCAAACAAAATAGTCTGTCGTTGTCCTTGTTTCTTTTAAACATATTATTATTTTCATATTAATTCAGGTTCGGTTCAATAAATTATATTCCATACGTTTTCAACGTACTTGTTATTTCATTGGGACAGAGTCCCGAGGGCCCATCAAATAAAAAGACCTTCTGTGCATAGATAAAGGACGTTCGACTGTCGTCGGCTAAATTGAATTTTGTAACGATAACTTCGGTACACAAGTTAATATTAATGAATCATGAAAAGATGATGATAAAATAAGTTATCTCTGCTATAATACTCCTTTTTTGATACAGTTGTGTAATATCCCACTGTATGTAAATAATATAAGTAAATATATCTAAGTTTATGAAAAAAGTAAGTTAAAATTGTATGAGTATGAAAACCAGCGAGAATAAAATTCGAAGTTAAGATTGTCGATATAGAATGTTCAAAAACGATGTCGACAAAGGTTTAAAAAAATTTGACCTACGAAATCGAAAATAAGAAGACTATTAGTGCGTTTCAGATCTATCAGTGCTAAATAATATGGTACAGAATATACAAAACTCTTTATAGATCTATCCTACTCAGTTACCTGAATCGTCGTCGCGCCTCACGAGCGTGCGGTGCAGCGTATCGGCGTATAGCGCTCGAGAGTGCTCTGAAGCGCGCAGTCACAACACGCCGAATCAAGAGCTGTGTCAACCGCCCTGTAATACAAGTGCTAAGTATTATTCTATATGATAAATATAAAACCCGTTTTAAATACCTATATCAAACTCAGTTTGATGTTACCTGAATCGTCACAACTTACGAGCGTGCGGTGCAGCGTACAGCGCTCGAGAGTGCTCTGAAGCGCGCAGTTACAACACGCCGAATCAAGAGCTGTGTCAACCGCCCTGTAATACAAGTGCTAAGTATTATTCTATATGATAAATATAAAACCCGTTTTAAATACCTATATCAAACTCAGTTTGATGTTACCTGAATCGTCACAACTTACGAGCGTGCGGTGCAGCGTACAGCGCTCGAGAGTGCTCTGAAGCGCGCAGTTACAACACGCCGAATCAAGAGCTGTGTCAACCGCCCTGTAATACAAGTGCTAAGTATTATTCTATATGATAAATATAAAACCCGTTTTAAATACCTATATCAAACTCAGTTTGATGTTACCTGAATCGTCACAACTTACGAGCGTGCGGTGCAGCGTACAGCGCTCGAGAGTGCTCTGAAGCGCGCAGTTACAACACGCCGAATCAAGAGCTATGTCAACCGCTCGCTCTATTTGCACGGTGCACTCTGAAAGGTCGGCGCAGATTAAACCACTCGCTTTTCACTGCAGCAATCTGAACATAATTTCACCAATTCGATGTATTTCATAATTTCTGTAAATATGTTTCAAATTTATATTTCTAAAGTCGAACTGCGTGATAAATTTAAACTTACAATGACGTATATCTAATAGTTGATGGTCCGCTTTTATACTTACTTTGTTTCATATTTAGGGTCTACTAAGCAAGGATAAAATTAATGTACTATGAATCTTAATCTACCTACCTACTCGTATGTGTGTTTTCTATATACTATACCTACTCAGCTTATCAGCTACCTATTTAAAACAATAATCTTTGAAATAAATTACTTATACATAACAAAATGTATAACAATAATTAAAATAGACTTGTAACAGTTTTGTTTGAAATATAATTTTCTATTTTATTTTAAAATATAACATCGCTAGTACGCTTTCGCTTCGCTAGTAGCTATTATACAGGGCGTCCCACGGCTATGCCACATGGAGGGAAAGTACCTTAAATATTGTAGATAGAACATTTTACTGAAAGGAAACATTATTTTATTTCTAAAAACTATTAAAACTGCATTCATACATTTTTTAATAATTACATGGTTGAACCGGGAATCGAACCCGCTATACGAGAAAAAAATATATCCTACAGTTTTATCATACCGATCGAAAGGCTTCATCATAAGAGTTATTTTTTGCTAAATAACATAGTGCCAGAAATAAAAGGAAGACTATGTATTTTATAACATTTTTAACACAAAATTTATCAATTTTGTCAAATGCGCAAAATGACCTCCACGCTGTTGAATACTTACAAATCACACTCTTTATTTCACTCCTTGTCGATTTTTTTAACTTGTTGTGGTGGATATTTAGAATATTACGTCTAAGGTCTGTTTGTAGCTCGTGGACACTTTCGTACCGGTTCTTGTGAACTAAATTTTTTAACATAATCCCATAAAAAAATCCTAACGGGGCTAGATCATCCTATCTGGCGATCTAGGCCGGCCACCTCAAATGTTAAAATTCATAGTCTTCCTTTTATTTCTGATACTATGTTATTTAGCAAAAAATAATTCTTATGAAGCCTTTCGATTGGTATGATAAAACTACAGGGTGATTTTTTTTTCTCGTGTAGCGGGTTCGATTCCCGGTTCAACCATGTAATTATTAAAAAATGTATGGATGCAGTTTTAATAGCTTTTAGAAATAAAATAATGTCTTCTTTCAGTAAAAATGTTCTAACTACAATATTTAAGGTACTTTCCCTCCATGTGTCATAGCCGTGGGACGCCCTGTATATTCTGTGGTTTTACATAGTTTTGTGGGTTCAGTGGCGTGACGTGTGACCACAGAGCAGGTAGTAAACAAATGATGGTAATTTCGAGTTAGCTTTCGCCACTACAGAGCCACAGAATAAATTGTAGTACTGGCGTGCAGAGCGCACTATCCGCGATTTATGCCACCACGCGTCTTACATTCCACAAACAACACCCAAGCTCTAAATTAGTAGCTAGTCAACGTGATATACTGAACAAACATGTTAGAAGCAACTTCTTATTTTAAAGTTGTTCATTTATTTAAAATTATGTCCTTTCGACTTACAAATACCAATACAAATATTCTTTCTTTTCTTTCTTTCTTATTTCATAAATAACATCCATGTCTTTTCACACCGTCATTATTTTACAAAAAATATTTCGATTATTTTGTATTGTCAACAGCACAAGATAAAAAACAAATGCACTGTTTTTTTCTCAGTCATTGTCATTCATGTTGTGTGTAAAAGCTGTCGTCAGATCAATATGTAGTGTATTCAATTACATGTGCCTTTGCAGAATAGCCGCCCGATGACCAAATATCCTATTCGATCCGGTCGGCAGTCGCCGCCAGATTGGAAAATGTTTCTGGATTTTTATTTTAGCAACCTTTGCGTACCGTCCGTCGCTACCTATTGACACCCACAGACGCATTACAAAGATTAAAACCTGTGGGTTGCAAGGGAGCTAATTAATCTGACGTAGATATTATACATACCTTTTTGCGATGTGGAGGCAATTACTCCAGTAGCAGTCACGCTGTATTCTCACAGGGTCTTCTCGTGCTAGTCCATTTCTAGTTGCATTTTTTAAATTAGCTAAAGTGCTTTTGGTCTGTGGCTTTTGCAGGTTACTCCGGCCGTAAATATGGAAATGAATCTTTACAATTTACATTCAAACTGTGTGCTGTCATTATTAGCTGTTACAAATCAGAGGGGTGGGAAAACCGCGCTTCGTTACTTGTCATATTATAGGACAGTCGACAGTCGTGAATTATTATTAGTTTATACTTATTAGTTAACGTATGTACAGTATGATAGACAATTCCTAAATATTGTTTCATCCATAATATATTTTGGTAACTGAAAATATTTAGTGCTTTAAGTAAACGCATAAACAAAACGGCTGTGAAAATATAAAAATATCGTAATAGGATAAAAAGATAAAAACAGACTTAACATTACTTTGAATATAATATCCCTTCCAAACAAACCGTCTGGAAGAATTCCCACATATTCTTAAAATGCCTTTATCCGGCGAGTGCGGCTCAAGCGATATGTGTTTTTAAAACCCCTTCTGTAATAAATTATTACGAACGTATCTAACGTCGGAGAGCGTAAGAAACAATTTCACGTAGGTATTATTTTTCTTAAATGAAATAGTAGAATTTTCTATTTTTGTAGAGTATTTTGTTACTATAAGGTTATGATAGTACCTACTTATACAATTTCTAACCTTCATCATTTCAGCAGAGAGCCGTCCACAGCTGGACAAAGGCCTCCCCCAAAGACACCACAATGATCGGTCCTGCGCTTCCTACATTCAGCGGCATTCCGCGTCCCTTACCAGATTAGAAATTTTCAAACAGTAAAATTAAAATGAACAATCCACTGCTGGACAAATGTCTCCCTTTAAGATCTCAAACAGTACAACAGGCGAAAAAAACATTTACGAAAAAATGACATTGTACTAGCGTTGTACCGTTTCTTGTTTTACTCTTAGTACTGTCTTATTTCCTGAGCAATCTCGCCTGACGTGTTGTCACATGTGATGAAGTGCCGATTCTGCACATCAGACGCTCTTAGAAAAAGATCGTCTTCATTTCCGCGCATCGATCATACGACGACAGAGAAGGGCTCCCCTAATTCTGATAGATCGCGCACATATTCATTACATATGACCCCGTAATTTGGTTAGTTGTACGGCGGATGTAATAAAGAATAATAATATGGAGATAATGTAAAGAATACCAAGCAAAAAAATAAATCTACCTTTATGGGTATACTGGATAGGTATAAAAATAAAAATGTGAAGGTGTCTTTGCATTCATGTTACATATCGGGATAGAGTCTATCCCGATATGTAACATGAATCTCCATTGGTCTTTCCGATAGACCAATAGAGATATTATTTCAAAATATAATAAAACCATAAATCTAATTATAACAATTTTATTTGTATTATCTCACAAACATATTATTATTGCTTAGGCTGAAATTCGTTCCAGGCACATTTCCATGGTAAAAGATGTAAGACAACACGAAAGTAGCCTTACAGTATATGGTACTTACTCGTATTTTGGCTGTGCATAAATATAATTTCTCATATAATTATATATACCTTTATTGCCTACTATGTAAAAATCTTATTTAAAGTAAAAAATATAAACAAAGCAACAAGAAAGCAACCATGTAAAAATAGACAAAGTTCAATGTAACTCTACTCGTCTCTATTCTTTTGTATGGATAAAAAATAACAAAAACACCCTGGAAATATTCACAAAGAAATAGACCAAAGTTCGTTTCAATTTCACGGGGCGTTTGTTGGGAGCCAAAGATGCCCAGAGGTGTCATTCGGCTGAAAGCTACCCAAACTCTAAGATGTTTATTATACATCACCAACGACCAAGTTTCTTTTAAAGTCCACTTGTGTTTTCGGTCTTATTTAGGCCGCTAATTTAAAAAAAGTTATTATAGCAAGAAATGAATTTTCTTAGAATTCACTAACCCTTCTAAATTACGAATACATTAGTTAGTATTGCCTAAATGATAAAGGCTCTTTTTAAATTGTATGTGATACGTTTATGTTTTTTCATTGAACGTGACTTACCTTCATAGGTATTTATTTATAATCGTAGTCCATTTCTACTATATTATTATTATACTTAAATATTGGAAAAGGACAGAAATATTTTACGCTCGCGTTATTTTTTTTACTTTCCTGTGCGCAGTTTCCCGTAGGAATGAGATATTTTACCGTTGTATAACGTATCTAAGATGTTTAACGGGGATATAAGCTACCACCATGCAACCGATAATACGGGTATATTATGTTCTAAATCACTTCTTGCATCCCCCTGACTCGGTTTTTGGATTTTTTTTCCATGTACAGATTTTTGACCTCTACAGTTTTATTTTATTGATAGAAATAATCTACACCTCGCATCAATCGCATTGCCATAGCCATTCAGCGCGGCAATGCGGCAAGTTTGATGGGAACTTTTGGGCCAGGAAGGACTCAAGGCGGCATATTTGATACTCGTATAGCTGACGAGAACTGTGTTGGATATGTTTAGAAGTTTAAGTTTGATTATTACTCTGTATTGTTTGACCTATTAATTGACTGTATTTAATTGACTTTATTTATATAATCCCCAATATATTTATCTACACCTTGAAATGGTGGGTATTCTTGGAATGCAAATATTAATGAAAATAGTACCTACATTTGTGTTTTTCCCAGTAAGGAGACCACACGAGGAACAAAGACTCTCTGAGTGCAAAGGCGTGTCTGGTCAGCCACTGCCGAGAAAAATCTGGACAAAATATATAGACTTCACTTTGTAGAAGCGGTACCTATACTACGCCATAGTCATGCATGACAAACATGGTCGATAAAGCCTTATAAATGCAATGTGCAAGAAAAATACCTAATAATATTTGTTACTACTTACGAGTACTACCTACCTATGTACTAAATTCGAACTACGGAATAATTGTATTCAGCCAGTATTCGAACTTTCTCCTCGTCAACATATGCGCCATTTTATCTGAGAAAATGAATAATTGTTTCAATTTTATATCAAAACTTAACTAACTTTGAATTCGATCACTTGTTATGCCTAAGGGATTTTTCTGCTAAATCGCCGGAGTAAACAAGTGCGGCGTCTTCATAAGAAATTAATTTAAAGCAGCAGAAAGGTTTGTTTTTCCTAACGAAGCGTCTTTCGCTCTCGACGCTCTTTATAATGCACTTATGATTTATTGCATCTGATGCGAGCACAGCGTGAGTTTTCAACACCTCTCGTCTACGATAGAAAATTTTCTCTTTAAGGATTAAAATAAAAACTTTAAGAAAGTATCTGCCTACTATATGCTCAAAAATACTATACAAAACCAAATCTCTACTCATTTTAATTTATGTACCACCCCAAACACGTAGTGCGTTTATGTGAAACTTATAAGTCGTTGCTTTACGTAAGTTTTTTTAATACGTGTAAAACAAGTGCTACACTAGTTTTGAATGTGGTATGTAAGTACTTAACCTAAATTTACATAATAAGTTCATTTTAAAAAACGTTTGTCGTCTTGTTGTAAGTGGGCCAGTAAAGTTAAGAAGAGAAAGAATATCTCCAGCATGGCTTTTATGAATCTAACACATGGATCCTGAGATTAAATTCATGCCCCGAGGTACACTTCGTTTGGAATAACGGCGGCGGCGCGGGCGTCGACTGCTCCCCGAATGAAAAATGGAAGAATTATCTTGATTTCACTTGTCATGTTGTCATGTGACAAGGATAGTTTTTTTAGAATATTTAAATACTTCTTCCACTGAATTATTAAATATTATCAAGATTCATTCTGAACAGTAAAAATTCAAAGAACAATGTTTCCCCAGTCGTAAACAATTTGCGGGCAGGGAAGCCAATGTTACGCGTTAAAACTTCTTTTGTGGGGCTGTTACACAATAAAATTAACAATAAGCTCGGTGGAAACAAAGAAAGTACCTAAGTTGATAAATAAAAAATATGCCAAGGGACAAATGGAGGAGAACGCCATTGCAAAAACCGGGGCTTGTGGAAAAGTTTGGGCCTTTTTAATGCGAAATATTTTCATTGTGTTGAATCTTATTATTTACAGTCATAAAATTCATGTCAAAAAACATTAAACTCTGCATTATATTAAAAAAACTGAAACGGTAATGCGCCTATGATGAAGTAAGTTTAAGGATTGATTACTTACGTATTATAGTTAGAAAAACACTGTTTTGAAAAATCAAAAATTCTTGATTAGAGTGACACATGGTATTTGTATAACAAAACTCTTTTTGTTTAATAAAAAAGTAGTTAGAAAGTAGCGTCTTTGATACTCTGTACTATCAAAGACGCTACTTTCTAACTACATAGATTGACAATTATCGACTGAAAATGTCAGAGAGGTGGGAGCCGCTTTCGAAGCGAAAGCGGCTCCCACCTCTCTGGAAAATGTTATTTTAATTTTTTATGCTTTTTTCTTTACAGATGAAGCCTGCATACGTGCCGTTGTATAATCAGCCGGATAAAGAGTATCGCATGTCTTATTTTCTAATCTTTTTGCTAACATTATAATACTGTGTTCGTTCGTTCATATTGCAAACAAAAACATTGTAGGTTGGCGTGTTGCAAACAAAAACATTGTAGGTGAACATTGTAGATTCGAAAAATTTAGAGCTGCTGCGTATTACGTTTTTTTTTTAAGAATAATGTTAGAATATTAATAAAATATTAGGTGAAATGATTTGACATTATAATTTTGTGTGCACAAATATTTCACTACCTAAATAATTTCTTAAAGAAAACGAACTTACCAATATGAAAAATATTTGGGGCTATTTTTGTTCAGCACTGGCCGTCAAAAACAATGATGATGTAATGTGTTTTAAGCTTTTTGTTCCCCCTTTTATAAGTACGTTGGAACTCTTGCCATCATAACAAAAAAGGGCGTGCCTGACAAAAATTTTCAATAAAATGAAAAATAAAAAGAAACTACAAAAGGAAAACGGTGTTTTTAACAAATTTTGAGTAATTCGGTCGGTCAGATGCACTCTATTGTGTTAGGCCGGTAGCCAGCAAACAAAAGTTAGTATAAAAGTGTAATAAAGGTTATATTCCACATGAACACTGATACATTTCTATTATTTCCTGTGTTTCGTCGCCGCGGGAAGCGTCTATCTATTGTCACCATCGCGACGGGATCACGGAAACTGTTGCTTATATATCCAATAAATGTATCTTCCGATACGTTTTCTTTTCTCTGAAAACTAGTTTCCTTTTCGAACGTGAATTGTATTGGAATGAAATATGACATCGTTTTAAGAAATACGTGTACAAAGTTTGAAATAAAGTTTTTGATTGTAAGATTGATATAAAGCTTCATATATAAATCGTTTGTTTGTATTGTATCTTTTATAGTTAATCCATTTGAAATAAATTAGTCTCTAACTGTACAGTTAGCAAAATCAAAATATTATTTATAAAAAACAAAATCGTGATTATGTTGTTTAGCTTACGTTTCACTGTACATACCGTAAGCTAAGCAGTTAAAGAGTCGTGGAGTAAATAAATTACAACAAAGGTAGAAGACTTTTCTATCAAATGAACACACACGTGCCTATAGTTTGTAGCAGCCTCAGCCATAGCCACTAATGCTCATTGTAAAGGCAACAAATGATCTAATCCAACTAGCGCTCGCCCGTAATCTATTCTACCAAAGAATGATTGCTCTCCTTATTTTATATAAATACGTGAGGAAGATCCAACCGCACGTCTCATTTCAGTAATGAATTCTATTCTCTTGTAGTCCTTTTTCACGACTCGACTTGTCGAACATATTCATAATCATGTGTTTTGACCAGCAGGGCCTACATACTAACTTTTTATCTACAAGTAATTCCGTACAATTCAACCCTTTAGCATTAAAACAAATAAAAAACATGAAATATTTTTTCACAGATGTCCAGACTTTTCTATACAAGTGAGATTGCTAGTCATTCAAATAAATTTAGTTCAAATATAATCTTTGATGAATTATTTATGCTTCAACATACCCACTCTAACGTGATGGTAAAAAAGGCGGTTGTGGCGATTGAGTTAATTTTCAGGGAATCGTTTTTACGGTTACCCTCACTTGTTGTTACGGTTTATATCACCCGGCGGTATCATATCCCCGAAATTGTTTCCGGAATCCTTTCGAGGTTCCGTGCAAAAGAAGCAATAGAGCAACCTTTGTACGCTGAATGAGCGAATCATTCTCAAGTAGGAAAAATTGCTTTGCAAGTTTGATAGAGTTTTTTGGAAATAATTCAAATCAATAAATATCAATCAAGCAAAATCATTTTATAAATAGCGTACTTACACATTACTACGTTTTTAACGGGTCATTACGCGATACTTTTAAATAGGTATGTCTTACGATACCTTATTTTTGCCCGACGTTTCGGCGTGGTTGCACCTGCCGTGGTCGCGAGCTGGACTGATCAGACCCATAAAAAAAGTAATAAAGTATATACCATATAATTATGATTTAAAAAAAACCTTTACTCACACTATTTCTGTAGAGATAGTATTACATAGCAATTAGATTATTTCACCGATCTAATAAAATTATTGCACTCGTTATCTAACTACTCTACTTCATCCGATCGCCACAAGACTTTACATAATCGGATTCCATCAGCAGCGGTCAGATGCGCAGAATATAAGTTCAACATTAGATGTGAAAGTTTAAATGGATCATCAATCATAGAATGTACTTTAAGGTACAGTATAGTGACATAAAACGAAAAGCTTGTTTACTGGTATCACTGACAAATATCAGCTGAACAAACGAACATGCTGTGAGATAAGGGCGGTTGCGCGCGAATCATTTCCGCGTGTCAATCACCCGTCCGCGCACCGTCCTGTGCCGTCCGTATACCGTCCGTGTACCGTCCGTTACCGTCCGCTGCTTTCACTGCTTCTGCTAATGAGTTCGCCCTCAATCGCCCCTAAATCAACTTTGTTGACGCTATTTCTTTATTTGAAAAACTAATCTTATTTAATAAAATTACAATTATTAGTTTTGGAAAAAAAGTGTACTTATGTTAACGGTAAGACCTTTAAAAAAACACTTTTTAAAATTTGTAAACATGATTTTTGAAAAACTAATAATAAATATTGTATTTAAATAAGATAAGTTCCTCGTAAAATGAATTCAGTAGATATGCAGTATAAATAAAAGGAACTTTTTTTAATTTGTTTCGATGATAGCTTATGAATAAATTAATACAACTCGCTAATATTTATTAATTAAAAAAATAAATTGATCTCAATAAATTATCGGTTGACCAGATGCCAATAAGTAAATTCCTGATAATACTTTGTAAATAAAACTTTATTTAACACGTACACTTCCCGCTACTTTCCGCCATGTCACAATCCGTGTCCTATTTGTTAGCTGAACATTATCGAAGGGGGAATTTTATAGCAACATAATACGAAAGACCTTAGTGACCGCGAGAGGCGTGGGCCAAGTCGGAAACATTAAAAGGCATCACACACGGTGAAGATACTATCATATTTTTGTTTAGTTTTATAATTGTTGTTCAGATTACTTCAGATGGATTTATAGTATTATAGTATCACTCGCGGTTAAGTAACAATAATATAAGTAAATGTTTGAATAATTATCTCAAAGACCACAGAATATAAAAAGGTTACGGAAAGACCACTTGCAATAAATTATAACGTTAGCAAACCCTCTACTTTCTATCACTGACTTTATAATAGTTATGTTACTGTCCATGTTTAGTATTGTTTCATACGTCAATGTGTGCGTGCGAGATTCGACACATTTTAAGAAGTGAGCCGCGAGCCATCTTCTCACCATTTTTCTAATTAAAAAAGTCAAAAGGTTTATTATTAGAAGTAAGATTTTACAAATCTCTTTTCGACGTCAAATTTTAATGAAGTTATTAAATTTTGCTAAAACCAAGGCTGGCTCTCGTCTCGCACTTATGAAAAATAAACTGTTAAAAATTTTAAGGGGGGATGCGATATTGGATTATTACAATAGAATAGAATAATAATACTCTATTTCTTACTTTTAAGGTTACGTTTTACATAATTTATTTTTCTTAAGACAAAATATTTTAATATTATGTTCGTCGTGTGTGACGCCGCTAAGGTTCCATCAGGGCGATATTTTCCGGCGGCATTTTCACGGCGGCTGCCGGACCGACACGCCTTTGCACTCAGCCAGCGCAGCGGATGAAGCGGAATTGTGTACTCTGGCCTATCCGCGCACACATCTATCCCACTTTAAGAATCCAGTTCACTTACTATACAGAAGAGTCCAAAAAGTAGATTCATGAAAGGTATAGGTACCTTTTAAATTTATAATATGGCTAATGATACATATTCACCACACAAAACATTATAAGTTAAAATAAAAATAAAAGTATATAAATACTTAGGTATGTATCTTACACATAGTCAGCTCAATAACATTTCTTAACAAATAATAAAGGCTGTTTAAGATAAAATATTGTTTTTACTTTTTTAAATCCTGAGATACAACTTATGAAAGTAAAAAAGAACAATATTTGTTAGAACGACGTAAATAAAATACGAGTACATTTTTTTACTCGTAACGAGAACACGATCTTAAAAGTGTAGTAATAACTAAGAAATATCCCACTATTTATCGGGAGCCGAACAAAAAAGGGAACAAAATAATATTTGCTAGTCTCTCATCGTTCCCGCTCGCGGTTTTATTGGACTCATTCGGGCTCCATGCAATTGCTATTGTATTTACCAAAGGCTCCACCGCTCATGTCCTTTGCCCATCAGATGGGATGCGAGTGCCACAGATTGCTGCGAATGAAAAGCTGCAATCGATACGCAGTTCAAAGTGTTCTCGCTTTCAATAAAAATGGTAAAATCTACAAGTAGATCATTTCCTTCGTTCAAAGTAGAACAGAACACAATGCGTGTGTTGATTAGATAGTTAGAATTTATGTTCACCCAAAAACAGAGTAGCAACAGAATAATAGGAATAAAAAAATAACAGATATGATAGGTATATATAAAAATCTAAATAAACAAGTTTCATTTCAAATTGTTTTCTTTATTAAGCAATTATAGTCATTTCTATTTTTATATCGCCTTTTATTGTACTCCATTCCCACTAAAAATCAATGATATACCCTATATTACAATGTTTAATCGGAAGTTGCCTAATTTAGTAATCAATTATCCAGTCGTTCTACGAATACCAATACCTTACTACTCACGGAGTACAAAATTGAAAACTGAATTATTTGTATCTATTGGCAAGTTCTTGAGAATTCTAATCTATGAATATAATAATATTTCAGTAAGGCACTTTTATAGGCTGTAATAGTTTATTGACCTAATGCTATGTTTTTATATATCGTATTTTTTCTTTAATTTAACCTAATTAATATTGGTCAATGGGGTTAGTAAAAAAAATCAAAAGTGAACCAAACAAGGTTATAATAATACATCCCATGGTGTCGTAGCAAGTGTGAAGGTGTTTAGGCTAGCACTCTACGGGACCAATCTACCTATTTGCAATGCGGTGTATGTGTGAATATAAAAAAAAACTAGACTTCATTATGTATATTCCATAAACATACTTTCTGGTATAAAGAAGATCGACGTATCAGTTATTCAAATTTAATATTCATCACGCTTAGCTTCAATATCCTACATCAGAAATATATCAAAAATGCATCAAGAGAAAACTCTACTCTACATTTCTACTTTGTAGGTATCCAGTATCTATTTTATCTGTGGGTGCAAGAAGTAATAATCTTTGTTTCGTTCCAGCAATGCACACGTGTTCGTAGCTGCTCCGTAGCGAATATTATGAATAGTGAACTCTCGTAGGGCTACGGCTACGAGAGCGCTACGATATTGTGAATTAGCATTGCGCTACGAAACAATATTGCGGCTAGCTTTTATTCACGAAATGTAGACTCAATATTTTATTCAAATAAGAAACAAACAATATGCGTATACAAAGTAGTATATTTTTATATTTACAATGTAAAATTGTGTGTATGACGTGCCATATATCGTGCCATATGTCTTCGTGAATAAACATGTGACAAAGTAAAATGTGTTTCTAAGTTGGTAACCGTTAGGTAAATCCATTATAAGCCCGATTTCCAACAGTGTAAGCCGCTATTTGTCGATAGAGTACCTACACAGTTTGGTGAGGGTCGATCAACTAATATTAACAGGCTTGTATCACAAACCGCAGGATCATGAAAGTGTACCCGATCCCTCCGCTACCGGCATGCCATAACCAACTTACTCTGGAATATTCCTAACAACAACTTTGCACTCTATTACAATAGGGAATATGCACGTGACTTCAAAATGAACGAATTTTTAATTTTGTGATCTTTATTGTCACACAAACATAACCATACAATTATTTTTATAAATTAAACATAATTTAATAGTAAAATTAAATAACCAATAATCACCTATTTTTTAATTCTCTCGCAAAGGGTATCATTCATTTTGGACCAAAAAAGTAAAAGTGCCGGCCAGCAGAAAAAATTATAACTTTCGGGTAGAACACACAATTCCTGTATTCTTTTACTATGACACTAATCCTGTGCACCCCATGGTTGTATTGTTAGAAGCTATTAATTAAATAATAAAAATGTTATTATAAAAGTATTATTTTGACGCATGTCACAGCGCAAATAGTCATAATGTATTGAATATATTATATTTCTTTATTTTATGTATTTTAACTCCTTTATTATTATTATTATAGGGGCCCACTTCGATTAAGTATATATTTGTTTAATATAATTAAAAAATATATTATTAAAGTATTATTATAATGCATAATAATGATCATTCTTCAACGTTTTTTTGTTTATTATTACAAAAAAAAAGTAAAAAATATAAAAAAAATATAAAGAAAATGTAAAAAAAAAGTAAAGAAATATAGAAACTACGACGTGTTCTATCCGAAAAATACACTTTTTTTCCTTGGCCGGCATTTTCAGTTTTTTGGTCCAACATTGTATGAAACGTGAATGATGTCCTTTCCAAAACAAATTCTATTGGTGTAGAAACGTGACGTCAATTGTCGTCAATGCCCTTTCGACGTAACTATTCTGCTTTCTCTCTTTTTTTTCTGGCCTGGATCCAAGTTCTTTTAGCTCGACGCCTAACTAACATTGAACTCGTGTATCATCTGACGTGTGATTACTGACATCACACAAGCGCGCCAGAACGGCCGCATTCAAATCGCCCGAAAATAATAGTGATTTTAATCTTCTCTTTTTTCTCTTTTTTTTATCGTAATGGTTTATCGTATGGGTTTATATTATGAATGTGTTTTTTTTTTCATAATGTAATAACCATGGACTTAGTAACATAGTCATAGTGTAACTATGGTAATACGTCCATGGTAATAACTCGTAGAAACGTTAAAAATAATAAAAAAAACGTGCGTATTTCCTATTATATTAAAGCTTGTTTTCTTATTCCAGGAAAGAAAATATCCTTGGATACTAAAAAAAACACGAAAATCTATGTTAAAAATCATTAAAGGGTAGGTAGGTATATAACTACCACGCTTTGTGCTTTAAGGAAAAAATGTGAATCGAACGTAAACAAAGAATTTAAAAAAAAACAGGCAATGCTACCTTTCTGTATTTTAAATTTTAAATCATTCTCAGAAAATGTTATTATCTATATATTGACAACAAGTCCTTAGTAAAATGTTACCAAACAACATAATTAAACTACTTCCCTTATTAGAATGGAGGAGAGTTGGGAATATTCCTTTGAATGTTTGCCCTCCATATATTATTTATGTAAGATATACCTTGTTTACCTCAGCGGCGGCGGCCTGTTAGTAACAACGGACCTTATCCAGCGGATATTTTGATAAATAATATCCTATCGATACAAACTCTCTGATCAGTGGAAGGAGCAAAATATCAGTTTAGGAAAACATTTATTATTATTATGTTTCAAGCATCATAGAACGGAAACTTCTTCAAACTAACCTAACTTTACTATTTTAAATCCAAACAAAAAAAAAAAAAATTTGAGCAGGGATTCGAACCCGCATCTCCTTAGCTATCTGGGCTATACAGGCGCACTACCAATTGTGCCACCAATTCTACCTGCACATAACATGAGGAATAGACAGCGACGTTTATCTATGTAACTAATATTTCTAAGATCCCCAACCTACCTGCTATGCGTGGGTACTATGACAACCTTCCTTTCGAGGTAGAAGGTTTAAAACTGCAGAGGCTGTATGAATATGCTGAGCCAGGTCAATTGACTACAACTTGATTTATAAGTAATCATGATTATAGTATCGTTGCATAATGTTTTTACAATATTGTGTAGATTTATTCATTCATAACCTCAGATATGAACAATGAACATTTCAGATTTCTGAAAAATATCCACGGCTGTCTCCCCCATGGTCCTAAAAAACAAGGTCTTACAATTAGACCACGTGACTGACACGAGTCTACGTCATTTCTACGTCATTTTGCCTATTTATCCTTGTCGAATGCGTGTAATAGACAAGGATGAACAGCGCAAAATGACGTAGGCTCGCGTCAGTCACGTGGTCTAATTGCAAGACCTTGTTTTCTAGGACCATGTGTCTCCCCTAAAAATCTCCACGACAAGATCGGTTCTACTCTACCCGCATCAAGCACACCACCTTGTGAGGGGCCTGTCTAACCTACGCTACGTTTTTACCCAAGAACCTTATGGTAAGATTGCGATTGATTGATTGATTTTTTTATTATAAAGTTTATTTTTTGATAAGGGGTACTTGCTGACTTTAAACCGGATTCTTTCTTCCTTTTAGAGTAAAGATAGCTGGCAGAAATATGACTGTTTCACTGAGATTATATCATTATGTCATGTGAACGCACTGCTTTTTTTGAGAATGCATTTTATTATTATATTACTAGTATTAATCATTATGTGAAATGAGCGCCTACTCGCCATCAAACTGATGTTCAGATAGTTGTAAGTTCAGAAATGTACCATTTGATTAATTAAAAAAACTATCTTCAACCTGAGTCTTCACCTTTAACTCCAATTATAAACTTGATATTCTTTGGAAGTCTGTTGCAGTGAGATCGAGTTCCCATGCTCACAAAGTAGTTCGCTCCACTGGTCGCCAGCTGTCGTCGTCCGGAATGTTCCGGGGTACCTGACGGGTAATGGTGTCGAACAGAATGCAGTTAAAATCTGAACAGAACTAAAGGAATGAAGTCAATTACTTTTCTACAGTAAAATTAATTTGTGGATGCTCTGCCCGTTTAGTTAAAATAAAAATTTGACACACATACGTGTTCGAGTAAAACTTGATGTTAGAGTTTAGAATATTTTATGAGAGTAATCAGAATGGCATATATTATGTATTTGTAACCATATTTTATTTTACTAAAATTAATTCAAAAACGGTCATCTAAGATCACTCTTATGTCCCAGTGCGGATTGATATCCTTTTTTTCAAATTTACCATAATGTGCAGATTAAAAAAAAACTAAACGAAACATAACTTTTCTCCACCATTGTTGCACTGTTGTCTTGATTAATCGTGATTTTAAAATTATAAAAAATCACTATTCGGTTTATAAAATAAAACAAATAAATATTGCTTTATTTCCGGTTACAAAAAGAGCTATAGAAGTGATTTAAAAACAAAATATATTTTTTTACTATAAAATCACCTTGCGTTTGTCATTACTTCCCGCCGCCCTGGTTTAAAAAAAATAAGTGAATGAACAACAGAGTTAGCTTTTGAGCCAACGACCCCTTGTGCAGAGGATGCAAGGAGGCGAAGGAGACGGCGGCCCACGTCCTGCTGGAATACTCCAGCAGGACGTGGGCCGCCGTCTCTCTCGGCGTGTTATAATTCAGGGCTAAATACCTACCTCCTTGTACATACCTAAATATTACATACTTATCTCGCTCCAACAGGGTCTGTCTCCGAGACCCTTAGCAACCTAGCCGGGATTCTCACCTTCTTTGAGGGGATCGTGTGACTCGAGTAATGAGTTTCCTACCCAATACGCAAAATAGGCGCGCTTGACCTGATACTATTATATATTATGTGGCTTGAGGTCGAGTTGCGGAAAAAAGTCCGTTGTAACGATATCAATAGCTCTTGCCAGTACGTTGTATGGTAATAATGGCGGTGGCCGTCACGCCGGTCTACTCAGTAACTGTTGTTGGGGTTGTCGTGAAGGTGGCGTCGAGATTTATCGTTCGGCCCTGACCGCTAACGACCGCCACCCTGACTGATGCCCCACATTTGTTTCAACTGATTTACTTTCCCTATTCCCACACATTTGCACGACTCACGACTCGACCCTAAATCTATTGATCCGAAAACTTATTAAGTCGTCCGGGATTAGAATAGCGTAATGTTATTTTTGAAAGTAACTGAAAAGAAATGTATTTCACACTACGACACTGTTACTTATTTATTTATTTTTAAATTTTGGTGTAACTTTTGTGCTCAGTATCCTTCCATACTAGAATTATGAATGCTTTGTGAACTTTGAATAACAAACAATCATTATTTTATTTTATGAGATATACTACTTACTTCCTTAGGCAAGCTTTTGCAGGGACATAAAAGTGCCTGTACTCACAAAATAAGTGTCTATGTTATTGCTAACCGTCGAAAAGTGACTTCGCGAAGAATTAGTTAATCTCCCGTCTCTTTCACTCTTTTACGCTTTGCCTATTTCCCGTCGCATTAGAGCGTTGGGAGATTTTCTGACAGCTTGAAATACAAAAAAAACGAGCGTTCTTTAAGATTTCCATAGATAACGCTAGTAAAATAGTGAGAACTGTGATATTTATTGTAGACTTTTGACTTTTTTTGTGTCGTTAACTGAGATTCATTTTAGGACAATTAGTTGATTAATTTGAATATTTTTTTTTATAATCCAATACTTTTGTACTTATTACCTCAGTTTTACTAGTGCCATCTGTTGAACCGTTTTGTAAGGACTTTTTTTCTTAATTTGCTACTGGAAAACCAAGGATGTTATAAGTACTAAAAACTTCCCATTAAGTAGTGCGTGACGACTGACGCGTGAAGTATGAACTCTACACGTTTAATAAAGCTTACAAAAATAATTACTCATTTAAATATACTGTGAGGGGTTTGATCGTCTAGAATAGTTTAATGAATCGCAATTTATTAAAACTGTGTGGGAGCTGCGCTCACCTCAGACAAAGTTTCATTAGGAGCGACGGCGGCGGCGGTTGGACTAAAAACTGATTTTGTACTACGTAGCTTAGATACTCAATGGTTCAGATTCATAAAATTACATGTTATAAAGCTTAAAGTCTTAAAAATATACAAACTTTTCAACAATCACCTTTTAAGGACGCAGTTAGTTTAGGCTACATACGCACTAAGCGGTTAGGCGGCTGACCGTCTGACTGGCCGCAGGAGGCGGTTGCATTGGCGGATAACCGCGCGGCGCCTAACCGTCGTCGTCAGTAGGATCCGGAGCAACCGCAGCGTTGGGCGGTAGCCGCCGCGCTTGGGCGGTAGCCGCATCACAGTGCGTATGCAAACTAGTTTCTCATATATATATTTTTAATGCGGCTGACCGTCATGCGGCTAACCGCTTAGTGAGTGGAGAGCCTTACTCAAGTTAAGTTACATAGTATCAGGATGTTAAATCAATATCAGTATCTGAAAGTAAGAGAAATTGATGAGTTTAGCTTAATTAAATTCACTCGCCCTTTTGTTTTATTGTCTCTTATTTTTGATATATATGTTGTTGTTCTTGGGATCTTAGGCACCCCGGGAATACATAGGGCCTTAAAGAGTTTCTTCCAGTCACCCCCTGTACTGCGTTGTAGCCTCGGCTTCATTCCACTTGACTCCGGCCGCTTTCAGCTCGCTCTCAACAGATCGGCGCCACGTCGTATTAGGTCTGCCCAGACTTTTGCCTTTTGCCCCTGGGTCTCCATTCGAAAGCAGTTTTGGCGAGATGCCCTCCCCTCTTACTTATCAATCTCCTCCTTCTAGCCGCGATCTCCTCACCTATTTTTGACACATGCATCGTTAGTACGAAACTTTTTTCGCCGACATCGGGGTAAGTTTGCGGGCCGCGAGTGGGAACGTTTGGCACTCGCTGATAACACAACAAACAACTTGTTACAAACGTGTTTAGTTTTAGTTATTGCCCCGAGTTCGACTGTTAACTCATTGCTCGTTTAGCGAACAGCTGTCGTAATTAAGTCGGTTGTATCCGTCAGTTGTAAAAGTTTGAACACATTTGGTGGCAGAGGATTGGATAGCTTACTGCAGTTTAATGTGTGCTTATAATACTTTGACGGTAGTATATTTCAATACTTGTAGAAAACGCTCTACATACTAAAAAACGTCAGTTTATACTACAGTTAGTGTCAAAATGTGAAATGAATATTATTTCTGTATATCATTTTATAACGTCGCAATTTTATAGCGTCGAAGAACACTTTGGAGTAAGGGCTCTTCGTCATCACCATTTTATCAATGACTGTCACAAATATATTACACGCATTTTAATGAAATAAAAAATGATAAATTAATTCTTGATACGAAATGTATCTAAACCTTATTCAAATGGTGTCTCATTTTGAACTATTTAGCCTTAAAATTTTATTCTGACAAATAGAATACTACTACAAAGCAAAAATTTATCAATATCTAAACAGCGAACACGAAATAGCTCTGACAGAAACCTGAACAGAACGCTTCGTCAAAGCAGTCGCAGCTTAAATTACGTGCAGGCATGCGGACGCCTGCTAGTCCCGCTGTCACTATCTGTTTTTCTTTTTTATTTCACCGCCCCTACGTCCACCATCAGCTATCAAACAAATTTGTAACTACATAGAAAAATATGCCAAAACACTAGTTTTTTAACTATTTAAAACTGACTAAAGAACCTTTTCGCCTCCGCCTCTTGATGCTTACTCTTTCTTTATTCCAATTTTTCCAATAGGAATATTATTTTCCTGCAGTACCTAGCCAATGTAACTTGCGTTTTCTCCTTCAAATTTGCACGACCAAGAAAACTTTTATACTTTTAATATTATCAGTTATCTTTCCGTGGTTTCTCGCCCTTATATTCAATCTTTCTCATGCTTACTATACGAATATCCTTTAAATATAAATGAATGTTGAAAAAATGCACTGGGTTAGTAAGGCACAAAAACGTCATTTTTACTCAACTCTGCACAAGACTTTTCCTGAAATTTATCTCCCTACAAAACACTTCACTTTCACTACAAAAGAGCAAGAGGCCATTAAAACATAAAGCGAGGTGAAAACTGGTACATTAGGGGTGTATTTATACTTTGTCTTTTGTAGTGTGTCCGTTACACGATGTTAGGCAAAGGGGCAGGAAGCGGAAGCGGTTTATCTGTGTGCCGGAACCCAGGAAGACGTACGCTCGCTCCGGCCTCGCATTCCTTTAAGCTTTACGTTCCAATTCCAATTATAGATCATATATAACACGTAGGATACAAAGGTTCGTTTAAAAACTGTTTCATCTGTCATTTGTCTATACCGGTCCCCATCTAGGGGCTCGAGGTTACCGTTGTTTCGGTGAAAAGTCGATTGTTACACCTCACTTTTATTTTCTTTGCTCCGTGATAATTTCACCCAATATTACAGCATTGAAACACGTACAATAATTATTTAATTTATTGGAATTGGATATGACAAGTTGGTACGTGACGAGGATTAAACCTGCAGTGACCAGCGGATGTAACTACTGGATGACAAGCAAATACCAAGTCACTATACGACCGACGCTTCTCTATTTTCAACATTAATTCAAGATAATTCGTTCTTATCAAGGAAATGACTGACATAAGAGAAATATTCAAAAAAACAAACGTATTATAAAACACAAACAAAGTGCAATTGCCTGAACGAAATACGATTTCTGGACTTGACTCTCTGTGTGTTTAAATCGTTTTATTTTCTTATCTCTGTGAATGCTTTGGCTTTGTCTCCTTTGTACCACAAAGATGCAGAGCAGACGTAAGTCGATCTTGTGGGACCCATTCTAGCCAGGACCTCTGAATATTCTGCTGCAAACCATTTTAAAGAGCATGCCGGGCCACGGGTGAATGCCGTTACGACGTGAAGTTCTAAAAGCAAGACGTTTGTTTTCATTGTGCATTGGGTTTTGATTTTTGAATACACAGATATGTTCATGTTTCATCTGACGCATGGTGTATCAAACAATAATATATAAATAGAGCACTTTTCTAAAATTATATTAGATAATAATATTTACCTTTTTAAAGACCGTTAATGGTAGATTTATGTTCTTTTTTTATTTAGACTAGAATTGGGCTATTTTTTGATTTTAGAATAACAGTTTTTCTCATAAATGACACACCAAATCGGGTTAAGCTTGATTGGTCGTACTTTTAGGACACAAGCGTAGGTCAATAAAAAAATGAGCAAGTGCAACACACATTAAAAAATTACATAGATAAAAATACTATTTCAGAGTTTCGTTAGTTGTATACTACTAATTTACTTACAACATATTTTCTTAGTAGTTAAATTTAGTTAAACCCCAAGCACCAACGCCAACGCTATACCGAACAGCCTACTGTTGAATGACAGTTGCATGAAATATTGTTCCATTATTCAAGACATGCCTGAAATTTACAAATGGAAACCCACCCACAGCCAATGTTATTTTAATAAATTCAGTCATAATTTTTCTTATTATTATTGGGCAACAAATCACCGACGACGAGCTTGAATCTAAATATGTTTAGCTGCGAGCAAGAAATTATTTTTTACTTTGATTAAGATTTGATGTTTGTTTACCTTAGAGCAGATAAGGGCTTAGGCGAAATTCCTTCCTTAATCTCTATTGTTTACTCGTCGCCGCCGCAAGCTGAAACCATTTTTGTTCTAGATACAGGCCCAGACTAGACCAACAATCTTTGGACTAGGTTTTAGCTAGACGACGCTATACCACCTACGGATTCCCAAAAGGCTCTGTGGCGAACTACCCCGCTGTGGCGAGGTGCGCGTAAACGTCTACCCACAAGAAATACGAGAAAAGCTAATGACGCTATTTCCTTAAACCAGCCGCACTGCACCAGCGCCTAATATAATTCATACTGAATGTTAGAAATATTATAAAAGAAAATGCGTTTTAGAAATAATTTACAAAATATTCAAAATGTCATTTTGTATAATAATGAAAAGTAATTTACATACGCATGACCCTAGAATTCAGAATAATGAAAATAATGTCGACAATTTATAATTTTCAGCCCAGATTCTATTCTAGCATAGGCCTATTTTATTGCGCTACTTCTCTCAGTACTTACTGTCGTTGATTCAAAAAACAGATCGATTCAATCAGCAATTTTAAATATACACTGGCCGGCAAAGAAAAAGGGTCGCAAAAAACAAAAAAACAAAATCTTAAAAAGTGCCTGACCTAGCTACATAAAATAAAAACTAAATTAAATAATATCTTATCTTATCTCTCAATGTATTTAGACTAAAAAAAGGCTTTAAATATTTTTAATTTAGTCTAACAAAACTAGGTCAGGTACTTTAGTAGATATTTAAGATTTTCTAACTGACCCTTTTTCTTTGTGGTCCAGGTATTTGCAGCTTCCTTATATTAGTAACAACTTAATATCGTACTAAAAAATAAGGCTGACACGATTATCATATTTTTAAGACATAATTTTCTTTAAAGTCCTGTATAATTTTAAAGGTAGCGGCCGCAGCGATAGGTAACACATAAATTTAAACCGCGATAGTAACAGCCACCGGCCACGGAGTGTTTGATTTAGGGGCGCCCAGCTGAACCGGTGATAAAGAGTTTTGTGCATTAGTGCCAGTAGAAATATCAAAGAATACAATGCAGTTATTTTGTTGAACCACTTCTGCTTACTTCAAAAGCGTACTGGGAAAATGTTTCCATCTGAAATCATGTAAGTAAGTATGGTACATAATGATGAAAAATATTATTTAAGTATTCAGTTTTAGGGAGACAGTGAAGTGTCTTGTAAAAAAATTAACAACGTAAACGAGCAATCTCCACAGGAGAAGAAAAAGATAACAAAAAAGCAGAAAACCTATTCAACGAAAGAAATCATGAAAATTCTAAAAAAAAATTATTATATAGGCAAATAGTAACTGGAGTAAATGTTAAACATACTTTTATAGTCTGTGTTAAAAAAAATCCTCAAAATGTACGTACGCGCAACTCTTCAGAACGACGCGACCGTACCAAAGGGGGTATTTTTTGTATACCTAGTTAATTATTGAGGTGAAGCTGCGGAGCGGACAGCTAGTTGGTAATATTAGTAGAATAATGCTATCCACTGCAGTTTTTTTTTACAAAAGAAATACTGTTACGGCCAGACTAAATATTGCATGGTCTTCAAAACATGGTAACCAAAGTAGTCCAGTATGTGTACAAAGGTATCTTTCTTCTGTGTTACAGCTATGAAGTTTAAAGAGTGGCTGTCTTGGATCCGCCGACTAGCTAACACTACGCTCCAAGGATGGGCGCTGGGGTAAGTGGTGTTTTGTTCGGCAAACAAATACTCCGTGAAATTAACAGCGCCGTACCCAGACCATTTTGAACGCCTCGCTTTCCACTCACTGAGATAACTAGTTTCTGGATGTGGTTATTGGAAATAAGAGAGATTTTTTTATTTTGTAATAAAAAAAACCCTATTTCGGGCCAAGGTTTATAATTTAGTTACGAATTTATCTGTGATGTTTTTATGAATGAAATAAAATACACTGCAAACATAATATTGCAAATAGAAGGCAGTAATTATATCAAAACTTTTAAACATATAATATTCGTTCTACAATGATAGTCAAAATCATTTTTCGTAAAAATAATAATTATTTTAGTCGAAATAATTATTTTAATTTATCTTTTTTTTGCAATAAAAACAAAACGCATGTTATAAAAATTCTAATTGTAGGTGTAGGAGTTCTTAGGTAGTTAACATGTTATAGTGAATTTTAGACAAACTATTTCTTTTTTCAGTGCCTTCTTTCTTATCGTATGGCATTAGACGGTACTTGGAGTTTATGCTAAAATTCCACCTAATCAATAGGCGTATCCATTATCTAAACATCTCAAACACATTTTCGGGAAATAATGTATACGAAGACGGTACTACTCGTAAGCGTGTAGATATATTTTGTGTAACTAGCCGGCGAACAAAGGAAGCGGGTTGCGCTGGACGCACGGCCAGTTGTTAACACGTTACTGACTCTTGTTAGTGTGTCCCGCTACGAAAATTGCTCACCCTATATTGTTCTACTTCGTAATAACCAATTAGTTGAGTCCCTTTCAGTTATTTATATACATTTTCGTTAGAAGCAAACAAGTTTGAACTTATAACTTATAAAATTAAAATAAAAGTTTAACAATTGTTAGTATGCAAAAGTTGTTCTACTACAGTGGTAATGTAAGCTAACCGCCATTTTACATTTTTTTTGTCTTTTTACCTTTCTAAGGGTGGATCTCTAATGGATTCAAACGGATGTAAGTTAAACCCACTATTTTTAAAAGAATGCATTTATACTCGTATTATTTTTAGCATTATATCTTACGTTTTGAATTTCAGCTCATTTTCAAACTTGAACGCGTATTTTAAACCCTGGTGGAGTCATGGTGAGAGGAATGGACGTAGCAATAAATTAAACCTCTCAGGGACTGACCCGTCCACAGCTTAATTAACTTTTCGAACAGGAATTTCAAACAGAAAAAGGCAAAGATATCCACAAGTTTAGGAAGCACGTACAAACTTTCTGCTTACCCGTGCAAAGTGCAGTAAGAATGCCTTGCATGTACGTACACAAGTTTAAATGATCTCTCTTAGAACCCCGGGGGATCGTACATAGCATCCTGAATAAACATTGTTTTTTAAATTATGACACTACGGAATTGTAGGAGATTCCAACGATATTTCAACTCTGCATAGGTATTATTTACCGAAAAATGAGAGCTCATAATAAAAATGTCGGTAATATTGCACCTGCCCGTTATGGTTGACATGGGTCGACTTGCATGTATCATTCTGGCAGAGAGAGTAAATTTCTGTCGCTTGAATAAATAATGTTGTCTCGTCTGTAGGTTCAGTTTTTGTATAATTCGCGATTTACAAGTTTCAATTATACCTATTAACTAGTAGGTCATTGGCCATATCTGTAGTATGGTTAGATGTTCAACCCATAGGTATATTACTTTAGTTTTATTCTTCAATAAAACTAGCTTACTGCCTCGCGGCTCCAACCGCGCTAACAGTTTTTCCCGTGGGAATGAGGAATTTTCCAGCAGTAAAAGATAGCTTATGTGTTATTCCGATCTATAAGCTATATTATATTAAAGTTTCAATAAAATCCATTGAGTAGTTTCTGCGTGAAAAAGTAACAAATATCCATACATCCTCACAAACTTTCACGTTTAAAATATTAGTAGGAAAACTTTTTGATATACGCTGTCTGGTCTCTATTCTCTACAACAATGGCACAATTTTCTAAACATTGTTCTATTAGGCACTTACACCATGCAAATTATATAAGTACCATTTTTAAAGCATAATGATTATTTTTTCAACTTTCAAGAATTTCCATTAATAAATTTTCACTTTCCTATGCGATGTGGCTCATCTCAATAGGTTGTCATGAAACATTTTTAGTGGTTTCAAAATACTAAGTAGCAACTGCATTACAATAACTCGGCGTGGACAGTAAGAAGTATTAGCTAGATTTATAATTGTTATCTAGCAGGCAAGGCGAGGCAGACTTATAGCCGCGTCGCGTGCTCGCACCTAATATATAACAGTCCAGCCATCCTTAGCCGAAACGTCTTTGTTTGCGAGCCTCTTGTTTACTAACAAACACACATAATGTACCGCTCGATATTTTAAAATGCGCCTCCAGTCAAGGTCTTTGCTTTCCACAATAGTCTAGTATATGCTAGTTCGAAATATAGAGTTCAATGTTCAGCCAGCAACAATGGATTAACACAAGCTCATGAAGATGACAAGTATAAATCACAAGTGAGATAGTGTTAGTTAGTTTGTGTGCTTACACTGATACAACAAGTCTATGTAGACAAAATGGAATAAACTTCGAAGTACAAATAAAAATGCTACTAAGGTGCTACGCAATTGCTAGAAAAACTGAAAAAATTACACAATTTAATGAAATTATAACTGAAGGATATTTTTACGCGCAAAACCACACCATATTTACTAGTATCATTATATCACAGTCATATCTTAATATGTTTGTAACTTTTTACTGCGGGAAAATATCTTATTGTCACGAGCTTTTTTTTAACTCAGGCAAAATAGCAGGGGTAAAGGTATTTGGAAATTGAAAACTGGTAATGGCTTAATCCTTTGGCAACTTTACACGGGTAATTCACTTACTGTATTGTAATATACCAATTAATATTGTCGCGAAACACATTAATTATGCAAGGCACTTAATCCTATTTTTACTTTAACATACTTAAGGATGTAAAAACTAACATAGAATAGGTACATAATTAAACCAATCCACCTACACATTTTACCTAACGAAAATAGGAACTACGGAGTTGTTCATGAGACTTATTACACAGTGTGCAGAAACGAACAGCGTTGGGTTAAAAAACAGGACGAGGCGTTAGAAAATATTCGCATCCGTTGTCGTGGACATGACATCATAAAGGCATCAAGAAGCCATCAGAGGTAGTAACAGGTTGTCCCACACGAGATCCTTTATACTCCAGCCATTTTTCCACGACGAATATGGATTTTTATGTCGTTGCTGTTTCATATTTCCTAAACACGTAATTTTAACGTCGATTTAGGTGTTCTTTTTATGTTTGGTGATTTAAGTTTGCTTTAGTTTAGATAACTAGGTACTATAATATAATATTATTTTATTATTATCGTAGGGGTAGGCTTTAGGTATGATTAAGGTTAATGAAATAACAATTTTCATAATAGAAAGCCCCTCTATGTGCGAGGCCCGACTTCTGCTTACACATAATGTGTCTGTTTTACAGAAAAGTCATAGTTTTGTAGAAAGTCCTGTGTTTATTACCAAAGATTACAATTTATTTCAAATAAACGCATCGCGCCTTCCAGGAAATATCTACAGTTAAGCTTGATCCGTCGTACTTTTTCGACTCAAGAATAGGTCAATTAAAAAAAATCTACAGTTGGACAAAAGTGTCATTAAAAGTGAAGCGCCCACGTACGCTAATATTGGACTGGCCTTTGTACTAAAAAACGACAGCGTCTCAATGGGGGTAAACTAGTGTGTCAAATATACAAAATTAAATGTTTGGTTCGTTGTGTTGCCGCTCTGAATGCGGCGGAAGCAGGCGCTCGCTGCTGTGACTCCCGAGAGGCGCCGACTTGCTCCACCGATACGGGAAATGCTCTTCTTAAGTCTATTTGGAGTGAGTTTAGCTATTTTCATACAAAATTAGACCTAATTCACTCCGCACTCCAAGCTACAATCACATAAGCGAGTCCGCTAGAAGGACCCCATTGAATAGGTTAAAAGAGTGCTGCAGAATTAACCGATACATTTTTCGTGCAAGTACCTACTGAATACGACGTAAACAGCACATATTATTATTTATCTTAACCAATACAACCACAGGAAAGCCTGTATTTAGTCTTTTTTACTATCATTTTAGTCGCTACTCTACTCCCTGTCCAGGTAATTAGATGTAATAATAATTATGCTTTGTATAAAAAAACTAAAATATAAACGTAAAAATTTCAATAAATATCCTGTATATAAAAGTAAAATTATCAAAATTATAAAGTACTAGTGAGTAATAGTAAATAAAATATATTGAAACTAAAACTCACTCCAATAGTATATACTTGGTTCCTAAATGCTCTACGATGTTTATATCAGTTTAAAAGGCGACTTCACCGATCGGAACATTTCCTGTGAGTTGGCATAAAAGAATTTTAGAGAAATAACTGCTCCATTTGAATACCAATGACATATTCCAACGTTTTCCTGAGTTTGCACGGCTCTATCGGCTTTTCTTATGTGTTAGAAATAAAATGGAAAACGGTAAGAATTATGTTATTGTATGTATGTAATTTATCTAGAATTTTAAACATATTCATTTCATAACGATTATAATTGCGTATTTTGAATGATTACACAATAAAATATGAAAAAAAGTTAAAAAACATTAAATTAACAAAAAAATCGCTGAATCTGTGCCTGCGTAGTAAACTTTAGTTTTTGTTTTAAACAAAAAAGCAAGTAATAAACCTAGATGCTTTTAAAATTGAACCCAGGGGCATTCATCCAGGAAAACAAACTACTTTTTTACTTGAAACGTTTTTTACGTCGCTGTAAATCTTCAAAGAAGAATAGGTTTTTGTCCCCCAGTCGCAGAGCGCCCGTGAACGCGCGGATTATTGAACTGGCTGCTCCGATGCAAATGTTTTCTTGCTCTACCATTATTTTCATTGGAATATCAAGGAATCTATATGCCACAGTCAGATGGTCACAGCCGTCTTTTAATTATCTCCCTTGGTAGATATTAGTATGCCGGCATATAGTTGTAAGAAAGCTGTTGTTAATTTGACCCGGCCGCAATTTATTTAGGTATATTCGAAGTTTTCTTATTCAAATTCAAAATGTTCTTATAATAGAGCGGACTCTCAGAGGAGATTCGTTTAAAAAATTTGCGTACCGCCAACTGTTGATTGATTTGTGTTCTAGAGACCTTTAGCTATATAAAAGTACATGTTGCCACCAGCGAGTGTGGTAGGTTTCCGTTCTAGCCGAGCATCCTCAAACCTCATATATATGACGAAAAAATAAAAAAGATAATAACCGTGTGGGGTATCAAATGAAAGGGTATAAAGAGTAGATTGCAAATATATAACGTGTTGCTATATCCGCCCTTCCTAGTTAATGTTAAGTTAAATGTCAATAATGTTAAATGTCAATGATAAGAATGTATTTTATTAAATATTAATTCAGAAGTTTTCAATCTACAGCTATGCAAAGTATGCTCGAAACGCTACTTTCGAAAATTTATTTTTTAAATAACATTAAATAGGAAGGGCGAATATAGCAACACGTTATATATTTGCAATCTACTCATTATACCCTTTCATTTGATACCCCACACACGGTTATAATCTTTTTTATTTTTTCTTCATATATGAGGTTTGAGGATGCTCGGCTAGAACGGAAACCTACCACGCTCGCTGGTGGCAACATGTACTTTTATATAGCTAAAGGTCTCTAGAACACAAATCAATCAACAGTTGGCGGTACGCAAATTTTTTAAACGAGGTGCCGGTGGGAGCCTGCACTATAAGTAAGAGTGTACAAAATAACCAGTTTTCGACGTCAATGCTAATAAATATGGTTGACCGTTCAAAATACATAAATACATTGATTAAATGTGCCAGTATACCTAGGGAGATAATTATAAGACAATTTTAAGTAGAAAATATCAAAATACATAATCAATACTTTTTCTTCAAGACTACGTTTCTCGGTATAAGATAAAAGTGTAAGCTTGTTAATTTTAATGATATTACCAAAATTTGCTGACCTAAGCTCTCAGTAGAAGTGCCCTACTCGAAAAGGTCTGAGGAGTGGAGGTACAAAGTTCAGCTCTCATGATAATCACCCCTGGTCCCACTTCGGCTCGCACGCAAGATAAACTGACTGCTCATACTTTTTCTAGAGGTTTTGGTAAGGTAAGAAAATACCATAAAACTTTTTTTTATTGATATTTTAAAAGAAAAAATATCGATAGACATCACTTTGTTTAAACATTGACATAGCTTGCTGGTTGTATATTTACACTTGTGTTAAAAGATTTAGTTCTATTGTAACTAGTATTATTACAATAAATTTTATGACAATGAATTCAGTTACATTATAATACAATTTCTTTATTGACACCAAGAAAAAAAAACAAAGCAAATGATACAAACACATAAAACAATATGTTTCAACAGACGGCCTTATTGCTAGGTAACAATCTCTTCCAAGCAACCCTTCCAGTTACCAGAAGCCTCAGGGCTTAAAAGTTTTACAACTACAAATTACACTTTTGAATCGTTATAATACCTAACCTAATTTCTACTGTCACGAAGAAGAAAAAAAGCCTATTTTGATTGTATTAAGTTAAATATTAATGGTTTTTTTTTCGACAACAAAAGCTATGATATAAAATTGACTGTTTTGCAGACCGTCGGTACACAGGGCAAGAGAATGGAATGAGTCAGTCAATATTGAATTATTTATAAACATCTGAATGGGTCGAGACTCGAAAGCCATCGGCTCTTCTGACTGATGGTTCCTTTTGTACACCAGTAAATAATACCTATCATTCTTCAAAGGATTTCAATATAATTTATCGCTATTGGCATAATGATTTTTATACATTTCTTTAGTATCAAATATTATAATAATAAAGATAAAGTTAAAGTAAGACGAATAATAAAATATATAGTAATATGAAATCTTTCATTAATTCATTCCAGAATACATTGATGATTTAAGATATGACTGAACGGGTTTTTTTTTTTTTTAATTATATTCCTACTGTTTAATTGAAAAATAACACGGTTGTAGCCTCTTAGAAGTGCTAATAATCTGAACAAAGACAGAAAAAAATTTGTATGTTTTAATTTGAAATCCACAAACTATTGCTTTATTAATTTTTCATTCGTTAGAAGTAAATTCGTCTTCCTTGGATGAAAAAAAATAAACACGTTTTGCTGAATGGTAAAGGATCTAGCAAAAACGTGTGAATAAAAGCAGGTGGTTTGTTTTTTCTTTAGCTCCCGGGGTGTGTGAGCTAAACTGTGCTAAAGCGATCAGATAAGCTTGTTTTTATTTCTTCATATCTCCCAGTACTTATCTTAGCATTGCAAAATATCTTTATTTTAAGTGGTTGAGTATCTTATTTTTCTCGTAGTTTAACTCAGTTGTATTTTGTAGAAAGAGAGAAATTTTAAGAAAACTACTGTCATGAGACCTGTTTCGAAATTAAGGATTGAAATCCTATTACAAAACATAGCTTCAACCCAGTTGCACCAACAGGCAAGTTTGGTTTTTCAATTACATAAACGCAAAGCTGAACCGATACGATCGTTTCTCCGCAGCACCGGCTGAAGCGATAAAAAGTCGCAACAAACAGATACAGAATCCGCCCCTGGGTATTTGCATAGGTATCCACTCCGTAAACAAATCTAGCGCACGGTAGCTCTATGATCGAACGAACCACAAAATTCAATTACGTGGCAGACAAAATAAAAACGTCCCAGAACGTCCGTATCGTTGATTTGTTTTCACTGTTGCGTCATATTCTGCTGTACTCTCGCATTGCCAGTTTAGGTGGATCTCTTATAACTCCGCTGATATTATTTCCTTGTACCAAAGAAAAGAACGCCGGAGCTCATTATTGTCTGGTTTCACGGTATCATCGAAATAGCCGCTCGACACGCGACATGACACTTTATTGTTTGGATTTCATGAAGTTTAATTAAACATCCTCCTTAGATGACACCAAAAATACAACGTCACAGTTTGTTTTGTGATTGACTGAGGAAATTAAAGTAGATACCCTTGTTTGACATTAATTACAAAATTTTGTTCAGTGTTCCATACATTATTCGCTGAATTATGTAGATATTTTTGGTGATTATTTCCATGCTCGAGTGAATCTCATATGCATTTTGTTCCGGTCAAGGTTTTTATCGACAAAAGCGTTTCAATCGTAAATTAGACCTGTGCCGAGGCGGCAGGTAAGCTCGTGAAAATGTTTTCCCTTGGATGCATCGTGAATTTTGTAGGGGATAAAACGTTTCCACAGTGCTCTGCCATTGTGAAATATGTCAAGAAAATAATGGCGCGCAACTTTCGTAGAGCGGCTGTTTGGTGGAAGATAAAACGCTCAGTGCTGGAGATGTTAGCCACCGCGCCGTGACGGACGTTTCCTTAACTGTCGTAATTTTAAATTTAAGTAGTAACGTACGTATTTCGTACATATGTAGTTACAGAAATAAACTGAGATTTAAAAAATGCGACAAGGTGTGGACATTCATCTGGCTGTTTGTCTCCAACGAACGCCGGTTTTAAACGACTAACCATGGACAGTCTGGTCCTTACTGTTTGTTAGCTTTGACGACGAAAAATGATTTCTTAAAATGTTACATCGAATGAAAACCTCTTGATTTTAATTTTAACTTTAATTTAACTATGATCATCCAATTGTATAGTAGGTATTTTTGCAGGTTGTAGTAGCAATCATGAGTACATTTTTATTTTATTTTTACTGCTAACATTATTGTAGACTCTTTGTATTGTAGATCATTTTTAAAATATCATGTCTTTAGTTTTGAAGGCTTCGAATTTGATTCCCTTTGCGGACGCTGACAAATACTGTGAGACTTTCTCTAGTATGATTGGGTTATAGCAACCGAAACTAAAACCAAAAGTAACATAATTCCGTGCTGTAGGAGGCACGTTTAACCGTGGTTTACTAACCACGAAAATAGCCCCGGTTCATCAAAAGCCTTAGGCAGGTGTGGACATACTAAATATTGATCAACAAGTATAAGCCACATCGTAAATTGATGAAGTTAAAACGACATAGTTTGTCACGATTTTTACTAAAACAAGGAACAAATTTATTTTATTATTAAGTTTATGACATAAATGAAATCCCGTAAGTATTGCACGGAAAATAAACTACAAAATCCGGCTTGTTACTTCTTTGAAGAAATGAATTAATTCTATTTTACACTGGAGTGCTTTTGAACAGAGCGGGTTCCTTAAGGCAGGGGAAATACCCCGTGAAATTAACTCCTGAATTCAACTCGCACTCGCACTGGACACCTCTCAGGTACGGAAGACAAATGGCCTAAGACGCAACGATTGCACCACTTACTCGCTATTAATAAGACTAAACCAGTAAAAAAATATTTTATTTGAGAATACGGTGCTAATACCATACTAATATAATAAATCATTATCGTGTTGTGAAATTTAAATAAAATATTTATTTGTACTGATCGTTGTGGTGATCTTTGGAGGACGCCTTTGTCCAGCAATGACCAAGTCTTTCGGCTGAAAAAATGATGATGATATTCTTGCGAACATTTTTAACATTTGAACTTTACTTCAAAAAACATAAGTTTTCAATTTTTTTCTTTTGTCACAATTATTCTAAAACAAAACTTACTTAAAAAAAGACTTAGCTAAAAAATCTGTTTGCTGCTTGGCATCTTGCTTGAATACTTTACGTAGCATAGCGGCGGCGACGACGCGACGTCGTTCATAAAAAAGACAATCTCCCATATTGCCGCAATCTGTTACACATGCTCCTCGCGCACGGTTATGTCTGCAGCCCTCATAAACGACAAACTAAACCACAATTTATGACGCAAATTTAGGGTCAAACGCAATACTCATAAATTGCTTTAGTATATTATTGTTACAGTGCTTTACGTTAGTAAGGAGTTAAGGACAAGAAATTTAGTAACTACAACAAGGAAGTTAGTGTTCCCAACTAAGTGCAAGCTAGTACCAGGCTTTCATCTCTGTTAAGATCCTTTGATGATGTTTATTTTGTTAGCTAAAGAGATCTCACTTGAGTTCGTAAACTCAAACTATAATAGCCAAAGTATGGTTTATTCTCGTCTCATATCAATGAACAAGTCTAAACAATAAATAATTTAAAAAATCTATGCGAAACCATAAATGGCAGATTTGCGCAACGTGTGCGCAGCTGTACAGATCAACTTGAAAACTTCCAAGTAAACCAAATCTGAAAATAAAGAAGGATAATTTTCACAACTTGCATATTTTTAACTTTTAACAATGTGGATTGTATTTCTTGACAATCCTGGTATGTAACAAAGTATATCTATATAATAAAAGTATAGAGATCGAAAATCTGTAAATACAACATAACAAAATAATTTTCTTTTTTTTTTTTGTTTCTCTGTCTGTTTGTCTGTTTGTACGGGCTAATCTCCAAAACCATTGGACCGATTTGAATGAAATTTTGCATGGTTGTTCTTTACATCTCTGGTCAACATCTTGGATACTTTTAATCCCGGAAAATTAAAGAGTTCCCGTGGGATAGTTAAAAATTATTACGGAAAAGTCGAAAAACAACGCAGGCGTAGCCGCGGGCAGACAGCTATTTCTAAATATTTCATTTTATTCGACAACTTCACAAATAAACGTTAATTACCTTATCATCAAAAAGATAAACATTTATATCATTTTTGTTAAACGTCGCTAAAGACTAAGTTGCTACATGAGAAATGTCGGTATCGCTTAGAAAAATATGAGCTGAACTTTTGAAAGTCTGAAAACATAGCTCTTCTTTTATTCATGCTCTGACATGTGGCGCTCTCTGCTGTGTACAAGGCTTTCTTCTCTAACAAAATAAATAACATTTGCTTCAACTTAGGTCCTTTGAGAGGCTGCTTCTGTTCGTATGTTTTATGAATGAGTTCCGATGCAGTTACAGTTCTTATATTTATTTTTATCGAACGTTCTTTTCGATATCCCCCCAGAGTTTCAGGCATTGACTTGTAAATGTTTTGATACATTTTCCTTCAGGATTGAGTGAGATGTAATAATGGTTTCGATATTTTGCAATATTTTTTAAAAGTAAATCCTAATTAGATCAATTTTCAATTCAAATTATGACACTTATGAAGAAACTAAGAAATGTTTAAGATCATCCCCTCCAAAGCGTCACGTAGGCCGTTCCCTTTATCATGAAAATCTCTATCCGTCCCTGTCACTCGCGGAAAAATTTCATGCGTTTTCCAACACGCCAAATCGTTTTCATTCCTTTCCGAGCAAACAAAATAGGTCTTTGTTCTTAAGAATAAAGCATTCAGTGTTGTACACTTGCAAAATTTGTATATTCTACGTTTTGGTTCTAAGCTAATACACCTTGCAAGCCGGTATAAAGATAAAGGACGTAAGATGTCAACATTGGTGTAAAAGTGGACTTTATAGTTTGAGGCGAGGGTTGAGTTTTGGATATAGCAAGCTGGGGGTTACATCATTTGTTTTTGGGGTGATTGGTGGAAAACTTGGAAGGTAGGCATGCGGGAATTTGCCGGCAGAGCCAGCAAAAGCCTCCAGTCGCACCGCGCACGTGCTTGCGTGAGGACGCCCGGAGTCCGACTTTACTTCGAATCGCCACAACTTTACGATAACTTTGGTTTTTCAATACGTCATGCTAATATCTATACATTTAATATAAATTCTGAACTGTAATTATTGTACAAATATTGAAAAGTGTAGTTAAGACAGTTTAAGAAGTTTTACTATATATATTGCTGTAGAAGAACCGAAAGACTTTTAGTTATACGTTGTCTCCCTGAGTTTCAAGTATGTATAGATTTTATTAAATATTTTTTTACTTTTTTATTACGTTTATTATCAATAATAGTATTTTTACAGTATATTTGTTGTGATAATAGTTTCACAAAGTTATAGGACTTTACTAAGTTTTCGATTTACAAGTGACGCAGCATATAATAATTAATTAAAAAGTACAGGCAAATTATAAAACGCTAAATAATGAAAAAAATTAGCGCTTAATTTTATAATAGTTGGTAGTTATCACTCCTGTTTACAAGAAATGAATTCCACTCTAGAACTGCTTTTTTGATCCCTTTGGCTCTATAATTTATTTATCAATTTATTATAAATAAGAATACATAGATTAATTTAGTAAATATTTTCATTGTATCGTATTAAAAATATTTGTCTCTCTTTAATTTAAAATTAAAGTCACAGAACCAAAGATATCAAATGTTATAATAAAATAATGTCTAACTTTAGGCAATTCAATTACTTAGCTGCTTTTTGATACGAGATATTTATTACAAATTTGTTCTTTTTTTTTATATTTTGCTATATAAATTTTTTTTTTATAATCTTAGAATGAACGCAAATTCAAAACAAAATACAACTATTTTATCTACTGTAGACCCAAAATGTGTATATAACTTATTTACTTTACTTACCTACTTACTTATCAATATTGTATTGAATATAATATTGTCCCCTAGAGATTATGGCCTAAAATAAATAAATTATTTTGTAATAACAAATAATTTATTCAATACTTACTTACCTCTTACTGTTTGAACAGTAATAGTAAAATTAATTCTAACTACAACTACGAGTAATTATCTTTAATAATGTACATAACTGCAAGTAACCGTACCATTACATATTACAATAGCTTAACAATACCAACATAATTTGAGAAATACGAAAATCGTACAAAGCTCGTCATAACTAATCCAATTTTATTTTAGCTCTGAAATCACAAAACGGGGCTTGCATAAATTTAAACAAGCAGCGACTGCACAATCCCCTCTGGGAAATAATATTCGGACAAATGAAAATTTCAACCGATGCATTCGGATTCACCGACGCCGCCGCTCCCAGGTTTTAATTCCCTTGACGGTTGCGAATCGGCGCATGTTTTTTCATTAAAACGCATTCAATACGACGGCGCGGAGGTTTCAAAAGCGGACCTTTTCAAAATATTTTCCATGACATTCCACTCTGCACTGCGCTCGTCCCATTTACTGCGTTTTTGTATAAAGTTTTAAATCGAGCCGTTTTATGTGTCAGCGAAACTGGCCATACAAATATCCACTGATAATATTATCATGTGCCGGTCGGTATGCAAATTTTATAACGCGTACGTACAGCAGAGATCGGATAAAATTGCCGCCGATCTGAATTAATAATGTAATGCCGCGTTCAAAACAAATTTCAGTGCGACAAACAGACCTTCAGCTGGGATTTTGTTGCATCTTCGTAATGATTGCGCCGTATTTTTAAATGTAACCACTTGGATAGTAAGTTGTATTCTTAAATGCCTAACTAGCTGCTCTCGCATTCCTTACTTCCTAACATTGACCATACAAATAAAAAACGGGCATATTCACGGGCGGGTAGCTAGTAAAGTATATCCGTATTGTATTATATTGTATTGTAAACACACTTAATTGAATCCAACTCTGTTCACGTTATATTTGAAGAAAATAGAAAATAATGTTATTACATTTATAAATGCCTTAAAGCATAAGAACATTATGAGTTATTGAATGACGACAAAATTGCCACATGACTTTAAATACCTATATTATGTATTTACAATGGTGCCTTTCGAAATGTTGTCAATTTTCAGTGAACAAAAAGCCCAAAAACAACCAATTACATAAATGATGATAGTGATTGTGCGTCGAGCTAATAGCTTTGTTACGTATCGTGAAGTAATAATGACGCACAACGGAGCCTCGGTGGTTTGTGAATATAACGACCGCTATTAACATAAAGATAATGACGATACCATTTTACTGTACTAGGCAAGTACTTGAAACACAATATATTATTTGGGTGTTCAGGTTCATTCATGAGCACTACCACGCACTACTAGAGTCTGTCTAATAAGTTATTGTTCTTGGGTAATTTTTAGGACATTTAAACAAACATTAGACTAACAAATGACGGCACACACTTTGTGTTTTTGGCAAAATATATAATGAAATCCGAGAAATAGTTAGAAGTATTAAAATTCGTTGTATCTTGTATATACTTTTTTTTACGAAGTTGCCTAGCTGCTAGCTAGACCTAGCTAGACCTATTTTTGATTTTTTCAAAAAAATACCCAAGGACAATAACTTATTAGACAGACTATAGAAAGCGTTTAGGATTTAAGTAAAAATCTTATAAATAATTATTTTAAATTACTTCAAGAAATCTGCTATTACTTAGTATGTCTAGGTCTGCTGAAAGATATTTCTTTACAAATAAGTAGACCCGTTGTGTCGCGTCTCTATATGTAATTGTCCTTTCTCGAAGCAAATATACGCATGCAAGGGTCGAATAGCCAAGTTAACGAGAAATCATACAGCTATATAGTTAGCTTTAACAAACAACATCACAAGTTAAAATAAAAACAAATTTAAGAACAAACGTGATGAGCCATGTAGACTCGGTATCTTTAATGTAGCTAAGAGTACGATGCCACAAACAGACAGACACGTCATAATAACAGCCCTTTTCTTGTGACGGGGATATAACATTGAATATAAAAAAATAAAAAACCCCGGCACTAATCGTTACTTGATCCTTGATGACAAGTAGAAAAGGGCTGATAATGTTCAAATGGCTGAAGTTATTTTCTTGTATCATAGCTAAACACTCTCGATTGTGACACCTTGCAAACAAAAAAAACTAGATCAAAATAGGCGCATCCGCTTAGGAGCTACGATGCCACAGACAGATAGACAGACACACATTAGAAGAGTAATAGTGTTCTGTGGACACACACGTCAAACTTATAACACCCCTCTTTTTCGTCGGGGGTTAAAAATAGCATGTCGCACTACAATTTTACTTTTATTGCCATCCAATGGGAGTCATTCAAGTTCAAAAGAGTTTTTCGGTTAAAGGTAAAGAAAACTAGAAAGCAATCATTTTTATACCTCCACGTATATATAAGATGTGTCTGATCATGTATAACGTCGAAATTATTTTTTATATATTTTTAAATAATAAATCGGAAGGAAAACTTTTATAGTTATTGTACAAAAAAAAATATTTCAGTTGTATCTATTATATTTCCTTTAGTAATGTATTTTTTTCTCTTTAAAAATCTGGTATATTTCAACATAGTGAAAATTGATATACTGCATTTAGGTTCTATATTTTACAAAATACATTTATAAAGTATTCTTCTCATACAATAAAACGCTTCAATACCTGCTATGTAGTCGGGTAGTTGATAATGGCAGTTTTATATGTCGCGCCCCGTATTGTAACCCTGTGAATGCCGCGCGTTGCGTCGCCGGACAAGCGTGAAGTGATTGATCCCTGCGCACGCGATCCGGTCATTAACCCTTCACTAATGTACCACAGACTACAAAGCAGGCAAAGGTGAGGGGTGCCCACACAACCACTTCAACGCACTCCGAATGTCACCCAAACAAGTGTAATTAGTAACGTATTCTATGATTAAAGAGTACGTGCGCTAATTGAAGAAACTTCCCAACTTTCCTTTTCATTAGGATCCTATTGTGTTTCATACAAAAAGTCGTTCATTACAAAGAAATTAATGTATTTTTTATTTTATGTCATTATAGAATAAAGTTCTAACTTTTGGGTAGTTTTTGTACGCTGCTTGTACGTTCACGTTAATATCGGAATAAAAAATAAAAGGTACCCGCTATGTCAGTAGAAAAATCTCACTTTTGTGAAAAAAAGAAACATTATGTCATTTTGTTTACATAAAAAAACAAGTCGCTTGAACAATCAAACTCTATACTCTCTAAATAATAGTTCTTACTCAAAAATATTTTGCTTTGCTGACATTTTATTTTGTTTCAGAAAAAACATGAAGCGCACCCGACGGCGTCGTCATAATACAAGATAAGACCTGCAGTTAAAAAATACAAAAAAATATAATGAAAAAACTAAAAGAGAAGATATGTGCGAGCGCAGCGGTGTAATGAAAAAATTTCCGATGCCGGGCCCAACCGAGAGCGCCTCGTAGACAATGCACAGCCTCCTTGGAGCGGCTACAGCGTCGGTATTGCTACAAATATTACTCTCACTCACAGGTGTGTAATTTAGTAAAATAAAACTTAACTCAAATTTTGGTTCTATTTAAAATCTACAGCATAAATACTTGGAACAATAAAAATCGACAACTTTTATTTATGCTACGAGTTCGTACTACGCCGTAGCAAATTGCTACAATACAAATTAAAACTGGCAATAATTGTGCATGAGACAGGCGTATTTTATTAACTCTTGTTTCATGTGGGTTCTAAGATCATGGGCCAACCTCATATCAGTATCATTGTTATCATGGACAACATTATTTAGTGACAATAATTAAAAATGAAATTACACGCCACAATACTTTTCGTCACTGCTTATAGAACTGAAAAAGTTTAGAGAATAACTGAATTAATGTGGGAAAAAATATACTCTGTCTGTTTTGCATTTTTGCAATAATTTGGAACGAACCAAAACGAGCACAATGCAAGTTAGTAATTACTGTTTTATCACCGCTTACTCCCCCTACCTGCGGCTAAAGCTCCCAGTGAAATATTCTTCCATAAAATTAAAGAAAACGGTCTCTATGGGGCGGAAAATAAAATGTATATATTTTCACTTTTTGCGAGAAACATTTTTTGGCTACATTTTCATGCAGATAATTAGCCTAAAAAATGTTTAACTATGTTTTGCATTAAGTATATTTTTGCATATTCACAGCTAGATGATTACATTTATATGGATAAAATTAAAAAAAAGTGTTATGTAACATTTTCTAAATTAAACGATTTTCTAAATGCATAGTAAAATCAGGAGTTCACTTGTTTCGAAAAGGGAGAATGAGCTTTCACTTCTTTTTATTTTTGTTTTAACTTTTGTGGTATCAACAATTATGTTATAATTATATAAATACCGATATCTATCATACTTTTAACAGACAACAATCAAGAACTACTAATACTTATATTAAAATAACCGTAGTAAATCATAATATCCCATAAACATACAAAATATACAAAATGTCTAGTGGCAATAAAACTAAATCATAAAGAAACAGGAAGTGCACTGACACTCACATTAGGATTCCCTGTGTTGTGGAATATCAGCTTTTTTATGACATAAATGTGTTTTGCCAATTGGAGGTTGTTGGTAGGCAAAGAAAGGTTTCTGTAGACAGCCATCGGGCGTCAAACCTGGGTTGGGGAAGCAGCTGCGTCGTCGCGTGCTGTTTGCCAATTTATCACTAAGCTGATTATATATAGGCCCGCGCTGTTGTGACGTGCTTTATGACCTTGTTTGCTCTCCTCCCATCGCACTACACTTGCTGTTTACACACTTTTCAATACAACATCATATCTGGATAGTTTCACGTCTGTAAATCAATTGCTAGTTACAGTGGTACGTTTTTCTAGCAGTTTTTAAGATATGACAATAATTTTATATTTTTAATTCTTTTCAGAACACATTGCGCTAGAATTCATCCACTATGATCTACTAATAGAGCAAATTGGACAATTTCTCTCTAATTAGATCTACTAGTTAAGATGATAGAGCGAATTAAACAATATGAAATTATTTTCATATCTAAAAACCTGCTAGAAAAATATATCACCGAAATTAGCAATGGATTTACGGACGTAGAACTACCCATCTATCAGCATATAATAATTCATTGCTGGGCGAAAGAGGTTTCGTCCATACCAACGTTTTGCTGTCTATACTTAGTTTATTAGTTCTACTTGGCTTGGGTCCACAAATTCTAAAACAATATGTAATTCAAATTTAGCTCAGTCTAACTATACATACTTCCGCACCCGCAGCATACCACCTTATACGCGGAAGCGTATTATTAGCCTCAGTTTTTTTACAAAAAAATATTTGCGAAACTTTAATGCACTGCTAGCTTGCCAAAGATATTAAAATAAAATAAAACTATTAAAGTTAGTTACACGTTAATTACTTGCAACGTGAAAAAGCGTTATATAGAATACCTAATAATGTTCAAGAAATTTTGTAAGAAACAATGTAAAATATGTATTTTTACATTTAAAATTGTTTCCCTTGCAAACAATTTGTTCCTAGGATATACTAACAATATGATAACTTCAAAAGTGCTTTTACAAACCTGTACTGAGTAACGTTAATGGAATGCACTGCCTCTTTGTAATCTATTTACTCGATACACTTCCATATTTCGAGCGAGCGTTTTAAAATAAAAAAGGGTTTAATAATATTTTTCTTTACTATCGTTGGGTGCCTTTAGCAGTGCATTGCCGCTCTAAAATCTTTCCCTAGAGTGGAAAATTGTATATTAGCCTATTCCGGCACTTAGCAGGCCAATTGGGGATTGTAGTTGTTGTTGATTACACACAGGTAAACGATGCTGCTTATTCTTTCAGTTATATATCTTAAAGACATGTAATCTGACTTAACAAAGTAATGAAAATATCCTAAAGTCAAATAATAATTTCTTTGAAATCTGTGAATCTTTAAGTTACTGTTACGACAGCTAGAGTATAAGTAAGGTTGGTCAAAATCTAATCCTGAGCCACACGGCATTGGAATGCGCCGATTTTTCATATCTCTTTTCAGCGCAGCATTTGAAAACAAAAATTGGATTTAATGCTTTTTGCGACTCTCGTACGTGTTCTATTCTTGTAGCGGAGTATAAAAATAAATTGCACGAAAGTAAACAGCAGTAGGAAAGTGGCACCGCAAATTGTGTTTTGGGAGCGCAGGTGGCGCGGGCCGTAAGCTCGCCGGCTCCCGACAAATCCGCATGCTACTTTAATTTAACTTCGCCTCACTGAATATTGTCCATACACTGAAATTTAATTTATCATGACCGCTTCATACATATTCATATTATACTGAACTCTTCCAGTAAACCCACTTGGTTTGGTCGCCAACGCCAACATGCAAGTGTCTCTTATAATAAGGCTGTGGACTTATTAGTAAATGAGCTTCTGTTTATGAAAATTATTACGTCACTGGAAAGCTAAGAACTTTTTTTTACGAGTTGGATGTTTCTAAAATAGTTGAAATACTTGACAATAACCTTTTGAGCATGGTTTTTGTTTTATTCGTTTAAATAGATTAATTGTTGGCTAAAATTTTAAAAATATGAATGACGCCTTACTGTCGTTCATCTGAAATAATTATAGTAATTATTATTACGATAACAATCTATAAAGAGATTATTTAGAAACAATAAACATGCCGTAATAATAACTCTTACAATAAAATTGTAATAGAACGTGATACTCGTAGCCATCTCGTAGTTTATTGCTACGGCGTAGCAGCTACTAACAGAATAACTTTTTAATTTAATAATCGAAAATACGCGGGTGGTAGTGTGTATGGACACAGAACGCATATAAACCGTAAATATGACGTACTTACCTGGGAGTTTTCTAATTTTGGTAGCGGTAGGAAGATACCGGGCAGAAATATGACGGTGGCTTATGAAACAGTGTTCGCCCGGTACATTGATGCACCGTGTTACGTATTCAAACGGTATCGTACACCGGCGCTCTGGCACACCGCACTGCTATGCAAATTCTCTGCTATTGCATTTGTTTCACTGCAACTGTACGCTCTATCAGTGATTATTTTTGACAGTGTCTACAAGCAAAACACAAAAGTTTAGTTCAACCGTTTAGCTGCTACGACTGTGAATGTAAAATTTTGCATTCGTGTTTTTGAAGTTAAGTATTTTTATCTATGAAAAGTACATATTTTTTAAATTTTGTGATTTTTATAAAGTCTTAATTTAGGTTTATAAGTATTTAGGAAAGCTATACTTATAATATTTAATCATATAAAATAGCAACCTGCCGATCTCTTTCGTTGAGTTATAAGAAAAATCTATATAAAAAATAACACAACAAGATGAATTCTGGTAAGGTTTCTTATTCACGAGAAGCGAAGAGTTCGGCATTTCTGAAGGTCCATTAGATGCCCGCACAAGATCGCTTTCCCTCACAATGTGCGTATTGTGGAGATCCCATTCCCTTTATTTTCCTAATAATGGCTCAATAAGTGCCCAAAGTATGCTTCAACGGATACCCAATAATCCTGCAATATAATTCCAATAATCTCCGCAGGGGATAGTGTTCTCTTTTTCACATTTTGATTTAATTTTGTAGGCAAATCGTGATTGTTTGAATATAAAATGGATGAGAAAATATTTCTCGTAAAATAAACAGAAGTTTTATCAAATCAATAAAATCTATAACAACATACCTACTTTGTCTTACACAAAATACAATTTTCTATAGCAAAAATTTTAGGCAGATGTTTCACATGTTCTCAGTTTAGGATAGATTTCCACAGAGAAGAAAACATTTTCTATCCAGCCCGATCGAGTCAGTACAAACCGAAAAGCTTGTATCGGCTACTTAATAATGTGCGTAGGTAGTTAGGTAAGTTCGTAAAGCATCATTGTTCCGAGCGGGTTCATGTTCAAAGTTATTTCTGGAGGCCCTCAGGTGGAAGTTCCACCGCCCGAACATCTATATTATGTATTTCGCTAATACAGATTTATTGAAACTTAGGATTCATACTATGTTACGTAACTTGTAGGTGAGCCTATTTTACATGACTACGGCGCGGCCAAATGGAGTGTTCTGTTGACCTGTATTTTAACTGTTTGATTTGGAAGAACTGTATCAATTTTTGTTATATTTGCTTGCAAAGTACCACTCAAAATAATTGCAAAGTATCACTTTAAATTTTCTGTTTATAATATGACTGAATATGTAATTAAAAGCGGCATGGACTTTTAGAGAATTTAAACTACGCTTTATATTTTACTGTATATTGTTTATTCTGAGCAGAAGTGAAAATAAATTCAAGGAAAACTCCAAAGACATTCTACAATAAAGATAAAAATCAGAGGCGCGATTAAAATTACTCGCGCCAATGAAGCTTTTGTCGGCGACGGCGTCGAACGCGACGCTTCCTGCACTGCACAAGTGCACACGCCACGCAAAGAACGACCAATGCACCGTGAAATTGCCTATTTTCCACGTGATTTTATTTATTTATTTTCATACACCGATGACATTTCCATTCGTTCTATTACGGCCCAGTGCATCGGAAAATCGCTCACAAAGTCGGCGGCGCGACGGGATCAACGCTTCAACTCTCACTAATATTCAGTGCGAGTCGCGCAGCAAAGAGAGCGAACTTGCTTCATTTAATTAGTTCAAAACTTTGAACAATGCAATCCTGTAGACGTAGACGTAGACGTAAAATTTTAAGCGCACGTGTCTCTTGTGTGACATAATGATACAGTCAGCAAATGCAAAAATAAAGTTATATTTTTTTGTGTCACTGACGTCTTATTTATTTTCTATTAATTAAGATGTTGTTATTATTTGCATTGCATACAACTCAAAGTAAAATAAGTCTCACGCCTGACTGGAAAACTGAAAAATTTATAGACATTGTTTGTTGTACCAAACATACAGGTCGATGGTTTCATCAAAACTTTTTACCTACTTCACAGATTTCGATGAAATGATGAAAAAGCCTATACACTGCCCTAAAATATGCCGAATCAATACGTGAAAACCGCATGAAAATCTATTCAGTGGTTACGAAGATGTGCTCGAACAAACAGACAGACAGACAAAAAATTCAAAAAAAAATATACTTGTGTTCCATCGCTTGTGTTCTGTTGGTCTTCTTCTATCGCCCTGACTCCATTTTAGTCAATTACTTTCAATGTACAAACAAACGGGGTTCTACTGTTTTATTATATGTATTGATATCTAAAGATAAAGGCTTGTGTAATAGTATTTTTTGTGATGTCAGCGGTGCGGCGCAGGAGAGCCTCGTTTGGCATGCACACGCAGACACAGATATATCATTCGACTCACTCAAAACGGAAACTGATTCATTTCCGATGCACGGTTGCAGCTCTTTGTGGAGTTCGCCGGCTGCGAATTGCTCACGTTTCCAACATTTGATTGCGACATCAATACCTTTTAAGTATAGGGGATCTGGTTATTGGCAAACTGTGTGAAGTTTAAATTTATTTGAGGAAAGTAGCGTGGTACCACACTCATACTTATATACAACGAGTAAAATTTTTGTTGCAAAGGCTTAAATAATGCGGTTGTTATCACTAGGTTTTAGTTGGGCCCTGTGCGGTTACGAAAATTCTGCTCAACCCATAAGAAAAAGAGTGTCTTATATGCCATGTTATGCTTGAACTATTAATACTTTTCACAAAAAAAAATGGATTGAATTAAGAACCTCCTTTTTTTAAAAACGGTTAAAAATACTCAATTTAATTAAATGCTGTAACGTAACACAACAAAAAGTTTTTTAATAAAAAACTATAAAAAGGTAAACAGACATAAACGTATACAAAACACAACATATTTTAAAAGAAAAGCCACATTTTTCTAAGTTGCATTATATTGAATCTGCATACAGTTGATCCGTGTATATTCTAATTCCTTATTTCCCTTGGGCTGCTGACTCTAGGAGCTTGGAGCAGCCCGGGCCTCCCCCCATCTCTAGGGGACTGGCGGCCACGTAGCCATAGCGTCTGCAAAATGCAACAATGCATAAGAATTCAATCGCACTCAAGCTTGGTACAGAAGTCAGCACATGCGGTAGGACATTCGCATTACGAAATTCACCCCTACCGCTACGGGTTACGGGCGCTCTCAAGGTCAACATGTCCCGCCGCATGTGCTGGTTACTGTACAAAAATAGCGTTAAAGCAAAAGTACGGACAGCGATGCACAATACATATTTGAGTAATACGAAAAGTCTGGCTTTTGTTTAGTCATGCAAAATTTCAGCAAAAAGTTCTAAGCTTGTTCTTTTCGTGTGGGTTTTAAGGACATTGGCATACGTCGTAAACTATAGTGTCAGAATAGGCTATTTGACAATGCGAAAAATAAAGTGTTAATTACTGTAATCAGTATGTAATGTAAGTTTAAAAATGGATATTTACTATGGGAAGTTGAAAATAATAATTAATTTATGTAAAAATCCGTAAATAAAAATGTATTTTTTTTGGCGTTTGTCACGTGACTCAAAACGCTCCTGTTTGGTCGGGTATAGGACATATGTCACTAGCCAGTAAACATCGTTTTCTACTTATGCAACTTGTAGTAGTAGTACTGGCTAGTGACGTCACCGATGCCATTGCGACGCCATATTGTCAAAGTAGCGTTTTGGCGCGCTACTTAAATATTGAATTTTTATTTTGATATTTTTCAGGAAATATGTACCAGAATTAAAAAATACAACTATTACTGGGATCCACAAACTCTACTGAATAATAAAAAATATATTTTAAAAACCAGTCAAATAGCCTATTATTGAGCCGCGGTTTTTAACTACATCCCAGAGAGGTGGGAGCCGCTTCAAAGCGAAGCGGCTCGCACCTCTCTGCTACATCCGCTGATAGTGACCGGGACCAACATATTTTCGTTTCTTCCGAAGCACGGTTTTTTTTGACAATCACGTGATTCAGCCAGCAACGTCCTCAGCAAAATAGAAAAATCTCTCGAAGCGATATTTGTTGGATAAATTTCCTACTGCGGAGGTTGCAGAAACAAAATGTTACAAAAGCTGTATCTGATAGCAAATTAGCCGCGTTTCCGCAATGGTAAGTCCGGTAACTCATAGATTTGATACAAAGTGCCGCAGGTGTTGTTATCGCCGGCAAAGTTGGGTTAAGCCGCGCGCTGCAGTAAGCGTTACATGCAGGGCTCTTTACGTTATCCCCTTGCTGAACTTCTGAACAAACTGTTGCTTAGCTGCTTTCACATATGTACTTGAAGATCCTATCTAAAGAGTCTATCTCAAACAGAATGAAATAATGAGAAAAAAATTAACATAACAATGTTTTTCCAAAAAAATCCTTTAAATTTTGTTAACTTTTTATACAATATGTAAGTGACGGCTGACCAAAAATGGGTCTGACCAACTTTCCGAAAATAGCATTTTTTCGGAAACCTTAAAAAATTGAATTCTCCATACAAACTGTCCCATTGAAATATCTATTTTGTATAGAAGAGTGGAATTTTTGTTTCGTTTCCGTGTAAAGTTTCTTTGCAAAGTTCATCAGATACACGTACATTGATTGAGCATGGCCCTTCAATATATGCTAAGTCTTAACTTACATTCTGTATAATTTTGCACAAATATCAAAATTAATTGAATAAACATTCACGTTCGCAATAGGATCGGAGTTCCAGTATATCCCAATGCAACATTTCAAATAAATAAGCGTATTCGAGGTTGAAGTTTGTTGAGTAGCATTAAAAGATTAAAAGTCGACAGTTCGCTCAAGCCGTATCGAATCGGAACCGAGCGAGCGATCCGGGGACTGTAACATATATTTGCTATGCAGCCGGCGCGTCCGCAGCGAAGTTCGCCTGGCGAATGCAAAAATTTAAATTAAAAGCATAAATCAGGCATGTATCGAGTAAGTTTCGAGATTGGTGGGTATTTCAGCTCCGCGTACAGATTATACGTTTCCGTTGTTGTTCCTTGTTTATTGACTTTACGGTGCAAGAGTCGACTCATAAATAAAACTGTTGTTTATAAATTACATTCTTCTAGCTTTTCGCTCCACGGCTCCGCGCTCGTTAACAATATTTCTGATGAGAATGAAGAATTTTCCCGATGTAATAGGTAACCTAAGTCCGTCCCCAGGGACCCTTGGCCAGGGACTATTCTATCTTTGCACCAAGTTTGATAAAAATTGGTTAACTAGTTTTGGAGCTTCAATGCAAACAAACAAAGAAATAATGAAATTTTTCCTACAAGGGTACTATTATTAGTACAGTCTAATTTAGGGTTGGTTATCCACCCCGGCAAAAATCTATGTAATACTCTGCGCCACACCTAACAGATTATCAAATATTAGTGAAATACAAATATTTCATTTAATTCATCGTACGGATACAAGGACCTGATAAGATTTATTTAATATGTAAATACACAGAACAACATTTATAATACCCAGAAAAAAACCCACCGAATACGTTCTTGTTATATTTTAATTTACGTCCTTAATCCCTAATGAAGGAAAAACGTACCTCAATGGTTATTACGAACCGATACTTCAGACATAATTACTGCGTAGTTTCTTCCACGGTATTTTAAACAAATTACTTGGAAATTTAATGCAGAAATATAATTTCATAATCTTAATTAAGAGGAGCAGAGATGATGAGATTGAAAATTCCAATGTATAACGACTCTTCAGCGAGCCAGTATTGGGACTCAAGTTGGTTACCGACTTCTTGTTATTAAAGTAACTGTCAGATATAGTAAGGGTGCTTCTACACGGTGCAAGTAGCTTGCGCATGTTGAGTCAAATTTGACTTCGTTTGGACACGCGAAGTACATACACTGGCCGTATCTAATTAAATCTGTATCTGTGTGACCTACACTTAATTATTTAAGGAATGCCATGACATATTTTACAATTTTAGTGCTTTCAAACGAAGTCAATTCAATCAACATGCGCGAGCTACTTGCACCGTGTAGAAGCACCCTAATTTTTTAGAAATGTCAAACGGGTAAAATACAACTCCATTCGTCTTAATTTTATAGTGCTTGTTCATTCACGAAGCCTTATTACATGCAAAGTCTATAAACCCTCAACATTGGCGAAATCACTATGGAAGCGCCATAGAATTAGAAATTGAATTGAGCAACTGATCATCAACATCATCATTTCAGCCAGTAGACGTCCACTGCTAGACAAAGGCCACCATCCAAGGTCATTGAGGGAAGGAACTGATATTAAAAAAAAACTTTATAATGAAAACCTACTTTTTCATCGCATCTACAACACTTTCAAAAGATATGAAAATTAAATCAGGTATGCGGAGAGCAAAATCGATTGTTCGACAAGTGATTCACCGGGATTCGAACCCGGAACTTCCGTAAAGTCTTCCACTCGACCATAGAGGCCTATCTGCTGAATGATGCTCTTCTCCACAAAAGACCGCACATTTTGCTTTGCTAAACTCGCCACTAAATGTAACTTTATCTGACTTAACTATATGGTGTAAAATGTCCAAAATTTAAAATAAATGATTTGCATTTGATAAGAAGACTTTATACAGAAAATTCTTAACCTGAGAACGCCAACGCTGTTGCATTGAAAACACTGCAGCTGCGTAACATTCGGTAAATACTTTCCATGCAGTGCGTAAGTACGTACTTACGAACGCATCCAGTTAGATGCGACATATTGTTTGTAGGTGGTCCATGGGAATTTCGTGGATTTAGATTTTAAATTGAAGTATGTGTAACACCCCACCCCTCTTAAAGAACTTATAAACATCCTACTAACCGCTTAACGCTAGACCTACCTATATGTTTACCGATGATTGAGAACTACTTTAATATGGCCAGTGAACGTCTAGAGGAAAGACTCTTCATTATGAACCGCTTACGAGTAACCCCGAATCTTTTAGTGAGAATTTTGTTAGATCTAGCTAAATAGATATCCCTGTTTTAACCGCAAAGACTTATAAGCTTCCCGGAGATGAATAAAATGTATGAATTTTGGTAAGTTTAAAGGTAAAGAATATAAAGTAAATATGTAGGAAAGTAAATACTGATTAGAATGAGATATTAAGTATCTAAATTAAAACTGTATTGAATAGAGAAAGAATATTATGATAAAATTAACTTGATTATGAAAACTTATTATGGATAATGAAATTAAATATATTTTTTGAAATATCTAGTTGATGAATTGGAGGTTCGCAAGCAAGAAAATAGGTAAGTACTCTGTATTTGCAAGTTGATATGAAATTTTTAAATCATACCCGGCATCCGGTGAGATTGAGTGAGAAGGAGAGTCTGGTAGTCAGCTCCACCTGCTATACTGCTAAATCAACATCAGTCATCATCTCCAATATACTTGTTCAATTTTGATTCCTGTAAAGTTTATTAGAAGATGATTTTTGAGTCTCCACAGACATACCGAAGCTGTGGAAACTATAAATATAATGGATTATAAAATATTATTTTTACGAACTGTGGTTTAGGGAGCTCCCCAATCAGAAAATCCTGCAAGATAACATAGGTATATATATTTATTTTATAAAGATCATAGAAAGTAATAAGTGGAAGAATTTTGGGAGAAATATACATATATAGATAGAACAAATACATGAACGTAATTATTGATAGGAAGGTATGGCAGAGGATGCCCAAAAATCAACAAGCATTACACTGAATAAAATTCAGAGTAATACTTAACTTTCAGATGACCATGTAGTCTGCATGCAGCTTCCGACGCCGTTGCTCCAGACTTCTGCTGACGCTCAAACCAACTCATTTTCTTGAAATTCCTTGTTTTTAATAACCTAAAAATTCTCTTCTCTTGAAAAAAAACTCGATGACTGATGCAACGCTTTTGCGGAAATCAAAATGGTCGACCTCGAATTCCTTTGTATTTTATTGCTTGCCCATCAAATAATATGATCATAATACATAATAATTAGAAAATTAATAATAAAATTACATAAAATAAATTAAATAATTCCGGCATGATTTTATAATATTTTTATCTAATTAAATGTTTATTTACTATTAAATATATCTATAATTGACGAAAATTTCTTCCTGTTCAAAACTAGAATACGGAAGTGAATATTTGTATGACAATATCGCCAACTATCGTCAAATTGTAGAAGCTTTGCCCTAACTAGTGGAAGATAACTAGGTACTCCCTGCTAATATCCGACTCTTATTTAGAAAATTGAACGTATTACTTTGAATCTATAATTATTATTTTAATCATACTATAAAGACTGAATAACAGAGTTAATTTGCTAGATAATTCATTATGGAACGATCCTTTTAGACTTTTCAACTAATAAGCATGTAATTAATTTATAACGTAATTTTATAAAACATTTGTGAAATCTGTACGGGACCCAGGTTGGTACCGTTACATATGTACTGAAACATAATTTTAGTAACTAACAAAACCCTATTGCAAAAGAAAAAAATTGTTTATAGCCTATCAGTTATGACTGTTATTCAATTTCTAATTAAATTCAATACTAATTTATTGGAACGTATATAATTAAATACCCGATACATACAATAATTTATATAAATTTTACTTAGATCGTGATAAAATTTTAAAAAATATTTATTTAGATCCTGACGTATAAGAACGTTACACACTTTATTCTTTTGCATATGTATACCTAGGTGTCTGAAAAAGCTCTCAAAAGATTTTTTAAATACGTTTTCAATGTGTGTTTTCAACTTTGTTGTAGTAAAACGGTAATAATTCAGATGGCAGAGTTAATTAGAGTTGTGTGATTGCAGCCGTCGGCGCCGTCAGCTGGGAGGAATGGTGGACCTACGACGGGATTTCAGGTGAGCGCCCCACACATATACATACCTGCTGGAAAATATACCTAGCTACAGACACGTACAGAGCGGCCAGGAATAATGCATATTATGGCGCAGGTCCAAGATAAAATACGCTTTTAAATTTTTCATGATAAAATTTTAACTTTTGACCCGATATATTGGTTTAATTAGGTAAATTTTATTTGACACATTCATAGTATTTGTACAACGCTGTCTTTGTCTTTGCTTGTGTGGTGTTTTGCAAAATATAACGTACTCGTAAATGATCGTTCACATAGAGATGTGTTTTTTTTTACCATCAAAATTTCTTGTAGTCTCTAGTGTTGTTCAATTAAAAGTGCAGATAAACAGTTGGATTCAAGTGTAAATATTCTTCATTCAAAACTCTCAGTAAAATAACCTAAAGAACAGACCAAAAAATCCTTTGAATTTACTTAGATCAGAAGACCTGGGTTGCTCTAACTAAGACCTAGATACATCATTTGTTTCATAATGTAAAATAAAAAAGGTGACATATGATTAAGAAATTTTTGATATAAGGTAAAATTTTATTAATTTTTGTTATTTCTTTTTTTAACCCCCGACGCAAAAAGAGCGGTGTTATATTAAAAATTAGAATAAAGTGAGGTCAAACTAACTGGCCTTCTGTTTAGGACTATAAGTTATGATAGTTAGTGTGATAATTTCATTATCTGTGTTCTGTTCGGATACCATTATGAGTTATAGCTACAGTCTTGACCAATTTCTAGTTGATTAACTTTCGTCCGATTAGTGTGGTCGGCGGGTCGGTCCAGCTGTCCTCGGTTTATTTAAATGCTTTTGTATATTCTATAGCTATAGGAAGCATAATCAAGTTTAACAAAATTTGCATACCAGTTTGAATAACATTTTAATATAATCTAATAAATATGAAAGTTTGTTACACTGCTACACGCATTACGAATAATATACGATTTTTTATGACTATAGACAGAGAAGCCAGGAATTTATAGATCGTAAATGTCTTTACCTTGTCAGAAACCTTATTTTTACCAAGGATGTTATAGGTACTACGTTGTAGTACTTATAATAACATCCTTGATTTTTGCAGAGCAGTGCGCCGCTGACAGACAATTTCTTAACGATAACCTTATTGATTTATTTATACATAAATTTATATGTATTATTACCAAGGATGTTATAAGTACTTCCGTACAGTACTTATAACATCCTTGATTATTACTTGTCTTATATATAAAATTCTCGTGTCACAGTGTTCGATTCCATACTCCTCCGAAACGGCTAGACCGATTCTCATGAAATTTTGTGAGCGTATTCAGTAGGTCTGAGAATCGGCCAACATCTATTTTTCATCCCCAAAAAAAAAAAAAAAACAAATTAAAAAAAAAACAACGCGGGCGTAGCCGTGGGCGGACAGCTAGTTGTCTATATAGAATTCAATCGAACGTCAAAAATGAAATATTGATAGTAAAAATCTGAAAAAAATATAACTATTTTTGAACGAAGTATTAAGAAAAATGGTTTGCATTTGTTTCTAGTAGTTTATAAGATACTTGCACAAAATGAGTCATAGCCTCGTATAGAACACGTTGACCTACCACAAGGATCTAGAACAAGCTGCAACCGCGAGCGGAACATATCAATTCTATTGCCGATAACATTTTTGTCGGTTTTACGTGACACGAAATTTATTCCGGCAATTTATCTCGCATTCACATTGCGTTACTCGCAAAATTTCCACCTGTGTTATCTTATCATTCGGTTACCGGTATATTGACTGTTTATGTTTGGATGTTTATTTTCCTATGAAAATACTTGAATTCTATTTATTTAAGTTTATTTTTTCTTTGAGTTCAAAATTATAGCTAATAAGATAACCAGAGAATGGAGGAAAGAAAATGGTCTAGAAACCAACCTACCTGAAATACAACTTGATAATTTAGATATTTAGATGCACGAGCAAAATGAGTACCCCTTGGGAAAATTATAATTTAAAAATATTTTGTTTTTAAAATTCTATACCACATAAATAAAAACAAATCTAGTTAAATTTATCGCGGTTAAAATTCGTAAGTTATTACGAACACAAAGGATTTTTTTATAAGCAAAAATATTTCGCTTCCGGTCTAAATAAATAACCGAACATTAAACATTGATGTATGATAAACATGATATATATGATCGAAGACATTAAACAACCGACTTGAAAAAGGAAGGTTATTGATTCTACAAGTACTTACATGTAATATTAAATCTGCAATATATACGGTTATTCGACAATATAATTTCTAAAACAAAAAAGAGAATATTATAGAACATAGTTGACGTCCTAAGTTTTGACATTTAATACTCGTACATATTTTAATTGAAGACATTGCAAACGTCATTCAAAACTATAAAGAAAATTGAACAACATAAACTAATGAAGTCTTATTATTCTTATTCAATCTGTTTTGAGTTTATTTCTAATCAACTTCAGGTGTCAGAGTATAAAAACTAATTTCTTTCCCTTTGTCTGAGATATTATAAGGTGTGTTATACTGCTTTATAAGAATAAGCTTTATCACTTTTCAAACACCGGTTTGTGTTCACCTTCAATATAAAACACAATATATTTCTAAAATGTCTATAAATTCAGGAACAGGTTTATATTTCAGCGCTTTGTATAGGCAATTGTCGATTATAAAATCCGTTTAAATACGTTATTACAAACATTCTTAGATTTTCGCGGTTGTTAACTGCACTAACACACATTTTCACTGGTTTTTCTCCACGATTTCGTTTTAAATTGAGCTTACCGATATTTCGACCAAGTTACATCGATCATGGTCACGGCAGAAAAACCCGTGAAAATGTGTGTTGGTGCACGTTATTACAAGTTTAGTAAAATAATAAGTAGGAAATGGTATTATTTTTCCATCAACATTATTCTAGTATTAGTTAAATATTAGAGTCCCTAAGGTATTTCAATATGTGGGAAAACTGTGAAAGTAGCCAAAGTGCTTTGGATCGCGTTCACGCTTTTATTATTTACGGGCTTGAAAATTGCATGAGTAAGCCGGCGGCAGCATCGGCGGCGCGGGCGCCAGCGGTTGTGGTCACGCCCACTTTATGGCCCCACGCCGCAACGCCTCTTCTTTACTGATTTTTTGGCATTGTTTACGGACAATGCAAAAATGCCAGCACACACACGGTGGCATTCACATTATTATTTATACTCTTTTTTGTTCATATTCTACCAGATTTTACAACGCATTGATCGGGTGCTTCGCGCCTCAGAAATTCGGAGACCAAAATCCGAAAATATATTAAACGCTCACAATACACTTTTAAATTAAGGTAAATCTTTAATATAATCATCAAATATTAAGGTGAAATTAAAAATTGTTAATTTGAGAACTACATATTATATCTGACAGTATGTATAATTTTATTCCCATACGATAAAGTAAGCAATATTTAAACGACTCTATCACTGATAACTAAAAACCCTTTTAGCGGCAAAATCATCGTCTAATTGTACTATTTTCAATATTTACACTAATGAACCTGCACCGATTATTGGCTGTTCGCGACAATAAGCCACTGCTCACAATAATAATTAACGTCACATTTCGGTCCCATCCACTAATAATGAGCTACATGCACAATCATCCATAAAACACGAGCACAGTTGTTCTGAACAAGCCGTTATACCAACTTTTATGAATAAAATTATTACAAATTACCATGCGCGTTCATAATGACATTAAATTGGAGAATTTACGATTTAATATTCATTAGCTACAACTTTGTTGACAATGCGGCACCAAACAGTGAATATGTTTATTTCAAGAGAAAATAATACAACTTGTAAATACTTTAATATGTAGTTACAAGTTTAATATGTAATGTCATATATCGTAAAGGTCTAAGATAGACAAAAGATATTGAATAAGCTCTTATTTGATGGATTGTTCACTTTAAAAGACCACGGAAGTTTAGTCTGAATCTCAATAATGAAATATTTTGGTATCATTTTTCATTGTTTTGTTATAATTATAAGCCTACAAAATCTTATTTACTTTATTACCTAACTCTGTATATAATAGCCGGAACCAACGGGTCTCCGATTTAAAATAATAATATTATTAACTTGCTTATATTTCTCACAAACTTGTTTAAAAACAAATTCGATTTTTCATTCAAACGTTTAAGACCCCTCCTATGCCTAATTCCTTTCGGCACATGATATCCTCTTCCCAAAATACTAGCTCCCAAAATATCCGTATGTATATATCCATAATCCTCCTTGTTTGCTTCGCGCAGTCGGGTAAACAGTGTTATGTTGCAGGGCCGGCGTTCTGGGGTCTGATCAACCCCGAGTGGTCGCTATGCAACAAGGGCCGGCGGCAGTCGCCCGTCAACCTCGAACCGGAGAAGTTGCTGTTCGACCCCAACCTACGGTTTTTGCACATAGATAAACATAGGGTAAGTAGTTTAAACATTACAATGGGCTTGTTTACTGGCTCGTTATAAGAGCTTATTATTGTTATGGATTAGAATGGAATAATTATAATGGATGAATGGACTGCAATGCCCCGCGTGCCCCAAAAGCTGCACATTCGGAGGTAGCAGAGTTTTGCTCGACAGAAGAAAAAGATTATGGAATTTTAAAATAAAAATAAGGCAGCCATTTACTTTGAGTGTCAATTTGAATTCAGTGAACATAATGGTCAACATTGAGTATTTATAGCGTAGCGTGGTTAGTAAATTAATTCAATATGAAATAACACTCACAGTTTTTTTTTTTCTTTTCATTTATTTGCATTATGGACATAAAAAGAGCCTGACTGCTATCTCATAGTCAAAGCCAGAGTTTGTCTTCATGTATTTACGTATTGAAAAAATTACTGACTAGGTCTTGTAGTAACTTTACTATTTATCTATCAGATAAACGGGTTGATAACGAACACGGGCCACTCGGTGATCTTCACTGTGGAGAACGAGACGAGACACCACATCAACATCACCGGCGGCCCGCTCTCCTACAAGTACCAGTTCCATGAGATACATATCCACTATGGACTCCACGATCAGTTCGGCTCCGAACACGCCATCAATGGATACGCCTTCCCTGCTGAAGTGAGTCAAACTAACTTTAATAATACCATTAAGTAGGTTTAATACGGAGAACGAGACCAGACACCACATCAACATCACCGGCGGCCCGCTCTCCTACAAGTACCAGTTCCATGAGATACATATCCACTATGGACTCCACGACCAGTTCGGCTCCGAACACGCCATCAATGGAAACGCCTTCCCTGCTGAAGTGAGTCAAACAAACTTTAATAATACCATTAAGTAGGTTTAATAAGGAGAATGAGACTAGACACCACATCAATATCACCGGCGGCCCGCTCTCCTACAAGTACCAGTTCCATGAGATACATATCCACTATGGACTCCACGACCAGTTCGGCTCCGAACACGCCATCAATGGATACGCCTTCCCTGCTGAAGTGAGTCAAACAAACTTTAATAATACCATTAAGTAGGTTTAATAAGGAGAATGAGACTAGACACCACATCAATATCACCGGCGGCCCGCTCTCCTACAAGTACCAGTTCCATGAGATACATATCCACTATGGACTCCACGACCAGTTCGGCTCCGAACACGCCATCAATGGATACGCCTTCCCTGCTGAAGTGAGTCAAACAAACTTCTTCATATTCTACAGAATAAAAAATAAAATTGTTTTAGTTATATTCATTAAATATACCTTTTATTTAATGTTTATTGAATATGCTCTGTCTCAACTACACATAAAAATCATGGTTGTCATCTATTCGTTATGGATTTGATTGTTGTTTATTATATCTTTGTATACGCCTATAATAATAACCTCCCGACACATAACAAAATTTACGAATCACGACACATTTAAGATACGATACAATGAGATACTTAACAAACAAATATGAAACAGGCGGCACTGTTTATAAATCATGTATGAAGTTTAAAATTCTTTGTAATTAATTGAAAACATAGGTCTATCTGGTTCTTTAAGCTTCTTTTCTCTTACTGTTTTTTACTCTACAATTTTATAAAGCACAGTATACATACACAATACTTACTTACTTAACACCTATATTAATGCACGTATGAATTAAAGAGCTTTCCTGGCGGAACCCTGGAGGCAGTCGCACTCTGCACTTAACTGATTCAATAATGGATTAATTTCAGCCTAAGCATTTGCTATTCGCTAGTGAGTTGGATCAATTAGCGTATCTATCGAGACGAGACGTTTGTAGAGCAATATGAACCGAATTGATCGGTACAAAGATTCATTAATAAGGAGATTATTACTGTATATTACATACATCAAGTTCTAGTTCTTTTATATGAATTTCATAAATAATCAAGAACCTATTTGTAAATCTAGTTAGAAAACATAAAGATTTTTACGCCGTATATTTGTGGGCTTATTGTAAAGTTCAAAGAGTTCAATTTTTTATTTTTATTTTAGGATATTTATATCACTTATTTAAGTTAGTTACATGTTCTAAAGCTCTCAACCCGTAGTGAATACCTTTATATAATTAGAAAATAATTTATCTTTATATATTTTTATGATTGAAAGGTTTTCCGAGTCAACTCAATACATTAAAATATCCCGGCTCCCCGTAAAGGTTCAAAAGAAAACGTAACAGATGTTTTTACACGCATCGCTCGCGGCGCGCCTTCCCGAGACGCTGAAATCCCAAATGTAATCCCGACGAACGACTGCGAACCAACTCAACCGTGCCTCCTGTTTATTTATGTGACAAATTCTTACGCAGCCGCGTTAAATCCAAAATCATGTGCTTATTCTGCCGAGGATTCTTTTTTTTCTCCTCTCCTTTTTTCACTCAATATTCATTCTATTGCGTTAAGAAAAAAATACGATGCGATTGTTCTCTTATTCAATTTAAGCTCGGAAAGTCGTTTAATACTTACATTAATTTAGCTATTTCCTTTTGTTACAGATTCAAATATTTGGTTTCAATTCACAGCTTTATTCTAACTTCTCGGAAGCGTTACATAAAGCTCAAGGAATTGTTTCCATCTCCCTGCTGCTTCAGGTAAATGACATTGAGATGTTTTATTATGAACTGAAGACATTGAATTAAAGGTTCCTCAGAAAACGAGATATTGACTGCTGTTTATTTTGTATTTTGCTCATGTTTTGTGAATGGCTTTATAGACTGACAGCGTGCTATTCATACCGATTCTGTGGAACAGAAATCAATTTAGTTTACAAAGTTTTAGCGCTCTGTATTTTACGATGTCGTGGAAAGGTGCGGTGCAGATCTAAGCCGGCGGTATACGTCGGTACCTATAATATTGGGAAATATGCGAGTGCACTTTCACGTAATTGGTGTTATCGACGAAGTGTTATCAAAGCCACACCTATTCACGGCCGCAACCTGAACTCCGCGCAGTTAATTAAGGAAATTGGAGTTTTCTACCTCTATTGGATTACCAGCCTAAGCTATTAGTTCGAATTAAGAACTGTCTGACGAAGGACCCGTAACGCCAGTCACTTTCGGGTCACTTTAGCTGTAATTAATCGAACCATTTAGGTAGTAAACTTTCAGTATTTAAACAATTTAAATTTAAAATACATTTAGAAACATTGTTAATCGTTCACACAACTTGAAAAATGAAACTTTTGGAGTTCTCATGTATCACGGTTTTAATGAACATCGAGGCTTTTTGTATTTATTTTAGCTGACACATGCAAGCAATGTTAGTATTCGATCGTTTTATGGGTTTCCTTAATGAGAGCCTTGGCGGGTCCAGCGTGTTAGGCGGGGGCGACATGTTGTCCCAAGGGGCGCTTGTTTACACTCACGTTCATAACAGCCCCGGCGCCGGCTTGCTGGCTGTAAACTGAAAATTTGCAAAAGCAAGCAATTTCCACCAGACGACAAACAAAGACAGTTATTGTCCTGTCTCCATACTCCGTTATTATGTAAGTAGATAAGCTGCTGCTCTCCTGCGATCGTAGACGAAATATTTAGTATAAAATATTGAATACCTACATTTTTGTTACCAATATTTTTCCTGGTCATTATGGAGCTATAAAGGGCAGTTCGATTAACTGTTGAGGTCTTTCTTACATTCAATTTAATGTTTTAGATTATATAGAATATTTTTGTTCTATATAGATATAAATAATATTAGATTAGATGGATATATGGAAGAGATGCGTATATTCAGCAGTAGGTTGACATAAACTGAGAAGAAAGAAAAATAAACAAAGAGAGGACTACCTATTAATTCTCATGATCTAGTCATAACCGATTTTATTGTGTATAGGCTGGTTATAATTTTCACGAATTGTAGCCCTTTTTATTTTGTTTCAGCTCGGAGATTTATCAAATCCGGAGTTGAGGATATTGACAGAAGAATTAGAAAATATAAAATACGGAGGTGAGTTAATCATTTCCTTGGTAGGGCCGTAGGTGGTAGGTAACGTCACGTTTATGATTGTTTACTAGCAGGCTGATAAAATGGAACCTAGTAAACCTACTTGCCTTCCAGCACTGAGTAGACACGCAATGCGGTCGTGAAAGCGAAGGACGCCTTTGACTGGGTAAATAGGTGTGTTTGTTATAATGATACAGTCAAACACACGCATAAACACTACTTAGCGATTATAAAATAAATGCACACATATTTTATGAGGCAAATTTAAGCGTTTTGTCTTAAAAAGATTCAGTTGTGTCAATAAATTATCAGAGGATGGGAACCACCAACAATAACTACGATCCAATCCATAGAAAGGTATTTTTAATGACATTTCCTATAAAAGACATATTTTGCTATAGCTTAGATTAAAAGATTAACGTATTGTTTGGTAAGCTAAAATTAATCTTGTTGTATTATGTGCAAACGATGTTCTACCTTAGGTAATACCTAGTAGTGTTATGGCAGAACCTCTAAACCAAGTGAGAGGCGTTAGTCTAGCTTAGAGTATCTCACTATGGACTTAGTAACATAGGTCCATGTCGTTTTTTCCACTGTGATAAGCAACTACCTGACTCTGACTGAATTGCAAAATAGCAGAAGCCATTAAAAAAAATAGGTCCATGTGATAGACAGACAACGACAGCAGCGGGGCGGGGAGCGGCGCGATCACCTCGCTCTCCGCTGTCATTACTTACGGCTATTCATTGTTTACAGCTTAGAGTATAAATAGAAAAATTTACAGCTATAATATATAAGGCCTACCCGTTTCCTTGTTGCCAAACTGGTTTAAAAATAAGCTAAGTGATAATTTCAGGGTAGGCTCGAGCCCCTCGGTGGGAATATTATTATGTTAACGAAAGTAATTTAAACTCTTTTTTCAGTTTAACCTTAGGTAATACAAAACAGTCAAAATTACTTTGTAATTAAAATAATATGCGCTATTAACGATGACACCGATTTTGTGATGTTATTCTCATTGAAACAAAAATGCTAACATCACTGCCGCATATACCCGGTTGTATGCAAGATTTGTTCCGAATACTTTGCTCATTTTCAAACAAGATTGGCAACAAGGAAACGGAGTTTCTCGTAGCCTAATCAATTGGGCGACAAGGCAATATTAGAAAGGCGTATGGTCATGAATGAAGGAAGTAAGATGGTAGTGGTATACTACACAGGTGCCGAGATGCCGGTGAACAAGCTATCGGTGCGCGGGCTGTTGCCAGATACTGAATACTACATGACGTACGACGGCTCCACAACCGCGCCCGCCTGCTTCGAGACTGTCACCTGGATCATCGTCAACAAGCCCATCTACATCACCAAGCAACAGGTAATCGATTCCATAAATATCTTCCATTTTTGCAGCTAAATTTATGTAACTTTTTCGATACGTTTAATTTTGCGACAAAAGCCAACCTTTGTTTTTTAAAGTTGTCAACTTCTTAACTATTTTTAAAAACTATATTTTTTTTTATATTTTATTTATCATGAATTTAAAATGTGATAATAATCTCGAAAAAAAAAGATTGTATCATAAATAATTGATCCGACAGACTCATGTGCTTTCAGCAAAGATTTATCATGAATAAGTTTACATAACGGTTAAAAGTTAGCTTTTTAAATATCCATTTATTTATTTACTATTGTGATAAATTTCTGGAAATACTGTAATAAATGAAAACTGAAAAAAACAACGCTGATATCAATATTATGAAATATTTCCCAGAACATGAACAAATATTAAGCTCGCCGCACCTGTTACTGTGTCTCCAATTAACATTTTCGTCGCAGCTATGATTTCATAATGAGCAAGACCAACTTTGTTGGCTAGCAGAATGCTCAAATATCATTAATTTGGGCCACAGCACGGCCGAAGTTAAGAATTCATTAAGTTAGTTGCAGCAATCGATATGAGCGGTCTAGGCCGGCATTTGTTCAAGTTCACCCTATTTGCATTGGGCCCGGTTCAGAATTCCGAAACAGAGATAAAGTTGTTGGAAACTCTAAGACTATAAATTTCAGGGGGGAATCATAACATAAAATAAGCGAAATATGTACTAATGGATACAGAACTAGCTGCTGCGAGCGGCGTAATATTTTCGCGTTTAAAATTTTCAAATTTAATTCTATTCAATTCCTACAATATTTTTTTAATTCTTTAGTTAAAAGAAATTGCTTTGTCATACCCCCTTTTGCCACGTCACCCTTATCGTTTAACTAAAATTACAATCTTCTCTTAATATTATGTACATACACTATTTTATAAAGCTATATATCTAGCCTCCTCCGAAGTGGGTGATAATATTAATATTCAGTTATTATTTTCATGTGAACTAGAGACTAAAATCTTAACATCATCGTACAGTTGATAAAAATAGCGATTCTTGAAATAGAGTTTGCTTATTATTTTAGTAGGTACTCGACAGACATAGCGTTCGTTTAAGCCGTCACTCGCGTGGGAAGACGATATTTATAGTAATTAAGTAAAATAAATTGAGCGGGACATTGTCTGAGCGGAAACGGAGATGAGTCAGCGTCCGTCTTCACGTGAACGCAAGCGCGGGCCGCATCCAGCCTCGCGGGCTCCGTGTGAAGTCGCCCGTACCAACCCGTACAAGTCCCGTACTACAGGGCAGCGTAATAACATTTTCATTTGTGCTCACGCTACAATAAACAACTCACGTCCCTCGCCTTTAGACAAAGACTCCACCGTGAATTATGTACGTGTTAAAAGTAAACTGAAAGTGCCGCGTTGTGTGGCTGTTATTATAAATCATTGTTTATGTTTTCCGTTTGTGTTTGTGGGAAAATTAAGTGGTAGTGGAACTGGCAATCTCGCGGGGGGTTGAGTGAACGCCATGTGGTCTGCTTCGAGCGCAATATACTGTTGCTGTTTGCCTCCACTTGTGCAAATAACAAATGTGGAAACTACGTTTGTCCTTAGACTTTGTAAATTGAAGCTATCATACTCTCTTCCACGCAAGTTATTCTGCAACAAGCGATATTTTCATATAGAAATAAAGGGCGCAAGGGTATATTTTCATGTGTCTTCTATATGTTTTAAATCTTACTACCAATTCTAATTTCAAAATAGATGCAAACACCGATAAGCAAGCAAACTATTCTAACCAAAAACTAAAGTTTAGCATTAAGGGAACTATAATCAGTATCAAATTGTTTAATACAGCGTAACGGCGATGCGAATGAGATAGCGAGTCGCGTGCGCCGGGCCCGTTAATCCCCGCCGACCGCCATGCCAGACTAACACATAAAACGAAGAAATTTCAATTTGCCTCAAATCGCTCTACGCCATACTTGTTTACAACCTAATAATGGAATCGGAACACACTCATAGCATGCATGCCAAATTACAAACAAAATTTCACCAACAACAGTAAAATAATGGAGGGAACAATGCTTTGTTAACTGTTCGTTTCTCTTACTAATTAGTTCGTTGGTAATGAGGTAAATAATTTCAGCTATAAATATTTTTGATGAGTTTTGTATTATCTCAACCCATTATTCCAGTCTACTGGTCCAAGAACACGAATAATTGATAGGTATTATTTTATACAAAAGGACTTCGAATTCGTAATCAAAACTAAGCTTTTCTGACTCATCTAAAGATCACAAAATTGTGGTAATATTTAGTGTAAGTCTTCTTATAGTCATTATTATAATCACATCATTAGAGTCTTAGGTGGTTATGAAAGCTTCAGAAAGAGCGATCAGGGTGTCAGAGTATTGAGAAAATAAGATATACCAACTAGCCATCGGCACGATAGAAAAAAAAATGCACCATGTCTAACCTTCTGAAAACATTATAGGAGTTTATAGTAAGGCATTTTATGTACGGAAAGATATGCACGTAACATTCTCAAAGATCTGATGGAAGTTACCAGGGTCCTTTACAAATGCTTAGAACTCAGCATTAGGTAAGGGTACAGTTTATTAATGGAGAGCCTTTCGGTGGCCAAGTGGCAAGGGCCATTGACTTCCATTCGGAAGTTGTGGGTTCAAACCTGGGCACGTTACCATGTGTTTTCCATTTTTGAAGTCACATATACGTTACTTACTTACTTAGCGTGTGGGTTTCGAGGTGAACCTCACAAACCCTGTTGTCAGGTACGGTGAACGAAATATATCATCGTGAAGAAACCTGCGCACACCTGTAAAGTAATTCAAACTGGGTGTGTGTGAAGTTGACCAACCTGCACTGGGTCAGCGTGGTCGACTAAGGCCTATTCACCCTGATTTCAGGGTAGGCTTAAGCCCCTCGGCACCCCTCAGTTGGGATATATGAGCTGTAAACAGTTTGTTACTAGGATCATCTGTACTAATCTGTAGAAATGGTTAAAGAATCTAGCATTAGGGCTATATACATACAGTTTTTTATTGTTATCAGTTGCACGGTCTGAGGCGGCTGATGCAGGGTGACTCGCGGCACCCGAAGGCGCCTCTAGGCAACAACTTCAGGCCGCCGCAGCCACTACACCACCGCGCTGTCAGGACCAACATCGACTTTGATCTGAGCAAGGTACGCCGTGGATACAGATGGGAAATATGGAAATAACTGTCATTTCAACCGCTAAAGTCTGCAAAAGTATCATTACCTCCTTCATTAACCGCAAGGAGTGGCGAGGCGAGCTGGTTGCCTACTATGGAGTGGAGAATGGCAGGGTATGGCCCAGGATCTGGACCAGTGGAAGGGGGCGAGAGAGGTCTTTGCCCTGCAGTGAACAGACACCTCGGGCTGATAAATAAATAGCTATAAAGGCTAGTAATACAAATAACCGTACGTCTTCTACTCGGTCATGTAAAGTGTTTTGAGTTCTCTCCAACTTACCTTTCTATGTATGGATGAATGCGTTGTTTTCATGACATAGCGTTATCGCGGTTATCGCTATCATTTTAAAAGCTAACTACAATATGTTTCGAAATTGTGCTATGGTTAAATCGTTATTTTGTTTAATTAACTGTTGCGTTTTTATTACAGTATCCCGGAAAAACTTGCCCAAGCATGCACCGAAACATGCACTATAAAGGTGAGTCCTCTCAGCAATACGATACTTAATTAATAACATTGGACGCACAATTAATGAATGCTTTTCATTTTCAGCCAAAAGCTGGACACAATATTGAGCAGTAAAATAACGACGGTAGGCATTCGTGTAACTATAGATAAATATATCTAGCCTGTAGGAAATTAAAACGCTATGAATAAGAACTGTGTAATATATTTTCGTGTACAGTCTTATTGTCATTTTTTGCTTTTAATAAATAAATCTACATAATGTACCATACTTAAGCGTGTTTAAGGATGATTTATAATTGTACCTAATTAATAGAATGAAAGGTTGAGTATTTGTTAATCCCTAGACTTCCTGTAGATGTGGTTTAGACTTAGGTTTTTAATACTTACTTATCGATAATTTTAAATTAGGAGACATACATAGATACATAATTTCGGATAGATATCTTTGATCTCACTGTCAATATGTTAGCATTTAATGTAGTATAATATAATATTATAGTGATAGCGAAACGAGTATATTATGAACGGTTTTGTATCCTGTACATTAGTAGACATTATTATCACATTATCAAAAATATTGTTTGTTACGATAGCTGTTCTATACATATATACAACTCTTATCATGAAATACAATTTTAGTTACTGCCTTAAAAATAAATAATTTTAAAATTGATCTTTGATGTGTGCTGATTATTACAAAAATATATTTTTTAATCAAAAGAAGTATCGTAAATATCTCAGTTTTGTTTTAAACTTAAACTAGTTCAATTACTATCTAAGATCAATTATTTAGAAAAGATTAACCATATCAAATTTATAAAGAGTAAAATCGACTGTATTTGTATAACTGTAACTGCTATATTAGTACGGCTTGCTAGCTAGAAAATATAAGGATATCGGTCCCATCTGGCAGAAAGTACGAAACTTGGCATGAATGTAGCTGTTATATATGTGCTTCAATATCGATATGGAAACACTTCGATAAATTATTGTTTCCCCCCTTTCCTCCCCCTTTTATCTCCCTCATTCTGGTTTTTTGAATTTTATACTAAAACGGTACGTCTGAGGAGTTTACTTTTCAGAGACCAAATCATCGTCGATAAATTGCCTACAAAACGATACTACATTTTATAGTGCTAAGATTAATGTATTTCTATATACAGCCATCAACGTTTTATGAAATTTTAAAAACAGGCACACTTTTTTCTTCCTTACTTCATTTATAGGAAAACGACAAGAGTGGTGATAAAATGGCCTAAAGAAGTCAACTACCTTATACATTAAGCTAAAAAATGACATTTATTTCATAGTCGTAAAGGCATTACTTCTAGAGTTACAGCTCACCGCGTCTGACTCAAGTACTCTTTTTTTTACCATCTTTCTGTTAACTTTGTTTCGCGTAGATTAGATTCAGATTTTCCAATTAGAAATAAAACAGTCCATGTATTAATCCAGGCCACAGTCTATTTACATGTAAAACTAGCTGTCTGCTCGCGGCTACGCTTGCGTTGTGTTTCGACATTTCCGTAGTAATTTTTAACTATCCCACTTTTTTCCGTGATTTTAAAGTATCCAACATGTTGACCGAGTATATAAGGTACCACCATGCAAAATTTCATTTCAATAGGTCTAACAGTTTCGGAGATAAGCCCGTAGAATGTACTGCGCCGTATGAGTTACTAAAGTTTTTAACTATCCCACGGGAACTTTTTAATTTTCTGGGATTAAAAGTATCTAAGATGTTGACCGGGGATATAAGGTACCACTATACAAAATTTCATTCAAATCGGCCGAATAGTTTCGGAGATTAGCCCATACAAACAGACAAACAGAGAAACAAAAATATAAAAAAAAATCTGGGTATGTACTATATCGCTTCTTACATCCCCTTGAATAGGTTTAAAGCTATTTTTTCTACGTACAGATTTTATAGATTTTTTTTGTTTCTCTTTGTACGGGCTAATCTCCGAAACTACTCGACCGATTTGAATGAAATTTTGTATAGTGGTTGGTACCTTATATCCCCGGTCAACATCTTAGATACTTTTAATCCCAGAAAATTAAAATGTTCCCGTGGGATAGTTAAAAAACTTTAGTAACTCATACGGCGCAGTATATTCTACGGGCTTATCTCCGAAACTGTTAGACCGATTGAAATGAAATTTTGCATGGTGGTACCTTATATACTTGGTCAACATGTTGGATACTTTAAAATCACGGAAAAAAGTGGGATAGTTAAAAATTACTACGGAAATGTCGAAACACAACGCAAGCGTAGCCGCGGGCAGACAGCTAGTTTTACATGTAAATAGACTGTGGCCTGGATTAATACATGGACTGTTTTATTTCTAATTGGAAAATCTAAATCTAATCTACGCTAAACAAAGTTAACAGAAAGATGATATTCTAAAAAGGTAAAAAAAGGAGTACTTGAGTCAGACGCGGTGAGCTGTAACTCTAGAAGTAATGCCTTTACGACTATGAAATAAATGTCATTTTTTAGCTTAATGTATAAGGTAGTTGACTTCTTTAGTCCATTTTATCACCACTCTTGTCGTTTTCCTATAAATGAAGTAAGGAAGAAAAAAGTGTGCCTGTTTTTAAAATTTCATAAAACGTTGATGGCTGTATATAGAAATATATTAATCTTAGCACTATAAAATGTAGTATCGTTTTGTAGGTAATTTATCGACAACTATTTGGTTCTTCAAAAGTAAACTCATCAGTCCTACCGTTTTTGTAGAAAATGAAAAAAACCAAAATGAGGGAGGTAAAATGAGGGAAAAAGGGGGGGGGGATCATTTCTCAGCGTGTTTCCATATCGACATTGAAGCACATATATAAAAGCTACATGTATGCTAAGTTTCATGCTTTCTGCCAGATGGGACCGTAATTCAGGTTAACAAGCCGTACTATATGGCGTCTATAGCTTTAAACCCCATTGAATGAATATCTTAGAAATAAATTATGATTGCATAGCAAAGTAATGTTAGCCTTTATAAAGTGTGTATCGCCCGGCTTTCCTCTAACAACGTTAGAAATAAACTATAATTTAAATAAATACATCTTATCAAAAATTATTGTTTTTTGAATCATCCTTTTTACAGCTAAGTTATTACTTTTCTTATTCATTTTCTTTTTTTTATGTATGGAATAAAATATTTATCCTATTTATAAAAAAAATCAAATGAACTTTTCAATACCTACAGAACCATGTCGGTTGAGCGATCCCTTCTCTGAATAAACAGGTAATTTAAATTCTAACTGAGTCTACGTTAGTCTACTTTTAGAAGTAGTAACTTAATTCAATCTGTTCTATTGTATCATTTACTTTTCTCTTACTCGTATAGGACATTTTTTTCTTAACTACCAATTCCACGAAAAAATATTATTCTTAAGATGACACAAAATAGGCAAAAAAAAAGATGGCTTAATCAATAAATATATATAAAATTTAACTTTATTCATTTATTATACAAAAACGCGCCAAACTGCAGGAGGAGATTGTTGGCGCTGCCCACATTTTTCTTATTAAGTAATGAAATCCTTACAACTTCTAAACTACGCCATATTGCAGCATAAATAAATGAATATCCTTTATTTAACAGATACCAAACTGTCTTGTTAACAGGAGATTAAGATATCGTGAAATAAATCTGCGCGTTTTCCCCGGCTGGCGTTATTGGGAAAGTTGGCCGCCCCGCCGCGCCGCGCTAATAGAGTTACACTAATTGACCTCATTAAAAATAATATAATAGCTCACAATCGCTTCACTACCTTTATAATAGCTCCAGCACGTTGTTAGAACATCTACTATAAGATACCTAGTATTTAAAAACATAAGCGGGTATTATGATGATACTACATTTATCTTAGAAACGGCCATATTAAAGAATATGGTTAAAGTCGTAACCAAAACCAAATCTACCTCTAAAAGCAGTTACAGTGAAAGACTATTCACATAGAGTGAGGAAGATAATTTTTTTGGCCATCCATCATGCTTGACTTTAGAGTGCAAAAAAGTAAATACAACTTTAGAAAATAGTAAAACAGGTGTGGAGGGTGGTGGGATAATTTTAAATTACTATTTGTGTTTTATAAACGCTCTAAAGTTAAATATTCATTATTCAACCATAGTTAAGTATAATTTATATATTATGCTTGACTTTAGAGTGCAAAAAAGTAAATAAAACTTTAGAAAATAGTAAAACAGGTGTGGAGGGTGGTGGGATAATTTTAAATTACTATTTGTGTTTTATAAACGCTCTAAAGTTAAATATTCATTATTCAACCATATTTAAGTATAATTTATATTAAACATCTGCAAATTATTTTAAAATAAATTGCTAAAAAATATATGCATGTGCAGAAAATCTATATAATAAAACAGTAGAGGTCGAAAATCTGTACATAGAAAAAAAATGCTAAAAACCGAGTCAGGGGGATGTAAGAAGTGATATAGAACTTATCCAGATTTTTTTAGATTTTTTTGTTTCTCTGTTTGTCTGTTTGTCTGTTTATCTGTTTGTCTGTTTGTCTGTTTGTACAGGCTAATCTCCGAAACTGTTGGACCGATTAGAATGAAATTTTGCATGGTGGTACCTTATATCCCTGGTCAACATCTTAGATAGTTTTTACCGCGGGAAAATATCTCATTCCTACGGGAAAATGGTTCAATAAGTAAAAGTTTCTAATTTCTCAAACACGACGTATCCTTGAAATTTGCTACATGGGGGTTTTTAGGTATAAAAAATAGAGAAACAATTTTTTTGGGATTTTAAAAGTAACAAATTCAGTAATATTACTTCAATAAACACGTTGGCTGCAGAATTTAATTCTCAAAAAAATCAATAGATGGCGTTTTACGAGGCTTCTTCACTAACATTCTAAACTACAAAATTAGTTCTTCGATCCTTTTTTTGATGATCGTGTTGGTTGAAAATGTTAATTATAAATTATATATGTATATATTATACAGCGTGTAAATGAAAAATTAGGAAAATATTAAAGGAAAGGTCTGGGGCATTAAAGCGCCATTTTAAAAAAGTGAACTGTGAAAAGTTTCATAAACTAGATTATATGAACAATGCGAGGCGATTCGGATTTTACGTAAAATGATTTTGATAAAGGTTCTCTTAACATTCAAATGACAGGTGAAACACCATATCATTATATTTGTTTTTAAATAATATAACTACAGCTTTTTCTTTTACAATCGGATATTTTACGCTATTAATTAATTAATATCGGCAATCATCTGCAAGTCGCCCTATTGCGAAAGTGGTGCGCGATACAATTTGTCAATAACCGCGCTTTTAGGCGCCCTGGGGGCCTAAAAGCGCCATATAAGAAAAGTGAACTGCGAAAGGATTCATAAATTGAATTCTAACAGAACCGCGAGCCGATTCGTATTTAACGTAAAATGGTCAATTCTTATTACAGTTCACTTAGAATTCAGCTTTCTGGTGAATCACCGAACATTCTTGTTTTTAATAAAAATATTAGTACTTGTGTTTTTAGAAATATTATGAAAATAAATAAACAATAGGTAATAATAAAAAATAAAGCCCCCCTTTATATTAATTTTACTTCATTAATTAATAATATTAATTAAAAAAATAATAGTAAAGCACGCCTTTTTATTTTTTTTGTAATAAAATAATAGAAATGACGAAGGGGACATCTTTTAAAATATGTTTTCCAAATTTAATATAATATTAAAAAATACAAAAGGGGGGGCATTTTATTTTATTTTTATTTATTTCCTAATAATTTTTCAATTAAAAAAATAAATAAAAAATGGAAAAAGGGGCAACTAATTTAATTTTTATAAAATTTCAAAATTAAAATTAATATTAAATAATAAAAAAATACAAAAATTAAAAAAGGGGGGCATTTTATTTTATTTTTTTATCAATAAATAAAAAAATACAAAAATTAAAAAAGGGGGCCAATTTATTTTATTTTTTATTTTTTTATAAAATATCAATATTAAAAATAATAATAAAAAGTAAAAGGGGGGGTATTTTATTTAATTTTATTTATTTTATTTATTTCTTAATTAAAAAAAGATTAATCAAAAATTAAAAAGGGGGGGCAATTTATTTTATTTCATTTCATTTTATTTTTATAATATTAAAATTTTTATTTTTTTTAATAACAGAAAATACAAAGACAATATGATTTGTTAAGTGAAGTGACCATTTTATGAAAAATCCGATTCACCACCATAGTATATTTTTTTAAATATTAAGCATAAAAATTTATTTTTAATTTAAATTTTGTTTGTATTTCAATTTCTGAAATATTTCACATATAATAATCTCAATATAAAGACATTAATCATGTTTTTAATCAAATATGAATTCTAAAATGTTCCTCTTGACTAACATTTTAGAAATCATTAAATGAATCGTCATATGATTCACCAAGAGTGACCATTTTACGGATATGTATGGAAAACCAACAATATGAAACGAATCTCTATTCACGCTTCTAATGAATTGGAATACGATTCCTCCATAACTCGCCGTTTTACGAAAGTGGTGCGCGAATTGCGATATGATTCGTCAATAACGGCGCTTTTAGGCCCCCTGGTCTTTTTTAAAACTTTTCTCAGAAACGATAAATATAGTTTTCCATACAAGCTGTTCGACTGAAATGATATTTTTACGGGAATTTCGATTGATGTATTATTTTCCGAGAGACTTTTGGGAAAGTGCTCAAGACCGTTGACCGAGTGTGTCCTTTCAGTGATTGCTAAGCCGTCACCCGAGAGCGTCGTTGGCCAAGTGGCTAGGCCCGTTGACTTTCATGCAGAATATCACTGGTTCAAACCTCGGCACGCACCAATGTGTTTTTAATTTTCGAATTCATACGTACCCATTTATCCAACGCTCTTACGGTGAAGGAAACATCACGAGGAAACCTGCACACACCTGCGAAGTAATTCATAGGTTGTGTGTGAGGTTGACTAACCCGCACTGAGCCAGCGTGGTCGCCTAAGGCCTATTCACCCTTATATCAGGGTATGCTCGAGCCCCTCGGTGGGGACATAAAATATATGAGTTATTAACAAAGCCGCCACCCAACCTGCATCAAATTCAATGTAAATAAACAAAAATTAATCAACGAACCTGACAACATTCAAAATAAATTTTATTATAGTTACACATTAAATTATCTAATTAACTATTATTGTAAAATAAAACCGCAGAGGTTGAAAATCTCTAGATAGAGAAAAAATGCTAGAAACCGAGTCAGAGGGATGTATAAAGTGATATAGAACTAATCCCGTTTTTTTTTTGCCTGTGTGTACGGGCTAATCTCCGAAACTGTTGGACCGATTTGAATGAAATTTCGCATGGCGGTACCTTATATTCCCAGTCAACATTTTAAATACTTTTAATCCCGGAAAATAAAAACTACGGTAACTATACGGCTCAGCACATTGTACGGGCTTACCTACGAAACTGTAAGACCTATTTAAATACAATTTTGCATGGTGGTACCTTATATCCCCGGTCAAACATCTTGGATACTTTTAAACGCAGAAAATTAAAGAGTAATAATAGTTACTCCGGAGAAGTCGAAAAACAACGCGGGCGTAGCCGCGGCCAGACAGCTATCTCTAATAATTAAATTGTAGAGATCAAATATCTGTACATAGAAAAAAAAAGATGAAATTCGAGTCAGGAAGATGTAAGAAGTGAAATAGAACATATCCAGATTATTTTTTTTGTTGCTCTGTCTCTTTGTCTGTTTGTAAGGGCTAATCTCCGAAACTATAGGACCGATTCAAATGAAATTTTACATGGTGGTTCTTTACATCCCTGGTCAATATCTTGGATACTTTAAATCGCGAAAATTAAAGAGTTTACGTGGGATAGTTCACAATTACTACGGAAAAGTCGGAACACAATGCGGGCGTAGCCGCGGGCAGACAGCTAGTTAATAATAAATCACATCAAAACAACTTGTGCTGCATTCAGAATTAAAGGAAGTGTAAACGGTTTCGAAAAAGGTAAAAGCATGCCTACGCAAGAATGAAAAAAGAAGTTTATAAAAAGGTAGGTAAAAAATGAGGTGCTCTATCTTCGTTATGCACACAAAAGGAATCGATCAAACTTTTGTCCCTATGAAAATGGAGAACAAAGTCAAAGTCGACTCTATATTTTCATTTGTTTTCCGCAAACTTTGTGTTTCTTGTGCGATATTCATGGAGGATGTTTTTTTGGTCCCAATCCTTGTTTGATATGATTCGGGGGTGTTTACACGGGCGCTAAACGTACCTACTCGAGGGGGCGCGAGTTGAAACTCGACTCGAGTGCCGCTTCAAGACGAGTGTGAGCGCCGCTTCAGCTCAAGTGTATTTGCTTCTAATTCGAGTGACAGAGATTTGACGGCGACACGTATGCATTGGAAAATTAATGAGGTGACACATATGGGTGATACATAATATTTATTTCTGCATATACAATTATTTATTTATGTACCTACAGATAATATGATTATACATTTTTTAATCGGTACGCATATTTTGTGTAGGTACATACATAGTCAGTATCGTTACAAGATCACATTAGACGAAAAAAATATATTATATTTATTTTTACATATTTTGACACCTTTTTAACCAATAAAGGAATGAATTTAAAAACCGCCAAAAAACGCATCCTATTAATTATGTCGAAGGGAGTTTATACGAAGAAAATTTGAGTAAATTAAAATTAATCTCATTCAAAATTGGGCACCTATTTTATGCGTAAAATGGTGATATATTGTTATTTCTGTATGAAACATGACAAAATAAAAAATATACGGGATTTTTAGTTTTTCATAATCTATAGACATAGATAGATAGACATCTAGATTATTAAAAAAAATGTCTATCTAAAATATGCGCACTAATTAAAAAATAGGCTTGCAAAACATCGTACAAATAAGTTGCCAGCCACCATTGAGCTACTATTGTACTAGCGTACTTGTACGTAATTTCACAATGCAAGCCATAAATCAGTACAAATACAGATGACTTTTGCAAATTTCAAAGTTAAACTAACCACATTATGATTTCATGTTGTTACAGGGGTAGTTTATGGCGTCGTAAAACGTATGCATTTATAATATATGTTATAGTTGGAACGATATGCAAGCTGAAAGTAAAACTTGCACGGCAGCGGGTGGCAAGCGCCGTGCATTCCAGTGTTACCAGCTTTATGCAAATATCCCGTGTATTTATAAGTAAGGATAGGACTGTGGCTACAACGGTACGAGTTTTCTAAAAGCTTACTTATAAAAAATGCCATCCCTGTAATCATTTGATCATAAATGACTAATTGTAATTAATGGACTAGAATTATTTATAGCACTCTACCATAAAAAATAATATTAATATAATTAGATGAAATTATTTGTTGCCCATAACCGCAATTTAATGAAATAAAATCAGGTACCGTGTGGCACCTAACTTTGCTTTTTTTCTTTGCTTCTAACGTAATACCAAAATATTCTTGCTTAATTTATTAAATTAAAATGAATAACGTGCTTGTACGTACATATTTAATATTTTGTAGAATAGGTAGGATACAATACAAAAGCTCTATTTGTTCCTTATCAGCCGAAAAACTTTAGATTAAGGTTTAAAAATCTCTTTTTTTTGTTTTTTCAGTTACAGAATAGTTTCCCGTGATGTCATATATCATTATGTAATTTTTATCACAATCTGTTTAGGCGTTCAGGCTAGGTTCCTTAACGGAAAAACACGGTTACTGTTGCCTCATTACCGGAAGCATAAGCAGTGACTACTTTAATTATTTTCGAGTTTATAATATTTTTGTAGAAATAACATGAGTGACCGTGAACATGTTCATAAAGTGTAAAGGCAATGAAATTCAAAGCACGAGTGAGCTATAACACGTGGAACAATGGCCGGCGAGGCGGCCGATCGCGCCCGTTGGGGACAAACATATTTCTATAAAAAATTTACAGCAGCGTTTGTATTCCGCGCTGGCTTTGAACGCAACACGCACACCGTTTTTAGTCAATATTTACCCTCACTTTTTAACGTGAATAAACACCAGCATTTTTGAAGCATTTGCTATTACATCTGGTTATAATTAAACATTTCGAAGGTTTTTCGTGAAAAGAAGATCTTCATTAGTGTTCATAAACTCAAAACTTAAATGTTATTGCTACTTTTTTTTACTACCTCCAATTTATAATCGTACGTAGCATAACGTATACAAGTGCAAGAGAGAAAAACCATAATACTGACTCCATATCCGAATAAAAGAAACATTGTTCTCCATAATGCTTCAAACCATACGCAAAAGTTGTGACGAGCGTTGTTGATGAAAAAGTAAAATATCAATATTGAAAGGCTTCAAAAACTTTTCGTCGAGGAAAAATGTTCTGAAGGAAAGAAATCGGCTTTTACACTCGGACTAACTCTTTATTTGTACGGGTGATCCCCGGGGGTAAAAGTTAAAAACAGCTTTCACCGGCCGACGCGTTTGAATAAGTTTCAGTGAAGTTTTATTGAAGTTGTAACCTTCGGCCCCATTTGATATATGTACCCCGCATCTGGAGCGCGCCGCGGCCAAACTTAGTGCACTCGTAAATTATTCAACCCCTCTCTATGTACTTGTCGTTTTCGGCTGTTGTTCGAACAACGCTGATATTTGCCCTAACGTTTCACATGCCTTGTTACACAAATGTTATCTATGGAATTGCTTATAAGCAAGTGTTATTACTGTCAACGTATTTATGCCTACTATTTCACCTCATTGAAGAATTTCAGTATGCGGAATATTAACCCTGATATAAAGTGATGAGTAATTTCCTTTGTAGCCTCGAGCATTATTCAATAGGCCACGAGCCTGCGGCGTTGAATTATGTTGATATGATTTATCTCACCAATACGCCATTATGAGCTTTAGGTCTGACAACGCTGTCATGAATAGATTACTAAGGTGCATCTGACAAAGGCTAATAACATTGCATGCTCAGCGCGACAACGCTACGTGGCTACGAGAGTTGCTACGACGACGCTCAGGTGCTACGCCGCTTGGTGCTACGCGAGCGTGGGAACAACGGCCACATGCTGTTCTCGTCTTGGCAATATTAGCAAACCTCTACATAATTTTATCCAGTCTCGGTCATAAATATACAGGTAAGCCGTTATTGTTCCAAGGAAGCGAGTGGTACCCGCTTGCTACGGACGCCACAAAACCACCGTCTACTCGTAGACATACCGTAACAAATGGCGCAGCCGTGTGCTTACAGCGCAAACTACTCATGTTAGTGGGTAACTTTCATCAATAATGTAAAGACTGAAGGCACTTTCTTTTGATCTCTAGTGGCATAATAAAAATGAAAATTTATGAAAATATTTTCTAAGACCATCGTTTTGAGGCAGATTGCAAAAAGGGTAAGATAATTAAATTTAAATTAAGAGAGACAATGATTTGAAAAATAAGTCTAATCCAGAGGCTTGGCGGAGGCTGCGCCGGTTCCCACGGCCGGCGGCGGCGGCCACAGACATGCGACGTTTATTAAGCGCTTCACCTTTTTGTTACCTGCTGAGAGATTTATTACTTTTAATTATTTTTCATTGTCTGCTCTGCACGTCTCCCGGCCATCGTGTTAAATTACATGCTTACTTACAAGGAAATGATTTACTGCTAAACGTCACGTTATTTACGATTTAAGAACACAAAAGTAATTGTTTCGCTTTTAATGTTAATAAAACCAGATTTCTTTCGTGTAACAATTGTGATTTAATCTGTATAATGATCCCTTTAAATCGGGTTAGGTTACGATTCATTTATTTATTTTTTTATTTATCTTAATATATAATTATCTTACAGCAGACCCAGAAAGAGTGCACAAAACAGAACTTTTTTACACTAGTATTCATGTAGGTACGAGAAAAGCTGAAACACTTAATTATATAAGTACTTAGTTTCAATTTATAAAACATTATTCACTAGACGTGTGTAAATATCAAACAGATACATTATGAAAAGTTCAAAACCGTTTATACAAAATCGTAAATAATAGCCTTTACGTTAGTTAATAGTATACTATCAATGAATGAATAAACAAATCTATCACCTAAACACCTGTGGCAAACAAGCTTTTCCGCCGATATAGCATGGCTAAAACAAGAGGTCGCTCATCGGTATTCAATGCGAACTCAGAAGGGTTCATTAAAATGCGCCAGACAATAAACGGGTTCCCGCGGGACCTTTTGTCACCGGTCGAGTTTAACCGCATTTCAATCTGCTGTTCGTTATTATTGCCCTCATTGTTTGCGGTCTGTTGGCCAGGGATGACCGGCGGGCGCTGGCCTTTTATGCAGAATATATAAATACATTCGAATGTAAGCTTGTTCTGACTAAGTAGCGTAAACTGTAAAGGAACGCAAAAATAATTATAAAACTTAAAACAAAGGTTTTCGAAAAATCTTTTAACTATGAAAATAATTTTAACATGTTTATTTCCCACGAAAGCATCATAACATGAAACTAACTTCCGAGGCAGAACATCTTCTCTTTAATCCTATCAAGATGTTGCACAAACGCAAATTTTATTCACAGCCGTGTATCTGCAAAGTCAAGGAAAACCGATTTTCCTTATAGAAATGGAGACGGAAACCATTCACTTTGTGATATATGTGCAACCGAGTTTATGAGCAAAATAATGCACATTTACAAACTGTTCAAAAATAAGCTGCTTTAAATATTCAATTTAAGGAGACTTTGCTTTAGATTGTGTATAACAATCGCTTTATGAGCAAGAAGTGTCAATCCATTTGGACGCATCTGAATGGAAACTATCTGTTCCACATGGATACAGATTTGTCTAAGCTCTGTATTCCGAGGGCAATGCACAGAGACCGAAATTAAACAGAAGATTCTATTCCTAGCTAGGTAGGTAGGTATTCCTCTTTCGTGCATATGCAAGGCTCTAAAAGACCTCATATTTGGGTTAATTTATAATGTTACCTCTCGGCGCTTGCAGCCGACGACGCCCAGGCGCTGTTCTCCATATCTATGGCTCCCTGGCCCGCCCCGTGATTTCCATATGAGAGTGCCTTTAAATTTACTAACACTATTAATTTTATACTCATTTCGCTTTTAGGTACATAAATTTGTGGTACGATAAAATTAATTTATTTAACAGATCAAATTGATATTTCATATAGGACAAATATTACATTACATTTTCATGTTTCCAGATATTACTAAGAGAAGTGATGATGTCGTAAATAAAAAAATCAAGCCTATAACAGTCCACTGCTGGACTTCTGGGAAGGGAGAGCCTTCACTTCTTCCAGAAAACGCAACACATCAAAACAGTTGGGCCTATTAATTCACACTTTTTACTAAGTGAAACTTTAAAATTTTCTGGACAATAGGAAAACTTGAAAATACTGGATTAGAACATTAAGACACAATCATTTCGTGTCAGCTAGTTAAAGACTGGTAGGTATAAAGACTGGTAGGCAGAAACGTAAACGTAAGCTAAGCCAAGAGTAGAGGAGTTCCACAATATGCGTCTCAAGCATACGTGTAAGATATTCAGCGAACAGACAGCCCACAGGGGCGATTCAAAAGGCGCTCAAAACGGGGAGATCCGAGCCGTAAAATGGGATTTCATGCATGCGTTGGCCTGTGTGAACAAATATGTACGGTTGACAACGTACGACCTTTGCCTATAACCCTTCGCGAAAAAATGATTTTTCATTCCGGGCTCAAAGAGTTACAGAAAAACTAGTACTAACGATACCTCACTTATTCTTTACACGCGAAGCCTTTACAATATCACGGGTTTATTTTTTGTTCGAAATAATGTAGTGGTCTAACACCCTCAAACGATATAATCCGCCCGCGGGCGGAGTCAAAAGCGCACTCCGTAAACTTCCTAGTCCGCCCATGGGCGGATCCGATTCTCGACTTTAAAATCTGCTTTTTACGGCTAAACCATGAAAAAATCGCTTGTACGGTGTATTGACAAGTGGTAGAGCGTTTATCAAACAATATAATGGCACATTCACTTCACTAGTGCCAGTACAAAAAATTTAAAAAAAAAAAAACCGAAAGTGACAGTTTGTATGAGCGTTGTGGAAGTGTATTGTTTATTTACAATTTACAATAAGAATTTACCACAAATGAGGTCTAAACTCGACTAATAAGTGTTCTAAAGTGAATAAGTGATGTGCCAGAAGAATTTCTAATAAGAATTATGTGTTTTCCAATTAGAAAAAAAATACGAAAATTTCCTTCAGCATAATGGTAAGTTTTTTCCATTGTTCGATTTTCAGTAGGATAATAACGGATAAATACCGTAATTTACCTAAAAAGCAAACAAAAAACAAATAGTTCAATCAATTATCTGCAATATTCTCATATTTCATCAAGATAACCTATAATTTTGCAGAGTAATCTTGGTTCTTGCAAAACCTTGCAAAAAAAATTGCAAAAAAGAAAGGCGGCCATTAATCCTTGCCGAATTAGCGGTAGTAGCAGAAGTTAGGTGGGTCCGATCGTAGGTAACATAGAAAGTAATAATTATACACCACATACAAACAATAAAGCTAATTTATAATATTTTAAAAAATAGGTTCCTTTAAATAGACGGTTTAAGTTTTAAAAAAAATTAACGTCATTAAATTGTAGAACAATTATGATACAATCTTAAAAAATAATATTTATTAAAACGTAATTTTCTGAATTGTGGACTTGACATCACAAGAATACTTTTTATCTTCCTAAGTATAACCTAAATTCTATTCCCACGATACCTGGAATGATATATAGTAATCAGCACATAATAACAGAGTAATGATCCTAATGCAAACATTCGCTTGGTAGTTGAAAGGGGTTGAATTGCTAAGTCAATATTGGAGTGAACGCAATATCTAGAGGATAATGGGTAAATAATAGCGGTGGTAGAGCTTGTGCTTGAACTATCACAGTGCAGGTGGGTCTCGGATGTTAGATTATCTCGCGCCATGCGGGCTTCATTCAAATACCTCGCTTTGTCTAGACTAGACATAGATGCGTCAATACGCATATAGATCAATTCTAGGCTCGCACCAATACACCAAAAACCATGTATAAAATTCTAATATACGTATATTCTATAATGTATGTACCTGTAAGTTAACAAAAATATATTGTAATGTATCTATGTAAGGGAAAATTTTACAATTTTCTTTAAATTGGGTACATTAACTCTTCAACATAATAAATATTACACATATTTTAGCGTTTAAACAAATTCACCCTCTATAATGGTCAACAAGGATTAAAAAAGAAGAAAAAAAAAAGAAATTTACGATACCTGCTGACTAAAAAAATATGCGCATTGACTCCGAAGTAATCCTGCGTATACACGTATGCGTGTCCTGTATATATAACATAGTTCCTTTTTTAAACAAACAACTCAAAACGAGATTCTTCTACTGAATAACATAACAATGTCACATCACATTTGATCTCCTTCTCTATAAATATAAATTAAGCGTACGACTCTAATTCAATAGCCATTCGGGGAGTGTTAATAGCCCAGTCGGTATCTACAGGTATTGAACACAAGATTTCATTACGCGTAGTGGCCAGTATCGTCTTTATAGTGTCATAAAGGGGGAAATAACATTAAAGGGGGTGTAAAAACCACGACCTGTGGCGCTGCATTCCAAACAATACCTTTCCAGCCATTTCATTTTAAGCTTTCTTAGTATCTGTAAACAAGTTTCAAAATTGAATGACAACTACAATAAAACTAAACTTAACAGAATAATCAAATTGTAAAATTATGCTTGTTACTAGTACTTGTTTCACATTAGTTAATGGGGTACATACACTCGAGCGGTTTCACTCACATGAGCATCTTCAGGGGTCACATTATTCTAATATTTATTTATTAACACACATTTTATTTCCCTTTTCCCTCCTATCATTCCTATTGATAGGCATTAAGTTGTACCGCACTCTTTTATATTCTACTAAATTATGCAATGTTTTCACAGTTTAATTATTATACTTACATAATTCAATAACAAACCGATGCCAGTGTTATAGGTATAAATATGTACGTAGAATACTCTTAAAATGTCGTAAATAAAGTAAAAGATAAAGTGGGTATTAAAATGAGGCCGAGATTAAGTTATATTCAAAACAAACAAATAGAATATAGGTTAGATAGGTTACTAGTTGAAGTTGACCTTAACCATGACCGGATACACTTTAACACAAGAAAGGTAAAATCTATAAATAGTGGCCTGTTGAAATTGACTCAATCCATTAAAAGGGTATCTACAGCGAAGTTTAGAGTGATCACCCTATATTCGTATGGTAACATTAAAATTAACACACAGCTAATTGATGTAAACAACATAGGGTTGACACTAATGGAAGTAAGGTATCACTCCCTTTAATTGGCCATACATGCGCTGAGGTTAGCGCGTTAATTGGTGCTAATAACGTCGGTCGGGCTATATACAGACTACCTACACAGAACAGGCGGGCTGCGGTACAGTCGAGTTTATGTGCATCCCTTAACACAGATAGCGCCCACTTTCTATGGGACAGGCTGCATATGAACTCGGATATTGTCTTGCAGCTTGTAAGTGACGGCTCAGCAAATACTGTAAGGACATGCTCAGATCAAGCAAATTCGACACTCTTATATAAAATAGTTGTTACTAGCTGTCTGCCCGCAGCTACGCCCGCATTGTTTTTCGACCTTTCCGTAGAAATATTTAAATTTTACGCGAGATTTTTTTAATTTTCCGCGATTAAATGTATCTTACATGTTGACCGAAGATATAAGGTACTATCGTGCAAAAATTTCATTCATTTTTTGATTAGCCCGCACAAACAGACAAACAGACAAACCAAAAAATTGAAAAAACAGCTTGATAAGTTCTATATCACATCTTACATACTATCAATACTATCTAAACTCAGTTTTTTGGTTTTTTTTTTATATGTACAGATTTTCAACCTCTACATTTTTATTATATAGATAATCGGAAAGTTAAAACGCAGACGTTAACTTATTTTTAATTCCGAGAAAAGTTTATTTGGAGAAGCTAAACCTTTTGGACTTTGCGCCGTTCTATTTACATCGATAGAAGCGACGCGCGTGTTCATCTTACCTTGCTCTTAAGCGTACTCTAAATATTATTATTAATTTGGGAGCACGGCACTGCCATCGTTATATTAATTTTGCCTGTTAGATTTAGCTAAGTATCACACAGTATTACATTTTCAATTTATTCATTATGCAATAGACTTTCAATGTAATAATAGTAACCAATATTATAATTACGCATCGACCTATCAAACTAGGTTTTAATGAAGAGTTGTGTGATTAGTAAGGTAATAAAATAACCACTACAATTCATAAATTCAGACGTAATTTAGACGCGCAGTTTCATAATTAAATACATCTTTCTAAACAATGTAGCGTTTCTTTGAAACAAGATTATTAGCTTTTTATAGCATCCACATGGCTTGCACAGTACATATTAATGTAAGTACACTTTGAAATTTTGATGGTTAAGAAGCCTTCTGGAAAATATTTTTTAAGCAGGGGTGTCAATTTGTGGTTTTCGCTTGGGTCTTGTGGTTAGGCTGAGCTTATGTTTGTTATACATAGAAATTTCACTCAGTTAACTACTGTTGTATAAACAATTAATTAGAAAATCGGTAGCCTCTAGTAGAGTCATTCCTCCAAGAATTTATTCAACCAGTTCCATTTCATATCTGTATATCTCTACGCGTCTACCACCAGTTAACCTTTTAAACACGTGCGTTAGACCACTTCTACACGCGTGCCGTGTTTGCCAAACAGTTTCTCATCCCAGACCTGGGGTAATATGTGCTAAAATCACCCGATTTCATTGCTAATTTATTAATTCATTCATGTTTTTTTAATAGATAAATTTAAAGGTATTATTAGTTACTACACTTGGCAAAGAAAATTATGAAACAGTAAGAACAAGAATTGCAAGGAAGCTCCTCCGTTTGCACGTGGTAAGTAAGAACAATACGGGAAGATAAGTTGGGCAGCTAATACGTTAGTCAGGAACAAAGCGCCTCGTTTGCACCAAGACCAATAGACGGCCAGTGCATTAGTTAAATGGATACGTTCAGGGACGGAGCCAGGAACCAGACACGTTTACATTGCGGAATACACTAATATACCTACTCCTACTATGTTGAGCTAAGAACGGCAGCCATTATAAGTAATACACAAAAAATATTTTGAGACTATGAAATTAACGCTGTGAAAAATGGCCTGTATCTATCAGGCTTCTAGCTGAAATTTAATTTTCTCGCTGTAAAAAAATAGTCTAACTACCAGACGCCTTCCCGATGTAAAGGAAAGTATGTAACTCACATCATCATCATCATTATAATTTCAGCCGAAAGACGTCCATTGCTAGACAAACACATCCCCCAATGATCTGTACAACGATCGGTCCTACGCTGGCGGTATCCAACGGCTTCCCGCGAACCTCACTAGATCGTCGGTCCTATTATAAGTAGGTATTCTTTTCTTTTTCAAGAATAGTTTCCTTAAGAATTTTGCTCAAAACTAGTGACTGTTCTTTCAGTATTTGCTAAGCCGTTACAGACACCCTGAATGAATAAAATTGTATATCTTATCTTTATTTATCTTTACCTGAATACTCCATAAACAGAAGCATTAAGGAAGTCGATGGTTGTTCATTTGAGATATTTCCTATGTTGGGATTCCCTGCGTCCGTTCAACGTGACTGTGCAGGTTTGGGCTTCGCTCTACAGCTCCGTCTAAGTTGCTCTGCAAGTCGAGCGAACTTAGATCACCACTGTTTGAAATCCAATCGCAAACAGCCCACTACTGTTGCAAATTAAACGTCTTTCTGTCAATGTTTTGATATCCCATTTTAATCAAACTTATAACCTAAGTTCTATTTGTTCAAAGATAGTTGCCGCAGGCGCAATCACTATTACGAGTATTTTACTATTAACACTCAAAGATGACGTCGAGTATTGTCTAGTAATAGATGTTAATATACATTCAACGCAATTACATTATACAGATGCAGACGACGTATACAACAAAATAAATCTCCGGCATCAAAATTATATTTTCAAAAATAATTTTAGAAATGTGACCTTTTTGAATAAAAAGCTTATGTAGCTCAAAAAGTAAACCTTCTATTCTTTATTTATAAACTAATAAGAAATAACGATGTTGTTTTACTTCGACCCGACTTGATACTTTAAACTGAAAAACATAATTAATGAAAAAAAAAAACAGTTTTGAGTCCAAGAGATATATTGTGGAAGTCGAGAAAATCTATAATCAGAACGGATACACAAAATGGGACATATTTTGCTAACATTATTGACAGGGAAAGGGTTCTAATAACTTTTTTCAGCGGCAAAACATCTCATTTCTTCGGTAAAAGTAATAACACGGGCGTAGCCGTTGGGCACACAGCTAGTGCATTATTATGTAAACACAAAAAAAGTTAAGCCAAATATTGGTTATATTTAACCAATATTTGTTGCAGTTGGTAACAAGCGGCCTGCTTAGGTGATTAAGTTGGCAGTACTGTGAACGCGCAACGCAACGGTATTATTAGTTAGTATAACTGCACTTTGCATTACAAGCTGTACCATAAAGCTCGCATGGCAATATAAAGCACAGCCCAGTCTTTATGACTTTTAATTACCACTTTAGATTTCATCAACTGGAACATGGCTTTAACTATATCGCCATACTAAATAGTTTATGATTCAATTAGTTTAGTCATTACTTAGCACTTAATACTTTGGCTGTGGATAAAGGTTGACTTTTGAGGCTTTATTTATTAGCTTCATAAGTTGAGTATAAACCTGTAGTATAAACAAATTAAAGGAGATAGACGATACGGGAGACGCTTGAGTCCCTGCCCAAGCGCAATGTTTTTTATTGTATTTAAAATATTGTTATTTATTTTTATATATTTATTATTATTATGCATTACAACTTATCCTTATAAAATAATTACAGTCCCACAAAACTGCATATTAGTTCAATTAAAAATAGTAAAATAAAGGTTTTTAAATAACAGAAAAAAAATTCATAGATTTTAAGAAAATTTTAGTGAATTTATGGAACGCATTGGGTATGAATGACGCTTCCCGCCGGTGGCGATACCTTATAACTCACTGGGTACGGCTGTTCCCGGCACTTCATCTGTGTATAAAAGTGGCCATCTGTGTATTAAGTACCGAACTTTTTGTAACGAAACTCTATGGAGAGCTTCTCAAGTAGTTTACGAAGCAAATGATAGGTGGCCGGTGTAATTTTTTTTTCGATGAGTATTTTTTCTTCGAAGTCAAAACTGACGTCATCTGTTTACAATCGGGGCAATCGGGACTCTGTCGAATTTTGTGGAAATATTAATGAGTTTTTTGTATTTCTGTGAGTGTTTTATATCAAAATGATCGTGAAGTGTTAAGTAATGAGTGTTTTGGAGGATTCCAACATGATTCAAGTGAGTACGCGAAAAAATCCGTTCTAAAAATAGGCCTTTTTTTTTTAGGTTAGGTTTGGTTTTGCCGTGATTATTTTATTAAAAGTGTTTAATAACAGTTTAAATCTATAATACTGCGCATATATGTTGCCCATTTCGATAGCTATCGGCTGTATTTTTTTTAAGAAGAATAGCCTTGTAGTTTTAAAACTATGATGATTTTTCTGCGCCGGGCCGCCGCTCGATTTCGCAAAAACTTGCGCTTGCGCCGGCCGTGACGCTCAAAAGCGTTGCGCGAATTTCGGTTGGACGTTTGGGGCGGGTGAGTGGCGAAAATGATCTATTTATTACTTATGTAGGTAGGTACGTGATTTTTTCCAGCAGCCAAAAAAATTAAAACACTCGCAATTGGGATTTCATCACCCAACTCTTACCAAATTTATTTTTTCATAAAAAGAAAATCAAACTACGTAGATGACCTTTCTGTAGGTACATGAAAGGCATTGGCCAAACGGTTGCACTCTACAATGGCAAAGGTCAAAGTAGTTGTGCTAAATGCAATATTCAGAGCGGGCGATGGGCGTCGAGGGACGCGCAGACAAACGTATGTGTAGCTGATTGCTCTCCGAATAGCACCCTCGCCTCGGCGTGAATCTGCGATGCCGGCTCAGCAGAATTCCACTCAAAAATATTTAAGTATAGCTAGCATATAATATAAGCAAACTGCAAAGCATTGAAGATATTACTTTGACCTGGAATCCGGACAGGCCCTGACTCAGTTTAGGCTCCAGTTACCCTACAAATAATCTTGTAATTTCTTTTGTGCAGTAGTGTTTAAGTTAAATAATATTACTTACCTTTTGTTAGTTTCTTTGTGGACTAAAATAAACACAATAACATTTCACTGCTGGCCTCTATCATATCATAACATAATTCTATTTAGCTTTGAAGGAGGATTAGACATCGCAGTCGTTGTTGATTTACAATCTTAATACTTACCTTTAATCAGCTCCTACGCCACTAGGTAGAGTAAAATATTATGACAGTTCATTTAATCTATAAAAATAAAGTTTGAAGTATGACAAACTTAAGGAAACTAAAATAAAATAAAAACTTATAAAACACACTTTAAGAGCTAAAGTTACACTAAGAGGAAGCGGGCACGGTAAAAATGAAAAATTTAAATCCAATAACTTTAAAGTGGAAGGTGACGGTTTGGAACACGTTTCCGCGCTCACTAATCCCTAGTCCGTTTCAGCCAAGATTCACCATCTATCTTTTATTTACTTAAATAGCAAAGACTGGCATTTTGCAATGCATTACCGCCACTGTTACCCTGACTTTCCTAAATAAATCTGATAAACAGCGATGAGTTGCAAATACGTTTGTGATATTACTGTTATCTGAGCAGAATCCTATTCTAAAAGACTAGCGTCCAAGTTTACCGGCAGTCACAAAGTCTATCTGTCTGAAGGAGCGAGCGACACAATAACTTCGACTCAACTCTTCGAAGAACATTTTTCACCTGTTATGTATAGGAATGATAAAAACGTGCGAAGAATCCGAATGTCGAGCACGTGAGATAAAGAATGTGCGCGGTGCGTAGCAAATAATGTGAGAAAGATCTCAAAGGGTACTAAATCTTTTGATAAATTATTTCGTAACTCCACCACTACCTATAGGTATGTACCTATTCGGTAGTTACGTGCATCAAAATAAAGTAAGGTGCACATTATTCACATCATCACCATAATTTTATCCGGAAGTCGTCCACTGGTGAAAAAAGTCTTGCCTACAATTTTCCACAACGAACGGTCCTGCACTACCACATCTTTAACGGCCCCGTACATAGCCTAGTCGGTAGTACGTCTACTTTCGACGCACAGGGTCGCGGCTTTGAATTCCGCCCAGGACCAACATTCTTGTGTTAGCCTTGTAACTGGATGTTGTATATTTATATATGTATGTATATCAGCTGCCTGACACCTATAGAACAGGCTTGCCTTTTTTGGAGTCTGTTTACCGATGTGTCTGATGTCCCCACATATTTATTTATTTATTTATCTAGCGAATTCGCGCGACCCTTAACAGATTGTCGGTCCACGTAGTGAAGGCCTGCCCACCCCCTTTAAATCTTACAGAATATCATGCAAAATTCACTTTTATGATCATTCTTTCAAAAGGAAAAATACGACATGCTTACATGTATGTTGCAATTTAAGCTATGCATTCGTGCCTTGAGGGCACTGTGGGGATATGCGAAAAGTTTGTAAGGTTAACTTTCCGGTCTCTTACTCCAGCAGAATTAAATTTTAAACTCCCAACTGTCCTCGTGTCGTTGATGGAGTTAAATTTATACTTGAGAGTAGTTTTAGGTACCTTCTGCAAGCATGTTTAAACTTGGTCACTACCTAAAGTTAACAGACGCAGGTTATTTAAAATGTTCAACGAATGGTTCTTATTTCGTCCGTTAACGTCGTCGTCGTTTTTCGTTCGTATATTATGGCCCCTCCGAAAGACTCGACGTCTAAAAGTGATTTGTAAATTCTTATTACGGAAAAAACTTTGACTTTTGACTTTTTTTTACTTTTGCTCGAGTTTACCCTAAAATCAGGGTGTATTGGCCTTAGTCGACCACGCTGGCCTAGTCAACTTTACACATAACCTTTGAATTACTTCGTAGGTAGGTAGGTATGTTACCCCACGATATTTTCCTTCAGCGAATAAATGTACAATATTACTACGAAAATCTAAAACACATTGGTACGTGCCGAAGCTTGAACCTTCGAACTTCCGAATAGAAGTCAACGGCCCTAGCTACTTGGCCACCGCCGCTTCCTTCTTCTTTATGTGAACTAAATAGAAGCATAAAATTGTGTTTGGTTTCGACTACACCAACCTAAACGAAGATTTCGGATTCAAAATGCTGAAATACATTTTGTAGGTAGTATCTAGCTTACGCCGCCGCTGTATCTAGGCACTTTAACATAGAATTTTTATAACCTGCTTCATAATCCAGCCCGGCACTACTCGTATTGTAGGAATGTTATCCGGAAATATTCTCCAGAGAAATATCATTGCATACTTTTATTGCTTAGTAGGGTTCATGTACCAAATAAACAAAATATGAAATCGTACTTATCTACTAGTCGACATTAAGTTTTGCCTCGTGACAACTAATTGTCTATTCTTGTAAATTTTAGACTTTCACATGGGTACGGAATTTGATATCAAACTTGGAAAACCTAAAATGTATCAATTACATTACCGGCTTGCTTGCAAATAATAGGAAAACACTTTCAGATGTAAATTGCCGTTACTATGCCATTATAAAAATTAAACGAAAACTAACATACAACAATAACCTCATGAATTAAAATATTATTGTTTTTGCGTGGTGGTCAGCTTTAGGTGACTGGTCGGCTAGAGGTACCCCTAGTTTGGTAACATCAATTTAATAAATACTTACAGTTAAATATTGTTGACGATCGTGATGTTTCTCAGTATTCAATGTTTGTTTTACTCTCTAAGTTTTATTTGTATGTTTTCGGTTTTTAGGTATATGTAACAATTCGTAAAACGATTTATCTAACTCATACTTATCGCGGCCTTATTGTTATATTGAAATCCAACTACTTACCAAATGTAATAATAATTGTTTACCGAGCTAACTTATATTATGTAATAAATAGACCGACTGATGTTATTGCTCAAGTTTCTGGCGTTATTGATAGAGTTGCCGAAGTAATTCAGATGGACAGCGGTGTCGGCAATATTACCTACCAATTGAATACAAACATGCTTATTAAGGAAATGTGAGCGTTTATCCATAGAAATCAACCTTTCATTCGTTTTTCTAACAAATATCTGAACGAAATTATAGCATATAAACACAGACATTGTTCAAATTGTGTGAACTTTCCAAGCCAATCGTACTTTTTACAATATCAGCCTTTTGGCTTTTGGTTGGTCTTTTAAAGTTCTCTGTTATAGAATAAATCAAAATGCTACGAGGGCTCATTGACTAATTGAAAACTTTATTTAGACTTAGACACGTTCAGAAAAAGCAGATTTTTACTACAGAAGAAAGCAAAGTTTGAAATCTAAAATGCTTTTAATATTATAAATATTCCATTCTGTGCAATACATTTTTATTTTATTTTGTGTTTATTTTATAGACCAAAAAGAAAAATTAGGCTTAAGTCTTTAATGTAAACATACGGTAAACAATGAAAAAGTTTAGTTAAGAAATCAATCCGTCGCGTCGCGTCCCCAGGGGTCGAGGAGATTTCTCTGAGGGGCGCAAATCACAACTGCCTTTAATCGTCTCCGAGAAAATGGCTTCGGTGCATTTCATCGGTCGCTCTAAAGAATTCTTCTTTTTAATATGAGCATCGATTCCAATTACAAAAGATCAAAGAATCGCCGCGCGGCCCACTTCGTCTTTGTTCAAACGAAAGATGAATTATTCAGAGAGCTGGAAAGGTTTCAATTGGCCAGCTATAAAAAAGGAAACGGTTCGTTGCTTTTTCCACTAAATTAAAATTTTTCTTTATTTTCTTTTCATCGAATGTCTGCCATTTATAATTTAAAATAGTATCTTCTATTGAATTTTGACATCAAGTGTCCTTGTTATTTGTTAGTCACAGCCCTTGTTATTTGTTAGCGCATCTGGACTTTAAAATTAACGTAGTAAATTTTAAATTTTTGCAGTGTCATAGTTTGAAACTTGAAAGGGTTTTTGATAAGTATGATTAAAAACGAGGTACTTACCATAGTCTGCTTTACCAGTTAAAAGCAATGACAAATACTCCGATCGTAAGCGCACTTACTTAAGTAAAAAGACGTAAAAGCTACGTTGAAAAGGAGAGTTGAAATTTTTAAGCTATTCATATCTATATTTGTATATTCATTTAAGACGAAAGCTATCACTGGTTGGACCGAAGCCTTTTTACTTCTGTCGTTATATATCCTTGGAATTTGAAGGTAAACACATACTTTATCACCTGATGAGTAAGTGTTCTTGAAATTTTTAACCAACGCGGATTGATGGTGTCGCCACCTGGCGGCGAGTCTGTGATTGAGAGCGCGCGGCGGCAGGCCGTACGCGAAATTATTAAAGCATAATTTATGCGCGCAATTTGTACGCAAGTTGAATTGGTTCCTTGCGTCATTCATCACCCTGCCACTGGCGAGCGATTAATTTCGACAATCGTCTGTAAAAACGCTTGTTACGATATGTAATACGAGCCACGAACCCCGATGATGTATGATCCCGCTCGCACGTTACACCGAAACATTAATTACTCACAAATAAAACGAGTGAAGTGTTAAAATGTCGTTATTACTGGTGTTACCGTTTCGGATTTGCTATGACCTCACTCTACAAGCTAACAGCCCTCAAAGACGGACTGTCTCTCTTTACATTACGGAGGGAACGGGTTCGAATCTCGGTGGGGCACTCGGTGAACAAATATTACTTTATGAGACTTTTCCCATTTTGATTAGAACACGGCAGGCATTATGCGAAACAATTAATGATTTTGTGCTTCTGAAGGCACGTAAAGCCGTTGGTTCCGGGTATTATCTAAGGATATAGTGGTTATACGAGCCATGTCCTGTAGGCGGCTGAATATTTAGGTAACAGTGCCCGCACCCGCCAGCGGGGGCGCGTCCTAACAATTTTTGTTAATCAGAGACGGAGCCCCTCAGGCGTCGTCCCCTTCACGATGTTTTTCAGTACCAACGCGCTAGGCCGAGGTCCGAGGCTCCCTCGAACCGCCCCTAGACGCGCTGTTACATGACTTTTTTGGGGTAGAGTCTTCCGCTCTACATGGCGGCAAGTCTGGTGAAGCTTGATCCGTCGTACTTTTTCAACTCCAGCATAGGTCAATTAAAAAAAAAAAAAGGCGGCTGAATAATGAGTAATGACACCTACCCTGGCACCCGCTTAAAGTAAATTAACTTTGAAACCTACACAATACTAAAAATATACAAAATAATAATAAAATAAAACATAAAGTAAAATAATGTGTACTAAGCGCGAAACCCTCAAACAAACACACTACACGATAAGCTGAAGCAAACTCTACAAGGATTACGGCGACAAAGTTATAATATAAGAAAAAATACTAGGTATGGTAATATACTTTTTAAAACTTTCACGGTTGTACCACGGTAAATATCCCGTTTTAAATCTTAATAGGTATGGTAATGTCTAAAATATATAAATGCAGTAGAAAAATCAGTACAGTATGTAAAAATGTCGGAGTAGAAAAAAGATGACATAACAATGCTAAAAGAAAAAAAAATGGTGACAAAAAAAATTATAACCAAACTTATAAAATATACTTATTATAAGTATTTTACAAGGGAAATCACCGTGAAAAGTTTATAAAGATGGGAGGTGGATGTAGATAAGTTTTCCGGCGCAGCGCCGCCGCTTCCTGCCACCGGGACGACGCGCTCCTTCCTCGTTAATTTTATTTTAGTAACGCTTCAGTAAATCCAATACTGATTTGGGCTGCGTACAGATTATCTTTGTTTTTTCTTCGTAAACTAGGGCCTTATCTTTTACAAACATCCGCTTCAGGAAAAGTGTTGATTTAAAAAAAAAGCTTAATTTATTTTTTGTTGGTTATTTCTAACTCAGTTGATTGTTAATTCAAGCATTGTTTGTACAAAGAGACCGGTCACGTGACTGAAGTTTATATGAAAAGTAAAATATTATTTTTCAGATTTCAACCTATTCTTCAGGAAATGTTGATCAGTTTCATGAGTACATAGAATACTGAATACTTACCACTATGTTACGGATAAACAACCACTTAAGTTTCACGGTGTATATTAATTAAAAAACCTAACAAGTGCTAGTTTAACTCGCGCGAAGAGGGTTCCGTAGTTTGTACAAAATTCTTTATCATCAGCCGATACAACTGGACTGATTGTTAAATAGGACTATTAGTTTTTGCACAGTCCTCACATACACCCAGTATACAGTAACATACAAATAATCTTAGTACTAGCACAGAAAATAATTACAATAATACTAATAACTAGCTGTCTGCCCGCGGCTACGCCGGCGTTGTTTTTCGACTTTTCCGTAGTAATTTTTTATTATTTCACGGGAACTTTTTAATTTTCCGGTACTTAAAGTATCTTATATAAGGTACCACCATGCAAAATTTCATTCAAATCAGTCCAATAGTTTCGGAGATTAGCCCGTACAAACAGATAAACGGAGAAAGAAAGAAAAACCGGGACATGTTTCACGTTGCTTCTTACACCCCCCAGAAGCAATTTTTAGCTTCTTTTTTCTACGTACAGGTTTTCGTCCTCTAGACTTTATATAGATAATTAATATTATTTTAATTATATATTATTGTAATTATTTTCTGTTAACTTTATTTCGAACTTGTATTAACATACAAACATAACACAAAAACAATAACAAACGCTTAGTTACAATTTTCTTCCAAACTAAGTTGGTACAGTAACACAAGTACAAACATACAAAACTAAAATCAAAAGATTTTTATTCAAAGTAAGATTTACAAAATTAAGAGTTTTCGATGAATAAATACCAAGAACACTTACTGTTCATGGTATAGGGTAAAATAATAATAACTACTTTTATGTATTAAATATTTCCATCGCCTCTGTTGTACAGTGAGTGTTGGATAATTGTACTATAAATCCTATCCGCTATCAAATAATGGTACAGTAATATATGTGATAGGTTGTTTCATTCGCATCGCCTTCTAAATGTTGTAACCAGCCGTGAAAGTAGTCGTAATGAATGAACAATAACAGCTAATAGCGCAACCAGACAGATCCCAATTATTATTCAAATCAAGCCCCCTCTGTGTTTTACCGCGAGCTGCAATAAAAATTAAATTACAGAATTTTATTATCTTCCGCTTTGGGCTCATAACTCCGAAATATTCATGAGCTAACTTTTACTTCTTACAGATTTGATATTTTTGATATGAATGTCAAATACGTATTAAAATAAAAAAGTAGTTGACTTCAATGCCCGCACAAGTTTAAACTATCACACTTTATTATGCACTTTTTTAGCTTTATACTTTTTTTACCACTTTTAAGATCTATTTCATTTTTTATTTATGTACTAAGTTTTCTTTTTCTAAGTTGTTATTATAAAATTTTATTGTTTACTGTTTGTTGTTATTAGGGTTCCGTAGCCAAATGGCAAAAAACGGAACCCTTATAGATTCGTCAAGTCTGTCTGTCTGTCTGCCGTATGTCACAGCCACTTTATTTCGAAACTATAATACCTATACTCTTGAAACTTGGTAAGTAGATGTATTCTGTAAACCGCATTAAGATTTTCTTACAAAAATAGAAAAAAACAATAAATTTAGGGGGTCTCCATACATAGAACTGAAAGTAAAAAAAAATTTTTTCATCAAACCCATACGTGTGGGGTATCAATGGATAGGTTTTTAAAAATGATATTTAGGTTCTTAATAAAAAAAATCTAAACTGAATAGTTTGCGCGAGAAACGCTTCCAAAGTGGAAAAATGTGTACTTAAATGTGTAATGTGTAAATGTGTACCCTTCTAACTTCTAAAATAAGAGAATGATATAACTAAAAAATATATATGATGTGCATTCATTCATTTTTGTGTGTTTTCCATGAAAACTTCCAACGAAAATTGGTTTGAACGAGTCTAGTTAGTAGTTTTTTTTTAATACGTCATAAATCGTAAACCGCAATTTACCTTTCACTATTCTTAAAACATCTGTCAAAGTCACAACGAACTACAAAAACTTTTATATTATGTTACTGGCTGCTACGGAACCCTTCATGGGCGATTCCGACTCGCACTTGGCCGCTTTTTTATTGGTTACTGTCAAGTAAATAAATAATGTCTATGTTTTATTAAAAAATTCGGGCACCTTATGAAGAACTACATTTAAGAAACCCCTTAAAGAATAATATTTATATTGTCTTAATTTCAATATAAGTTTCTTTATGATTTTACTAACATTGTAGGTTTGGTCCTTGGAGGCCTTTGTCCAGCAGTGGACGTCTTTCGGCTGAGATGATGATGATGTAGGTTTGGTACCATGGTAAGTTTTACCATGGTAAACTTTTTACTTTGCAAGAGACAAGTATTTAGTACCAAATACTTATTCTACTCTTATCTCCTATCACTACACCTCAATACAAATAATTAGTTCTTATAGTAGAAATAAGAGCCAATAGTGCTCATATATGGACAGGTCGTATCAGTTAAAAGCGACCTACACGACGAATATAAGGGTTCTGCATTTTTCCGCTTTGGTAAGGAACCCCAAAAACCATAAATTACGAATAATCATTAGCTGCTCTAATTCGGTCTAAGCGTTCCGGAGTCAAGGTTCGATTAACACCCTGACTGCTGAAAATTTTCCAATCAGCCCCTGTAAATTGGAAAACTTTTATATGCGTTCAAAAGTCCAGGTGAATGTACCGGTTTCTATAGCTGGCGAAAACTGGAGAAAGTTTTTGTGAGGGCCGACTCCAAAAAACGATTTAATTAGAAGGTATTGATTGAACATTTTCCTTACACCGGTATACCAGAAAACCATAGGCGCTTGCATAAAAATATATCGACACCATAATTAGGTTGTACATTTCTCATATTACGTCATATTGACATACTTAACAGTCCTATGCAACGCCATCTGTCATCCCAAGTATGTCTTTAAATTAACTTAACTATTTAATCCATTACTTTCAAGGATGTTATATATAAGTTTGATTCAATTATACTCCTTGACAGATTTTGAAGTAAAAATTTGTCGTTTTAGTTTTTTGTTTACATAATTATTTTATAAGTAATTATATTATTTATTTATTACTATTTGATTGCATTGATAATTGCCTTATAAATTGACATTATGTTTTATACGATACTACGATAGAATTTTTCGTCGAAAATATTATTTTTTCTTAGCTCTATTATTTTGGATTTGAATTATTAAAAATACCATCACAACGATAGTAAATTTAATTAATGTGGTGGTCTTTTGAGCAGGTTTTGGAAGTGAGCCTATTTGGGCGATACAACTTTGTTGTTGGTAGTGTGTAACAAATTGGTTTTTGGCTCCATCCGGGCGCGACCGCACGGGGGCGCGTCATTAACCATTTTGGCAAAGCAACAGCAAGAGATTACTTATCGCTTTGATCAAAAATATCAATTTATATAACATGGACTTAGTTTATAGTTAGACTCATCTAAATCCTGACCATAAAAATAAAAACCTCTCTCTGGTTAAATAATGGATTATTTAGTCGGCTACTGTAGTTTTTTTATCACGTTGAAAGCGCTCTATCTTAACATTTTACTGACATGATGACGTCTTAGATTTCAATATACTCTGATTTTATCATCATCCATTTTATTACGCCCCTTAGGGAGACGTACATAAGCTATACATACATACAAAAAAAAACATGTTTATTAAACGGGTTTCGCTACGAGTCCACTTGCCTTGCTAATTAGCTAACAGCTTTGTAGAACAAATAGTTGTAACGAAGCTGGAGTGTCTGAGAACTGTGGATTGCGGTATGCCATGGAGGGGAGAGCAAGTCAGCGAGTATTTTTAGTAGCTAAGCTACCTATCGACATTCCGGCGTTCGCGCGCTCATTACTACACCTTTGTCTTAATTAACAATGTAGCACTGATTCCGGCCGTAATAAAGCATAATTTAAGGGAATATAGACGTGGGGCGGTTATTATTGCGGACTGTATAAGTATGACTAACTACAATATGATTTTTGTGATTTCGTTGACTTGACTTAGGGACTATCAGTATTTGTGATGAGTGAATGTTTTATATAAAAATTATTGAAGAACAGTTGTTTGTTTTTTTTGTCAACTATATGAATCACTAGTGTCTATTCGAACTACCGTTTTATCGTAAAAAAAATGCAGTATAACTATTCCGTTTCATGACTTTTCATTTCTATATAACTAATTATAATTCACGACATAGCAGTCCATCTCAAAAAGCCAATCAAAACTTGCTTCAGCAAGTCCATGATTCAAAACAGAACATTCCATAGCGCAGCAAAGCTCTATCTAGAGGAAAACTCAAAGATGTCGAGAGAGAAGAAATGGTCAATTATAAAAGTCGTCGCAAGATAATTCATTGTACTTGACGTCACTCGAATGCCAAGCAGATTTAGAGCAGTAATATTATAAATTCAGAATATGAGTGCTCCCACTCAATTTAGAGGGTGCACTTGAGAAAATTACGGGAGGCGGTCCCGTCCCGCCACTTCACCAGTCGCCCGTACCTTCAATCTCAAATTATTATCCACATCTTTCTTATATCCACTCTTCAGATTTATTGTCATACTCACTTGTGCTTCAAAGAAACTACTTACTTTCAGTTTTATAAAAAACTCATGAAATTAAAAACAAACATTCACTTACTCCATTTTGACAAATTAAATTAGAAACGTTATTTTATCTAACCCAAACTTTAAAAAGTTAGACTAAAAACTGGAATTTCAGCGAAGACTTGTTAAAATTAAAAGGATACTCTCGATAATTATTCAAATGATCCTTTTATATTTTTAGCACAGACGTCATTAACCAAAATTTAATTTTGGCAAATTTAATTCTTATCTTTTGCGGCAAGACCATATCTTTTAAGGAAATTACGTAAATTATTCATGAGGAAAGTTTTAACGGGGACATGATTTTAAAACCGACATTTGTAAGCCCCGCTACGCAATAACTTGCCGGGATAAAGCGGACTACCAACTATCTCCCACTTCACAATTTTATTTAGCGGGCTGTACTTTTGATTAGGTACGTCTCATTCCAGTTTTTAATGTACCTCACGTTTTATACTTTTAATTTTGTCTTTTTGGATGCATGTTACCAAAATGTATCCTGCTGTGTATAATGAAGTTCATGGTAATACTAAAAATTGTCTTAAGCTTTCTAAGTATAAATTCTATGTCCATGTCTAAAAAAGATGTATGTAGAAAACAGAGTAACAAATAATATTTTCACATCGTATTAAATCTTGCATCGTTGTATAACACTCCAATTAACATCGTAGCTTTATTAAGACGTTCGCTGGATCAATATTAGCTCTACTTGGAAGTTTTGGCGTGCTTTGTTATAACAAAGCAGAACGAAATAAGAGCGCAAACAAAAGCGGCGGGTGATCGTTTATGTTAGCCCGACGATGCTCAACTTCTCGCACTTTGCATAAACTTGTACTGTAAATTAGACAAAACATTTGAGGGTATAGTTATTAATATAAAATGAAACCACTGAAAAGTTGACCGGTCGGTTCAGCTAAAGCTGGCAATTTTTTTTTACGTTTCTAGAAAAACTAAATAAATAATAAACTAAATTTGCCAATTGTATGTGTTTCCTGTGTTTTGTGTATGAATAAAGTGTCTTCTATCGATCCATCTATCTTTAATTTATTTATTGTTTAATTTCTTTTCCATTTTTGTATTATATATGTGTGCAACAAAATTTACGTAATATGTTTAATTTGTTCATTAATTTATGTTATTACATATGCATTTTTTATTTACTTTGCACGATATTATTGTTCGAAAATATTTTACTATAGACATTGGTTGTAAAAAACAAAAATCGAGCTTGGCATGCTTATTTAATTGTTAAAGCACTAAGTGTCTTTATTTAGTTTGAGCAAAGATACTTTGTATTCGTATATGTATCTCGAACGGATTCTCTCTCGTCACATTTTGTTTTTTTTTTAAATAAAAGAACATAAGATATAAGTTGCTTGCGTTATCTTTTGCTATTTTCGTCCACAAAATGTATTTATCAACAAATGTTATCAACCGATTTTCTTTGTTTTTGTGAACTAACTCTCAAGACGTACAGCTCACAAAGCTGTAGTAAATAATCAGCTCTAAACAAAATATTTTAAAAATTATAAATTTCTTTGAGTTTTATAAACATAAACAGCTCTGGTCCTTGGTACATGTAAGTTACGACGTCGAAAAATTTATAAAATCTTTCTTCGTATAAAACTTTCTGACTTTGAATGTTGACTTTGAATTTTGTCAACGTAAGACTCTATGACACCAAACAATATGGTCTGATTTGTATGCAAATGAGCTTAGCATACCACAAGCGATGCTTATTGGGGTATATAGTTGGCGTCGTCAATGGATCTCTAATTGTGTTCATAATGAAATATTAGCTAATTGGATGCTGCCATTATTAATCATAAGCTTGACTAAGTAGAAGCGGCGTGATATCTCACTAAGAACATACTAACCATGCTCATGGAATTATAATCGGGTTGAGTGAATATCTTGTAACTTATAAACATAGATAGATGTAAAGTTCAAAAGACAAGTTGTTTTTTTCGTTTCAAATAAAATGAGACAGAATGTAAAATATGCAGTTATAGAAAAGAAGTACAAAATGACGTCTAGTTTTTCTTCAGAAAAACGTATTCTTGATAAGATTTTGTACTATTTCCAATGCACGTCTTTCTATTGTACTGCATTCTTGACATACTGCCTAATGTTATTTTAAATAAGCATAGTAACACTACTGTTTGTACAACGTACCACTTAAAGCACTTGATAATTTCAGTACTGACAGAAAGGGTACAATTAGAATTTTGATAAGAAAATTTTCTTTAGTTACAAGGAAATGAACACTTGAACAAAGTACAGTGAACTTTTATTGTGAATAAATAAATTGTATTCGATATAATTTTGAAGAATAAACAGTTTGTTAGTGAACTTCTTCTGTTTCTCGCAACTTCCAACAACACAAACAGTTTAAATATCAACAATGGCATAAAGTGTTAGTCGCTGTTTATACGTGAGCCTGAAGTTTTTGATCCATGAAATCGACTTGTTAGAGTAAATATTTTCTTTTCCAACTCCGGTCCTGTTCAACATGGCCGTTGTTTACGTAAGTATCCTGCTGGTCTAAACAGCAAAAGTTACATACAATTTCGGCTACGTGCTCCATAGAGTCAGTCTATTGTACACATATTACTATGAGAAGCTTTAGTATTCAACCCAAAATTACCCGTAGGTATAAATGCCAATAAACACACAAACTACGTATTAGTTAACATACCCTATACAAACAATATCAATTAACAGACTAGCGTACAAAGAGAACAGACAATTCAAAGCAGAAATGAACAGCAAAGATCTTACAAGTACTCGCGCAGGTAGATACAAGAGTTGTACAGCAAATAGGCGATTCGATCGGAACAAAGCTAACGAACCGTTGAATCATGTAAACAGGGGTAAGACGACCGGCTTGTTTACCTAAAGAGCCTTTGCTTCATTAGGATCCAATTTACTGTCAACAAATTAATCCCTTTCAGTGCTATTGTACTTGCGCCTACACTTATATCAGGTGATAGATACTTTTGGACATTTGTTTTTCTTAATATTAGCGTGGTTTACTTTGGTTTGGGTTTCCGAATGCTTTGAATTTTTTTACGACTATTATTATTAAGAAGATTTTGATTAAATGTTGTAGCCATTAATATTTCATTCGTTTGCTTTTCCTTTATAAAAGTGATTCAGGCACGAAAATCTATTCTTAATAATCTTATACGATATTAATTCCAAAAGTAAATTAGCTATTTATCACTGCCCTTCTATTATTTTCTTAAGTAGAGAACAAAACAATCTTCGTTTTCAAAACGAAGCTAATAAAGGGGCTATTGAATAAACCGATGCAATAAAGCAAGCGGGTAAGCGAAACACAATGCGTCAAAACGAACAACTTTTCTATTGTCAACTCGAAATTAATTGCTCGCTTTTAGTCCAAAGAACTTCAACTCGGAACGGTACCTATCTAGAGAACGCAAAAATCTGTACAAACTGGTAAATAGAAATACAAAAGCGGAGACGGCATAATATCTACTTAGTAAACTCCATAGTATTTATCCGAAATCTTGATTAGTCTATAAGAGAACAAAAGTACTTATCTAGTCCTAACGCAACAACTTAGATAGTCGATATTGAACATGAGCAGAATTCCTAAAATAGTTCAGCGCAAGATCTAATTGTTAGTCGAATTCTGTAAATTAATTCAAAATACGTGAGCGTCGAGTGAAACAGTCTTGTTTGTAGTACCTGCAATAAATTGCAATTAGGAAAGCTGTTGTGTCTTGTTATCGAGTTAGCAGGCTTCAAGCCTCTCCGCGCCGCGTCGTTGCCGCCCCGTGCCACGCTCTTGCCCGTGAGCCGTCTAGACTACCTACGTAGACTTCCCGCGCCCATGTCTTTTGCATGTGCTTTTACTAGACTAAAATTCACAACAACAATTTTGGACCTAGTTCCAGTGAAATTGAAAAAACGGTGTACATGGCGGCTTAGCAAGTAGTGGAAAGACATACCTACTCAGTCAAAGATTTTGAGCAAAACGTAACAAAATTAACTTTAGTACGCAAAATAAAAATAAAAATTACACTTCCATACAAAATACTAACTTTCCATTTGGGAAAAAAATAAAAAACAACAACGAAATATGTAGTAATTTTGACTTGACAGTCTTTAAATTTCTGGCACTCCAAACCCGTGGTTCACCCCATTAGTCCACCAGGGTGCACCAATGGCGTTTTTTTCTTCCCATAGGGTAATATAAAGTATCTTTGAGACGGTTGATAGGATTCATTGACTAAGCATACCTGTCAGTTGTTGCTAGGCCGACTACATTTTTAACCGATTTTATTTGATGTAATTGCAATCAAACTGAACTTTTCTCGGAGTCAAAAATAAGAACAGCAGAAGATAAAATAAACGCCGAATCTTTCCTCGTAAATCTGTCAGCGAAACAATTCGTACCCTTTCACGAGCAATAAAATGCTAGCAACAGCAGAGGCCACGAAAAAAGTATCATAAATATGAGATTCATTTATATTCGTTCAGTCGACCCTTGAGGGAACTGTAACCGCGAATAAGGAAAAACAATGAATGAGCATCACCCAGTAGACGTTTTGTATTAAAATAAATGGCGCCACTTTGTTAAGCTGAAAGCCAAATCATCAAATGAAAAACAAATTAACTTTAAATTAAAATCCATCAAAACCCCAATCCCTTTTAAAGAGCGGTCAATTGGATGTTTCCAGCTCTTTACGTTATCGATTTTTCAATCCTTTGATCTGTTCTAATTTCAAAGACACATTTTCTAATAGGTAATCATATCACAGAAAATTTAATTTCTCAAGAGATTCATTTTTAATATTTTATCTACTAAAATAATATAATTTGAATTAGTTCAATAGATATGCTGCAAAAAAAGAAAAATAAAGTAACTTATTTCCTTACTATTCAAATATTAGTAAAGTTATAACTACATATTAACTATAAAATGGTCATCATCTACATAATACAATACCGTTGATATTCAGTAAATATATTAATGAAAATAAAAACCTTTACAATTTTTATCACCTGCCCGAACAATTTCACGTGAAATTACCTTCGTTATACCGGATTTATCCCCGCCTATGTACTGCGTAACAGATGAGGGAACAAATCCGTTGTTAATTACCCATTCGTGTGTAATCTTTTAATTAACTAAGTGTAAACTTGCTCGCGCCGCTGACAGCAATTCCTTTATGTTTCTTACGATGTTACCGTCGCGTACCGTCGCAGACGTACGCAGTATTTACTTTGATTCTCTTCTTGTGTATTTGAAATTAACTATCTGCAGGTTTTAATGTTACTGGAGAAGCCTATGCTTTATTGTACCTTATGTTGATTACTTGCCACTATACATTCAAATTTGCTACTTGTGGAACATACAATATGGATTTACAGAAAAAGTACATCTTTTGGCTACGTACTTATAGACTGTGAAACAGAATAACGTTAGCTTTTAGCGTAAATTATTTACTTGTATATCTTTATTCTACATTCGTTATTTATTATTCAGTTGTATAAGGCAAAATTTATTATGTTTCTACAGGCGAATTTGTAAATTTTCTCATTCAGATCTATTGTTGCAAATCAAAACCTTGAAACCTTAATAAGCTATAATTTTTCAATGTAATAATTTAATATTTTAATTTAAAAATCAAAGTCAGATAGAACGTGACGTTGTAATGTAAATTTATCGTTGTATCGTGTCAGACAAACATTTTTTTAATTCCTTGTATTGTACTCTGAGACTTGAGGTTGTTACTTACAGTGAATCGATCTTCTAAAACTTCAAATAGTACTTAGTAGTTAGACGTCTAAGGTAGTAGTATAGTAGTTGTAGGGGTGGCTGATGGCTGGCACAAAGAGAATCAGCTTATGACAGCGCCAGGTGTAACAGCAGATCGCTCATACGAGCTCCACCTCTGACGTGTACCTGCATTATTGACGACGGCTTTCTCCACAAACGCTCAATGGACAGTCAAATATGTTCGGGACATTTTCCCAATTTGCTTTGTTTTATTTGATTTGAATTATTGTAGAAGTATTTCTGTAACACGTTCGATGGATAAGCAAATTTTGTTCGAGACATTTCGTAATTTTTTTATTGTGCCAAAGTTAAAGTCAAACGGTTTTTTATTTCTTCAATGTAAGATTTTACCAACAAAGATCTATAAAGAAAGAACGAAGGGCTGCTTTTTCCCACCTCCCTGAGTACCAAGGACCATAGAGCTGTCCAATACTGTCCTTGGGTGATCGTTGGTTGGTTATTTTTGAGGTTTTTTTTATTTTCTCATGCTACAGACAAGGACATCTAAAGAGTATATTTAAATCGGTTATATAATATCAACCATAACAAAACGTTGGTAAATCTCTAAATAAAAATATTTCCATAACAGTTGTGAAATGTACCTAAATCCACACGTGGATATTGTAACCCCTGAGACCTTGGCTAACTTTGAAATATTCAGTAGTTAGGGAATATTGAAAGCAAAATTAGCATAATGTAGCCTGGGGGCGATAATTATGGTGATCATGACCTGGCCGGCCGGGTTGCCAGATTGTCAGGTCGCTCCTATCTGCTATTATTTAAAGGACGACTTGTGCCAGTAGCATTATATTAGCCAATAGTGTTGTGAAATATTTCTTCGAATAGTTTAACATTCTGGGATGAGTTGAAAAAAGTTTACTATCTATCTATACTTAGATGTTCACGAGCCACGTCAGAAACGTTATGCGGCTCAATAATGCCGACACCAGGGTTTGTGAGGTAGATCAGGTTGAAACCTACACGATAAGTAAGCTAACATAACTCTATTATATATTTCTCACTCTTACTATAAATTACCATAAATGTATATAGCCCAGAAGAACATTTAAATATTTAATTAGAAAGTAAGCGACAAAAATCAAAAACTTGACAAAATCAAACAGTCTTAAAGTGCAAGTAAAAATAAGTACAGAATAATGCATTATCTTGTTCAACAGCTCGTTCAGGCTCAATCGGCCGTCTACGGAGGAAATCGTTTCACTTTTTATATTCGAGTTGAAAAAATAATTTCCTTAGCTAATATTGTTACAAGAAGTTAAAATTAAATTGAAAATGAAATCTCCAGTTTAATACAGCAGGTTTTATTGAAGTGGAAAATTATATTTTTCATAAAGCCGTGGCAATGGCTGCTAATACAATTTTTACAGCGCCGTTTACATGGATATGATCTGTGATATCACGAGAAAACGGACGAGATTGAAAACAATAAACTTCTAATCTTAGGGGTGGTAAGAGCTATCTGTCATTCCCAGAGTAAGCGTCATCCATCAATCTATCCATTGTACAATCATCCTTTAGCAAAATTATAAAAATATTATTATTATTAAATTTATTTCAAATGGCTTTCTCACCTCTTTCAACAAAGACTATAAATTACACTGTCTATGATTTTCAAGCTTTTAAATATTTCATTGTCATCATAATTTCAGCCGAAGGACGTCTACTGCTGGACAAAGACCTTCCTTATAAGAGTAAGAATACTTAAAAATACTTAATTACATTTTAATGCGCAATAGATGTACGAAACTAGCTGCAGCCAAAAAGAACACGACGCAACTTCGCGTTTAGAGTGTTAAAAGCTGTTTTGAACTTACAACCGTAAAGCGCTTTCTTCCTTCGGGCAAAAAAGCAACGGAGTTTTAAAACAGGAAGCCAACACTTCTGAGAAGTTAAGTGGAAAGTTCGCGGTCTAGTTGTGTTTTTCTTTATGGCCGGCTCTAACGGGTAATATTCACTAGAAGTCGAAATTTTGGGTGGTCGAGTAATTTACTGTAGATGAGAGCAAAAATTGAATGTAATAGATTTTAAAGGCTCTTCAAAGTTGGCCGAAGAGGGTGCTCGGGGTGCGGAGAACACGTTTTATCGGGAAACGCAAAGGCGATGATAATGGCGGCTCATAAAGAAGTGGCGCGGCCGCCGATAGATTCCGCAAGTTGCCAACTTTTGGGGCCTGGGCCATTAGCGGTTCACTAATGCGGTTGTGTTCCAACTGCTACAGCTCTACAAGATCATCAGCCTACTTGTTTATTACTTTTTTGCGTACGTTACCCCTTTCCCTTCGCTTACGTATATTCTATGACACGTTCATGAACTATGTATTTTTCTAAAAGTGTTACCTTTTGTTGATTACTGGTGACCGCGGCTACTCATTACATAGATTATGGTCCTCATATAATGTCCATAGATTTATTTAGGTTGCTCCGAATAATATGAATCGGTTTATTGACGTCCATAATGGTTTTGTAAATTTTACTTCGAATAAACCCTTTTGACTTTGACCATACTTTGACTTAACTAGACTAGGATTCACATGGCGAAGCAGGATAATAAATGAATGACTTTTTTTTAATGCACATAAATTCACCACATTTACTGCCCACAATACTCTGTAAGCACTCGGGAAGTGAATTCAGCTGATGCAGACCCCGGAGACAATACTATTTTTATTCATTCAAATTCGGTTTTCCTACGCAAAGAACATCCGTCCGCTTTGATTCTGTGAACGTATTAGCATTAGATTTGAATAGAACAAACAAAGGGTTTGTTTGAGACAGTGTGCTTTCGTAGGCGATTGTAAATTCAGCGTATCGTAAAATCCGAGCGCGAGTCACTTCTTTCCCGAGTCAACTCAGGATTCCAATTCACACACGACTCTGTTAAGCTTGATTTGAGCGATAAGTGCGAAAACATTTTAAGGGCAGTGAATTTATTGAATATCTTAAACCACACATTTTGTAGTCTAAACAATAGAATGGAATCGCGCAGCTTTTGGCGAAAGGCGATTGTTATTAAAGAATATAAGGGAGGAAGTGATCTTAATTACTTATTTTTGTAAAAGTAACTACACGATAATAAGTTTTTTTTGTATAACATTTACTCCGAGAAAACATAGTAAAGTAACATTAAATTCCATTAAAGAAAATTTTTGAGGTCTTTGGAAGTAGTTGTAAAACAGCCTAAGTCGTTGTATAGAAAGACTACACATATTAAGACCATGGCAATTTAGGTCTCCACTATCATTATCAGTTATTGTAATACTGTTTTTGTCGCGTAGCAAAAATTCAACGTTAATTCAGAATATTAAAAATGCAAACGTATTAAACAATACTTTTTTCAGAGCAAAGTACCTACAAAAAATTATAGTAGTATTGTTATTTCGCATCCATGAAACTTCTAACGTGTCCAAAAATTATTTGCCTTTACCATTCCCAGGAATTTATAACTGCCATCGCAATTTCGTTTATTTCGAGGCTAAGTTGAATACTTATTTTTGTTTTATATTCTCATGACTAGTTAAACTTGGTATAGTACTATTGACTACCAAAGACTATATTTTATGTAAGTCTATTTTCATTGCGGAGATTATACTACACTAGCTGTCCGCCTCCCGGCTCCACTCGCGTTTATATGATTTCTCGTGGGAGTGAGGTACAGTCTTTCTGAATATCGCGTTAGTATACATACATTTTAGCCATTCATTTTTATCATAATACAATACAATACACTTTATGAACACCAAAATAAACAGTTCACAAGAAAACAATCTTAAACTAATACAAATAAGAGGCAGGCATAATACGTATCTATAGATTAAATAAAAATACCTTAACTTCTGCCTCAGATAAACCACATTTTATTTACATATCTACAAAATGCTGTACGCAAATATGCATCGTAGGGGAATAAAAACAAACATCTCGTACAAATCCCCGATTGGTCCGGGCGCGGTCGGCCGAGCCCGGCTACTAAGGTATTCTGGTCCGAAGGCGAATCTCGTGCCCATATTGATAAATCCCCACAATCGTTCGGCTTTGCGGATTGCACTCCGGCGATGCAACTTGCACCTTGTATTACATTCTCCTTTGCCATTGCAATTTTCGTACGCAAGCAGATTTGACGGAAAATGCTTAATAAATCTGTTAAAAGTTTTATGCCCTTGATATTTGAACATAGTGCTTGTACTATCATCACTAGGTACATAGTATAAAAGTCGCTTTCTCTGTCCCTATGTCCCTATGTATGCTTAAATCTTTAAAACTACGCAACGGATTTTGATGCGGTTTTTTTTATACATAGAGTGATTCAAGAGGAAAAGGAATGTTTATATGTATAATACATGCATAATATACTTAAGGATAACTCACAATAACCATTTTCCAGTGCGCAGCCGGGGCGGGTCGCTAGTAATCACTATTTCTGCAAATTGTCTGCAGTTATGCCTGGGTTGTTCATCTACATCACTTTGGAAATACTGTTTCCTGCGATACTTTCTGTCTCCAACTTGAAACAGTCTGCGGCTGTTTCGATGTGTATAACAACAGGTCGAACAACATGTAACATTTATATTTGCTAATATATTGGATTTGGCTTTCTTTAGTTTTCACACTACCCCATCTGCATTTGCAATGATACCAATTTAAAGTATTGGTGTAATACGTAATAAATATTGGTGTGGTACTTGTATTAGTATTTTTAAAAGTAGGTTACAATATAACTGAATTAAGTCACTCCCGTTCTAACACAACTACAGTTTAACGTAAAGACAAGGCGCATATAATAGGAGAAAATATACTTATGTACTAGGTAGGTACAGTTTTCAAGATAACGAAAATTTTATGAAGACCGTTTAATAAATACATCTTGCTTAATTACAATGGTTCAAACCCTTGAAGAACGAAAAAGTCTCATCAAAATACAAATGTACTAACTTTTATTCAAGAAAATGCATTAATTGAACCAATTTAAGGTGGACTTTTATACAAACGGCCAGTAAGTGTGTGGCGAATGGCTAGAGTTGGACAGTTCTCTCCACATTACTAAGCTTTATGTCTTCGCAAAATGGAGTACGTGACTTCAATGTCTCACTTACGGTCGCTACGCCCAGTGTCCTTGTGATTTGTTGACTCCTCGGTAACTCGCAAACTTTCTCTTTTACTTTACTAACCGCTACCAGAGAACTTAAGAAAATTGTGCTCCTCATTTAAATCGCCCTATTTCCGTAAATTTCTACTTCTTTGAGAAGAAAAAATGTTAGTTACCATTATTTGTTTCAAATAACTACGATAAAACAACAATTATAACATACAGTATTATGTTTCTGATAGTTATTTATGCCAAAACTGGGCAACAGATTTTTGTGTGCTTTGCCTGATGCACTCGTACTACTATCCACAATATTTTTCTGTGTCTACTCATAATTTAAAAGGATACTTTAACATGTATTATTATGTATATTAGTATGCAGATTTCTATGACAAGTATAGACAAAAGTAATACCTCAACATCATTAATATCATTAACAGCCGACGACACGGCCAGTCTACTAGTTTAACGAGGTCCCTATTGTAGACAAACTGCTCACCGAAATGAACCTTTAGATCATCATTGAAATTCATTGAACCATTAAGTAACTAGAATCAGTTTGAGTTGAATAATACTTAGGTCTTACTCCATCGAAAGATTATAGTCGTGACGATTTCCGTCTTATTTTTTTATATGAAAGGGACGCAGACCTCTCCAGGCGCGTCCGTACTTACAACTATGACATAGGCAATATACGTTCTTTGCTATAAAGGTAATCATCCAAGTTGAACCGCAACACGATCCGAGTTTAACTCCAGAGTCAATCTGCAGTGTTGGAGGCTCCCAGAGGCGGAGGTGAGAGGCGTGTGACCGGAGCCCGTTTGCCTGCGACGTGATTCTTTTGCTAAACTCCCCATTGGCTCGGGACTGCCACTGAACTCTGGCGCGTGTCATTGCTATTATCACGAGATGCTTGCTCTCGATAATACGCTTTTGTAAAAGGTTTTTAAGGTAGGTATTAGTCTTAGCAATGCCAATTCTGTCTATCACGAACAAGTCCATATTTGGAGGAATTCAATTTAATTGTAATACATATAAGTAGTAGTGTAATTTTAGGTGCTGATAGAGCTACAGACTTATTGCCAAAATCTAAAATTATATTACAAATTAAGTAGAGACGTTCTTAATAATAAAGAAAATTTCTATATTAGAAAAGAGATGCCAATAATTAATTTAATAAATAGAAGTACTCGTAATCACACTCTTCGAACATAATGTTTTGCTGATGTAAAATTTGAACCCTGCTCGTGCCCTCGTCTTTAGCCTTATGATGCGTACTATCAAAAAAGGCTACACTGGCAGTACTTAAATTTTCATTTGAGCGGTATTTAAAATGCTGTTTAAAATTTAGTTAAAATAGCCTACCATTACAAGTGCGATTTGTGCCCAAAGCCCACATTGACGCAGGGCGGCGAGGCAGGGCCGGCGGCAGGCATGGCAGTAAGACCGCGGGCCGTCACTCCGGGTATCAAATTTACATTGCACGCATATTTGCGGCGGCAACGCGGCCGGAGTAATCCCACTCGCCTGCAATGCCCGACATTTCTGAGACGCGCCGGTAAGCTCGCTGGACCGTCGCGCGCCGGTATATCTGTAATGTAACTATAATATTCTTGAGGTTACCTAAATTATGCGCATCTGCTAACTTTGGAATATAAGTAAATAAGCTTACGTTTGCTTGTTATAGAAACAAATGAAGTATTTTTATATTTATTGTTTATACACAAGTTGTTTTGAACAATGTTTGCTTTTATCCACACAATTATGTTTCAGTTATTTTTAAAAGGAGCTATATAAGTCTCACACTTCACCAAAATTAGATTGCTGCTACATAGCAAGCAAGATAGCAAGGTGATATTTTGACTGTACTTTACACAGTAATCGTGGTTCACACAGCAGTCTACAGCACGCAACAGTTAGATTCCTGCATTATTTAATACAAGGATCTGCGCTAAGACGTGTAATAACTTATTTATACAATAAACACGTGCATGCTCCGGTCTCAGGAGCACGATGTTAATGGAGTTGCTAATTTGCATAAATACATTTGCTCAGATTTTGACACCCGCTCGCTTGACATCTGAAATCTCTGACATGAATAGAATACGCGCTGAATATCGTTGGATTATCTCGAGTCGACGTCTTGCTAGCGAGAATACTACTGTCTTGTTTGGCCTCGTGAAACTTTACACATAATGCATTAACCATAAATTCTAATTAGTATACATAAAGACTTTGCCTTATACGTCTACTTATACAAGCCCTGACAGACTCTTTCATCAGCACTTAGGAGTGTTTTTTAAAGCTAGGTAGGCGAAATAATATAAGTAAACAACCAGGTACAACTGATTACTCGCCTCAAAAAGACATAATACGAAAAATTTCGATGTCTTTTGTTTGGAACCCCACCCAAACCTTTGAGGACGCTTCTAATTCAGCCTTTGCAAAATAAACAAATTAAAAGAGCCCCATAGTTATTCCACGAGGCGACTTCATTAGAAAAGTTTGTTACTTTCAAAGCCTAAGCCACGGCGGTATTAATAAAGTTTGGTTAGGGGTGGAAGAAAGAAACGTGTTAATTATCTGGGCGAGTCCGGCGGGCGTCCGGCGGCTGCGAGCCGGTCATCTGTCACGGGGCAGGAAACGTATTGGCTACCACGATACTTATCGATTCTGTTCCCACCGATTTACTGCCAATCGATTAAACATTGTAAGTACCTACTTGATAATTTGGATGATAAGTGAAATTTAAAGTTAATTTCAAATGATCTTTTTTTACAAAATTTAGAGTACTTAAAAATAAAAATATATCTAACTAAAAAGCAACATGAACCAAATCCAGCTATAGTATTTTTTAATCCACAAAGTAAGCATGAAGAAAATGTTTGTACCAATAAGTTCGCGTAGTGATTTTTATGCAATAAAACAATTTCAATCATTTTTATACCTAAAACTCATTCTACGAAAATACGAGTAAAGTAAAATTACAGGTCACGTGAGAAAAATTATTAGGCCTAACCACTTAACTACCAGGATTCGAAAGTTTAGAATTAACATGAATATACTTTAGCCACCTTAAATACATGCGTCACCCTTTTAACATACGAATTTCTTAAATAAAGCAATAAATTTGTGCTATTTAAAGTTATAAAGGTGACAACAGGGCCGTACGCAGGTGATAAATCCCGGCAGTAATGCGCGCGCCAAAAATGAAGCAATTTGTTTACTCGACAACAGGAGATGAAAAACATTATTTAGCGCAGACTTTATTAAGTTACTAAAGCGGGCAGGCAGGTGCAAGCGAGGCTATACAATAGAATACAACTTATTGCATATTGTAATGTTAAAATTTAAATCAAATGAATCAAAGACAAAAACAGGTATTCGATGACAATAACAATATTTCTTTTTATTAAGGCACCAATAGTTCTGCGTCTGAAATTGTTGGAAATAATTTACAGAGTATATTTTATATGTGTTACTACAAAACTTTTCTTGTAAAATAAAGTAGGTTCTCTGTTAGACTAATCCTATTAACTTTAAAATAGAACAAATTGATAAATATTTCAGTACTTTACTTCAGTCTTAGCATAAAATTTGTGGTTTGTACTAAAGACATAAATAGATTTCAAAAAATTATTTCATTCTAACCAAAATCGTGTAAATTAATACCTCCCATTTTTTCATTTTCAAAGTATGAAATATACAAAAAATATAAAAATCAATAATTCAAAATTATTGATTTTAATATCATAACAATATCTTAGTACGATTCAAATCAAAGTATATAAAAACACTATCAGGCAAAGTTTACGGATTGTTATATTTTGATACACAGATAAATAACGCATAACATTAGCATTGAAGCCAAGTGTCTGGAAGTTAAGAGAGCACGTTAATCCTGTATCCGAGCGCTTGCAAACGAAGCTTCATAATGCGCTCCATCGCTTCAGGATTACTCCGGATAACACTGATCATTTCCAAGATAAGCTACAAACATAAAACCCTTTGATTTTACACTGAATACCATTAAATTACTGATTCCATATTATTATCTGAATACGATTAAAGGTATTCCGGTTCCCTGAAAAAAAAACGTAGTATTTATTTTAATCTAATTTTTTTATTACCCTCTCGTAGAGTTCCTTTAAAATATAGGTATACTATAATAGTATATTTATTATTATAAACTAGTAATATTTTTTTTATCTGTCATCATCGCGAGTTCACATAAAAAAGATGAAATTAGAGATACAAGAGATTTCATTAAAAGAATAATTAAATAAAACTGTAATTTGTAATTTTACAAAAAAAATGGAATTTTTACATAATTTAAACAATTTAAGATATCAAGCATTTATCATAATTCGAATCACGGTTCAAAATACTTTCACCGAATCTGGTAGAAAAACATTTACAATGACTAAAGCAATAAACGTATTTCCGAGAGCGGCGAGAATTGAATTGGGAGAGAGGAAAAAAGAAAAATACAGTTTTATTTAAACGACTGATTTGAGAGCAAACACCTCCGCGCCTCTGGCAGACGACGGGGCGAAGCCCGCATCTCGATACTGGAGCATCGCGGCAAAGGTTGTTCCAGTACAGAACAGATGTCATATTTACTGTACACTTGGCTCATAAAGTCGCGTGCATCGTTTTCTGGCTAGTAAATATGACCTATCTAAATCAAAAGTTGGTGTCTTCCATGTGTAATTCGTTGATTTGTTAATTTGTTATTTAATGGACATGTCTATGATAACTTGCATTTTTTATTTTGCACTACCGCATATGTGAACCACAACGAGCAGATTCCATGTTTTTCTTTAGCGTTATACTCATAAAGTTTTCTCATTATAATGGGGTTTTTATGGGAAAATATTTCAGACGCGCCTAAAAGTAAATCTTACAAATCGTTAAAATAGATACAATGGTAAAAAAACCTTCTATAAGTATTTTTTAATAATGAAAACATTTAAGTCTAAGCCTAAAACTCTAAGATTCTTTGTGTTTGTGGATCTTGCATAATTTTGGGTAATCTCCAAAAAATTATAAAGTAAAATGGCGGGGTAAGGAGGAAAGCCGGGTCTTGCGAGAAATATAGAGGAAGGTGGGGTTAATTAGCGTGTTTTCTTTGATTGCCGCCATCAGCGCACCGGCTGTCGGAAACTGCCAGGTGACTCCAAGGAAATTACAACCACCCTCTTTTACATCCAACAGTATTCTTTTTAGCCAACATCACGAGCTTATTTTTTTAACCTATCTTGCACATATTATTGTGTATTACTACGGATCTTAGAGGTTTACTTACTTCTTACTTCTTTTCAAATAATGTATATCGGGTTATCACAACATTTTTGTTAAATTGTTGGAATGTTATTACTCGTAACGCAGAAAAATAATTAAATATAATATGCGACTGGCTGACTTCAAATGAATGCTCCAATGTTTGTTGAATGTTTGCATTCATTCGAATTAGCTGGCATTCGAACCCACGACTCTTAAAAATATTCAATCGATTGCGCTACAGAACAAACAAAATGAATAGTCATTTAGAAAAGTAATAAGTGCTAATTGTTATTCGTAAGTAAAAATGGGTAAAGCTAAGTGGGAAACTCGTTTAACGTGTAAATGTAACTTTTTCCGAAAGCTCGCTAGACAAGCGCAAAAAAAATTAACACTGGCGAATACTGTTCTACTTTTCTTCCCACTCCTGTTTCGAAAAACGAAAAACAAACGGTTTGGCTTTAGGCGTTGAAATTAGGTGTCGTTTGCACGAAAACAGTGTTATAGGAAGCGTATTGTGTATGTGCACGTGATATCAAAGAGCTTTACAAACAAATTTTAAAAACTTTGAACCTTTTACATGTCAGCGAGGAAGACAGCTTTGTAGAACCGGCAGAAGCCGGACGGGCGATTTCATTACGCTCATGAAAAATGTTCCTGTATTTAAAAAACTCTAGCATGGAGCTTTCATTAAGAGTCAGAGCAAAAATAACCTTCTCCGAATTATTTTCAGAATGATCACGACTGTAATTTTCCCTGATAGTTTATAGGATTCTCCCGGAGGTAAAGTAAAACCCTCATACCCCGGGTGCGCAATTTACTTTTTTACGGATGAAACTGAAAATCGATTCAAGAGTAACCATTCGAAGCGATAAACCGAAATAGCGAAATAAAGAATCCTATCAATGGCGGAACTAATTTCGTCCTGATAATCGTGATAAAGCAACAAAATAGCAATTTGCTCGACCATAAAAATAATTGAGTTCAAACTGCGTTGTGGCAATAAAAAGCGTGAAAGCAGGCTCTATAACCTTCGGGGGTCGTGGGAGCCAGCACCTGCGGCCACTGAGTAGCGTAGTGAGTGAGTAGTGAGGCGAGCGGAGAGCCCGCTATTAGGTGCCGCAATGTAACGACCTCCATTTCGGATGCTCCATTACAACAACTTAAAAAAGGGTTAAATGCTACTTTCACACTACGCAACTCCCTACACTAGTATAGTAATAAAAACACCCATTATTATTTTGTGTAAGCAGTATACAGCAGTTTATATCTGTTTAATGAACAGTAACTTGCTATTTTCATTACGCCAAATCTCTCTACCTCTCACCAAACATCTCGACCGAGTGAGAGCCCAGCAGCCCCTCTAACATGCCCGGTCCACGCGTGACAGACATAATTTTGTCGTGCGTATTCTCTTATCCTATTGGAGGATATTTCAATATGGCAGGTTTCTCGCGCGACAAACTTTTGTCATAGCACAGCATGTTACGGGTGCAGCAGTAGACTGACTAAGTACAGAAGCTAACACATACGGTTGGCCACTCGCACTATGCAATACACCCCTACCGCTACAGAATACGGGCGCTCTCAAGGTCAACAGGTCCAGTTGCATGTGTTGGCTACTGTACCACACTGTACTTACTATTTAAATATTTTTAAATAGGTAGTCTATCCGTAATGATAAGGCAATCCTTAAAATTGGATCCCGATGTATCAGGATGTTATTTACATTCATACCTAATTAGTTTATTTATTTCTTAAGTACCTACATCATATGCATCTACTTTTATATTGTTGACTTTTCCGTGCAGTTTCCCGTAGGAATGAGATATCTTCCCGAGGTAAAAACTATCTAAGATGTTATACAAGGTACCACCATACAAAGTTTTATTCAAATCAGTTCAACAGTTTCGGAGATTAGCCCGTACAAAAAGACAAACAGAGAAACATAAAATTCTGGATATGTTCTATAACACTTTTTACATCCCCCTACTGACTCGGTTTTAACTTTTTTTTGTGTACTGATTTTCAACCTCTAAATTTTATTGTATAATGTGTACCTTATTGTGTAGTGTAGTATTCTGATGCATAATAACAATAACAAAGCAAAGTACATATAGTTTACATTACATTCTGGTACTTATGTAACGTATTTAATGCTATACAGGGAAAACTATACAACCACTCAAACAAACACAATAATGTTTACGAGTTCTTTTTCGCGTTTAACATCATACAATTCTAAACTGTTGAAATCAATAGCCGTAAATCTTCATATTCCCTTGCTACTCTAGCGTTAACCAACTTTGTTTCGCCCATAAAAATCTCCGTCAGTTGGACAAATGCAGTGGTCCCTGTAGAAAATGAAGACTAGTGTTAAGGGCATCTTTACAACACGCCGGGGAGCGCGCTAACGCTGAAATATGACGGCATCCTCCGCCCTTATGAGGAAATACGACAGTTTTCGCACACTGCGATTGGCCCAAACTTAAGCTAAACGTTCCTGGTATGTGCTTTGCGGATAGTGGCGAACTAGATCTCCTGACATTTGAATTTGGAGAAAATAACAAGAAAATTTACTAAAAATATTTTTTAAAAAAACTGTTCTATAAGATATTTGCTACAACGACGGCGGCGGCGGCGGGGCGTAGCAAACGTAGGCGTTTAGTTCGACGAGTTACTTGGAGTAGTAGGCGTAGGAATAGAGCGTTATGTTTTACATTATTCCCGCGGCTGCCAATGTGCAATTCATTTCTTTATCATACCTACTACGGTTCAAATGGAAAAAAATGTGTTAACAAACTCATTTATGACCTTTCAACACTTTTTTCTAATGAGAATATGGTATATATCCAAAAACAAAATTTGAAAAATTACGTATGGCGTATTTGCCGGTTATTTTTGTTGGCAGTCCGGGGCAGTGGTCCAACTGCTTTGTCCGTAGTTGGACTATGGGTCTTACTTCCCGTTGCTGTTGCGTTGCAATGTTAAATTGTTTGAACAGGGTGTGTGTATTTTGTTGACAAATTTTAACATGGTTAGTAATGTTTAGCCAAACGGCAGCCTGAAGTAGATAGAACTAATAATCTGATAACAGCAAAAAAATCAATCTTATTGTGGGAAATACGGCTAAAAAATAATCTTCGGCACCAGAAAGATAATTCGATTATGATCAATTTAAAAAAATACCTACATACAATACCAACTATCAACAATACTACAATAGGAATTAATCGGATTGATGATCAGCATCAGGCGAACTTGGACAAGAAGCATCCCAGTAACTATCGTTTAAGGCGATTGCAGACGAGCAAAGCAATTAGGTGCGGATAGCATATCGGTTGCAATATCGAGACGGGCATTGCCGGTCGTGATCTAATATTCATCGCACCGAGCCTGTCTACATGGCAAAGCATAATACGTAATTAGATACAGCAAATGCTCCCTGGACTCGACCCGCCGTCGACATGCATTATGCACGAATCTAAATTGAATGTGCAGTTAGTTGCGCGGATTAAACCCGGCGACCACGGTGCATCCAACTGAGAACTTTTTTATAACTGATGCTTGTGAGTATTTCTTAAATTTTTCATTTCAATCAACATTTTTCAGCACCTTGTTTCTTGCTTTGAAACACAGTTTGGTGGTTTCATATCATAGAAATCGGGGGTATACTACTGATTACTTTTTGGTATTTTGTGCTATTGACCATAATTGTTGCGTCAGACGCCGTGATTCAACGGGCATTCGATTTTTTAATTTAGTATTTTTATTGTATTATTTTTTTCCTTTCGAAAAAAACAAATCTTCTACGGGTCATTTACTATTAATTTAGAAAACCTTATAATTCCTCTTAAAATGATTAACTTCTTTCACCTGACATTGCAAATAGTTCCTTATAGTCTTCAAAACAAGTCTAAAAACTGGTAAGGTAAGAGGAGTAAGAAATGAAGTTCTTTAAATTAGAATCGATTTAACGAAGGTATAAAAATTCAATAACATGTAAATTCCCCTGTGTCTGAGCGGAAACTTTTTGGGAAGGCTCTTGACGTAACAATTGATTGGAAAGCAGGAGGCTTTACAAGGGGAAAGTGTGCCTTTTCAGAGCTTAATTTTACATACATTATTATTTTATTTAGCACGGCTACTTTTTTTCTCCATTGATTTATTATATTTTTGTATACTTCGATGCAGACATCGAAATCGAATACACATATTTAGATTAGGTTTTAATAAATAAAAAAATACTATTTATGACGCCAACAAAGAATCTAGATAATACTAGCTGTCCGCCCACGGCTACGCCCGCGTTCCTTTTTTTTTTTTTTTTTTTTTGGGGATGAAAAATAGATGTTGGCCGATTCTCAGACCTACTGAATACGCTCACAAAATTTCATGAGAATCGGTCTAGACGTTTCGGAGGAGTATGGAATCGAACACTGTGACACGAGAATTTTATATATAAGATGATCTAACTCTAACACCCGTTTGCACTAACCTTGTCTTAGGCTTTTCGTAGTTAAGAAAGACCTACGCTAACTAGAGCTTAAAAAAAGCACTGGTTTTCACTCATTGTTTAATTGGGCTCATAAAGGTAGGCAGAAACTAAGCAGTTTAAAAAATGTCTGAAGGTTACTAGCAAACCACCAAATTCACCAAATCGCACCTAAATACTTTAGTTGAAGTTTAGTGCAAATGGGTGTAAGAGTCATTTATTCATGGAGACATAATATTTAAGGCGACCCGGTCCTGTCAACACATCAGTGATTTGTCACTGATATATTTGGTGACATCTTTGTTTTCATCCTTGGTTTGCACTCATAGAGTTAGAAATATATATTTTTTACACTCTGTATCTAAACAAGACGTGTCATCTTCATTAACTAAGGTAAGGCAGCTCAGTCGCGGTAACTCCTCATATCCCAGTATGGGTTAACCCTAGAGTTAGCAGCCAGAAGGCGTCGCTCGCAGTATTTTCTCATAGACGCCTTGTGAGAAGCTGCCGGCGATCATAACTCACAGTTAACCATGCCCCGGTGTAATCTCGGGTGTGGACGCCTGTAATCCGGCTCGTTCGTTTCATCGGTAAACCGCGCAATGTTGCCGCATTTTACCTTGCAAAAGTAAGGATACACTACAATAATAATAATAATAACTTTAATTTTATCTTTCACAAAGGTTGTTTTAATATGTCCACAATAATTTAAAACTTACCAGTACACTTATAGTCTTTTATTTTAACTTAATGTTATGAATAAAGTAAGATGAATGAAACGTGTTTACAATGAAACGTAATTATAAGTTATAATGATATTACAACAAAAAAAGATTATTTTGTTCATGAAATTTCAAAAAAAGGAATGAATGGATGTAGCTTCCAGTGAGGATACGAGCTTGCCGTTTTTCAGCAGTGGAAGTCTGTTGGTTTGGTGTTTTGGTCTTATGGTTATCTTTGGTATGATGATGAAAAGGAAATACCATTAGAAAGCTACGTTCACTCTGAGTAACATAGGCTACCTTTTACCGCGAGAAAATGACTCACATAAAGATAAAATTTCCAGGCTAGACAGCTTGCTGCTTGCAAGCATTCTCATTGCGATTCCAACTTTATTAAACCTAAAAATATTTATTCGAAAAGCATTGGTAGTCAAGTGGCTGGGGCTGTTGGCTTCCATTCGGGTCGCGCGGGTTTATGTCTCGGCACGTAACAAACCAATATATTTTCAATTTTCAAATTCATATGTACGTGTAATCAACGCTCTTACGTTGAAGGAAAACATCGTGAGGAAATCTACACGCACCTCGGATTATGTGAGATGTTCATAATGAATATTTATTCATACCTTGTGGTAGATTCTCTTAGGTTAGGTATTTACCAGACTACTATGCGATAAACATAAACACAGTGAATTGGTTTCATGGATGTTTTCTTTTTTACATTTGTTTAAGGGTTCAGTCTTCTAATCGCACAATAATTAATTTACTTACTTGTGTATAAAAGAAACCACTTTGGAAATAGAAAATTCAAATAAAAGTTTAAATATAAAATCAAAACTACGTTAGTAGAAACAGCTCATAAGATTTTATTTAAAACTATAAAATATTGTAACCGTATTTTTTTATTCACAGACTATTCAAGGTTGGCCAAGTGGCGTCGTCCTTAGGGTTTAATTTGATTCAGAGCGAGACAAGAGTAGAACAGTATTGAGGAGGTGCTGCGAGGCTGAGTACAAATAACGAGTGCAACGTTTGATTCCCTGCACCTCGTTAGTGCAGTTTAATGCGGCGCCTGCAGCGATGCTCGTTTCGAGAGATACGTACTTCCTGATCCTGTAGGGTGAAACCACCTGATATGCAAATTATGCAGGATAAATTCGGTAAAATATTTTATTTTTCTATCGAAGAAATTTGGTTGCTGATATCAAGAACATTTTTTCTAACATTTTGTTGCATGGTAATGAATAGCTATACAGTTCGTTTTAGGATAGTTAAGGGATCCTGAAGGATAGGAAGTCAGACGCTACGTATCTCCCTTTATTATGCTAACGGGCGCGCGTTGTAATATTTTGAGTACGTCACCGGTGGTGACACGTTGCATATTTAAACAAAGCGTCTCGTCGTGGATCCGCGCAAAATTGTTGCACCATTAAGCGTCACTTCAGATAAAAGTGTCCCGCCCCCGCTCCCCGCTCACTCCGGCTGTGCTTCCACGTTATTTTTGCTAACAAAGTTACAAAAATCACTCGACAGCATCCTGTAAAAGCCATCAGTTAAAACATCCAAACCGTATCATTTCCATATCCTCGACAAAGTTCCGAACAAAGTTACCGCAACCATCTAACAAAACCCAAAAGGCGTAAGAATCCATTTGTTAGAAAACTTTCGCCCCTCTTCGAAAGTGAAGTCATCATTGAGAAAAAATCGGCCCGAGATGTATTCGACGCCGGCGGATGCTTTTGACAGTCGAGACACATCGCGACCTGAACGATTTACATATTACGTGACACTTTTGCAAAGCTTGCCATTGACTCCGGCTTGATAGACTGAGACATCGGAGACGATATTGTTTTTCGAATGTAGCCCTCTATTTCGAAGACCCTCGAAGGGTGAACTGTTTTTTTATTGCTCCTACTGAAAATTCTATGAGTGCTCGTGAACTTTTTGACGTTTACACAGAACACACTCCACGTGTCTTTGAATTCTAATGTTAACATTATACTTGTTGGTATTCTTTGAGATATTAAACATATAAATGCTTGACCTAACCTCAGCAGCAAGCGCATACGAGTATGTATTAGACATCAAGTGCTGAAAGTGTTTACTGCGACTAAATATTATTTATGAAATTACCTTGAGGCATGTTGCGCTGCATGACAGCCGACAGATTAAATTATTTACATAAAACGGTGAGAAGACTTTGATATTACAGATTTACACTCTCGAAAATTACGGACGGAGGGTGCTTATGTCATACAAACAACATTATCCATAGATTCCTGTTCACTTTGATGTCTCTTTAATCTATTATCTACAAAGGATAAGTTCCTCACTTTGTACACAATAAGCACGATTAGATACGCAATCGCTTAAATTATATAATTATAAAACTTTATTACATAGTTATTATGATTCATAAAACGGACGGTATGTGTAATTTGGTTCTATTTGATATGAGTACCTGATATTTTTATGAATTATTATTAATGCATTGGCCGAATAAAAAAAAGTCTCAAAGGGATATTTTTTCGTCAAATCGGCACATAACGGGATTCGAACCCGGAAACCCCCTAATGTGAGGCAAACACTTTACCGCTCATCTACGGACACTGTTTATATTAGCTAGTATTAATATAAATTAGGTATATTTTTTTCAGCCCCGCTCGCCGTCAAGATCACTCTAATATAAATCTATGTATTTCAATCGCGCCGCGCCGCGGTGCGGTGCACGCAGCGACATCGCTATAAATTTAAATTTACTTATTTTATATTATTCTTATTATAAAATACAAACTATAAAAATAACATGCCCCAAGACTTGTAACCCCTCTGTTTACACGTAATGTCTTGCTCGCATTATACCAAATGAGCAGTGACAAAGTTTACCAAAAACCACAGCTCGGCTAAATCTTACAGCAAACGTTGAACTAGAACATTTCCAACACAGAATCCTATTTAAACTTCCTTGGAGAATTTACCTATAAAGCTGGTATATTACGAGAAACTCTCGAATGCATTTCAACTGCATTTGATTAAAACTTGTAAATATTAAGCAAAACTCTAGCCAATTAGGCAGTAGTTGTATTTTGCTGAAACTTTTCCGAGCATGCTTGGACCAGAAGAGGATTGAAACTGAATTGGTATTGACTTGTTATTAAAATAAATAAAAGCAAATTTTGATTAGAAATAAGACAGGCTGTATGCTATAAATTCTAAAACCAATTTATACTAGTATAAATAAATTAAATACAGTTTGGAATTCAAATGGTTGGATATATTATATCTCTAAGAAAATCGTCGTTTTAAATAAATAAAAAGTACATTGTCTGTGCAAAAAGTGCGACTTGTTTCGTGTTGTTCACCGTAGAGCTCCCTGGGGCACCACATAATTCGAGAGCTTAACAGACGGGCCGGATAACACATGGGTTCCACAGGAATACCTCTGCCCGAACTAGCTACACACAACTCACACTACTATATGTATGTATATGTGTACAAAAAAAAATATTAAAAACAACGTGCTACAGAAATAGTGTTCTACCTGAAAGGGGTACAGTTTTTGTTCGGAGGTCGGCATACTTTAGATTTTCTTTCGTTTTTCAACTTTCAAAATAGCGGGTCAGGATTTATGTCCTGCAGTGGACGTCTTTCGGCTGAAATGATGATGATGACATTAATGTTCAGAAAAAATATTAATACTTATTATTACATTCTACGGAAAAAGACAAAGTTTTTTAACCGTAAGCAATCATTATACATCTTGCCGTATGTCAGTAGTCAAGACAATAAATAAATATCATAGCAATGCTTTTCATATTTATTCCGTATAGTAAAACATTCATCAGGCGCTTTCAGACAGCCATCTAATTTAATACCAGCAATGTAGATCAGAAGAGCTTGCTTTGACTTTGCATTAACTTTGCAACAATCTGAGATCAGACGGAAAACTGTACAAGTTGCAGAACGAACACCAAGTTTCGGCAGGAGCACTAAGCAAACCGAAGATGATTTCGGTAGCTACGAATTGTTAGTAGAACTCTGTCTATTGCAAAGCTTATAAAAAGGAGCAACTATTTATCACTGCCAATAATCCAGAAAATTTTCATAATGTATCACTACCGTAATTCACCCTGATTAAGGGTACTTACATACCGTGTTACTTTTTAATCAGTGTGCATATTTTGTGTACACAGTCAGAATCATGAAGGAAAAAAAGAAATTCCGCGCCCAGAAAAATTGGGTGCGGAATTTTTTTTTCCTTTATGGTCAGAATCGTCACTCGATCACATTTGAAGAAAAAACAATTTCTTTTTCCAAATTTTGACACTTTTTTAACCTGTTTAGGGAATATACGGGATTTTTTAATTTTCATAATCTATGTTTACCTAAAATATGCGCACTAATTAAAAAGTAACCCTTTATATGGGCTGTTACTGACGAATCAACAAAAAGGTTTTTTTGGAGAGAACTACTCGTATATATGCAGCTGAGCTTGAGAACCTTCTTTTGTTTCTGCTTAGCAAAATATGAACATCACTTCAACCGAAACCTTTATTGAAAATGTACACCTAAGTCTAAGTTTATTTGAAAGTCTTGGGGTCTTCCGAAGCACGGAAATATCTTTCTTTTCGAAAAATCAACAAATTCTACCTGTAATGTCCTAACCAAACTAAGTCTCACAAAGTGACCTTTTATTCGCCAGTACCCCACTGGGATTCGAACCCTCAACCTCCGTAAAGTGAGACGACCGTTGTACCACTCGCTTGCGGAGGCTGTTATTCTCCAATGAAAATGTTGCTCTGTTATATTGTTCAGGAGGTTGACATGGAAATTATAGTGTGTCTGACTAATATTCAGTTTGAAATGGACGGGTTATTGCGGCGTCAAGGGTAAGCGAAGACCTGGTTTACAGAGCGGTTTGTAGGCAGTTGGGGAAACCAGGGAAATATTAAATATTTTGAAACTATGAAACGCCTATGGAGTTTCTTGCGACGAGTCCACAGAAGACAGCAAAATTTTAAACTCGCCAGAAAATAACATGTAACTGACTCTGAGTGATTTAAATATCCTAAAGTTAAAAAGTAGGTATATACTTTGACTTTAATTAGGTACAATAAAATATTTCTGAATTCATTATGGACTTTTATTTAACGCTCTTATTACGTAGAACGATAACAACGTGAGAAAACCTGCACACACTTTTGAAAAACCGCTAAGGTTATGGGTAAAGTTGAGTAACCCACTGGGTTAGTATGATGGTCAATTACCTGTTCAGGGTAGGCTCGAAACATGGAAAAATGAACTTACAAAAATTTGTTTGCAAGTAATTTTAACAGCTGGACACCAAGCTCGCTTGCAAACGATCTTATTCCAGTACGTTTTTTACGACTACTTGTCACACATTATCATGTGAAAATTACCAATGATGTTTTAAATATTTCCACTTAGCCCCGGTATCCTCACGCAGAGACAGGTGTCTCGCCGACGCCGCAATGAATAGCTGTTTACCGGGACACGCGGAGCCCGGCTGCGGTCCCGCCTGCCCGCCGCCAGCCGCGGGAAGGTGTCTCCAATTTGTCCCCGGAATGAGATTGTCGCCGCTTCCAACATTAGGTAAGTGGCTTTCACATTTCACTTTACCCCGGCCTCCCCCGATTTATGTCGCGTGGTCAAACATGGGTGGACGTGTTTTAAAACCGAGGAATATTGCAAAATGGAATGGCTGACTAATAGTTTTATCTCAAATAAACACACATGTACTTCGTGAAGGTCAAATTAGAGTATTTTATTTGTCAGAGATCAATGCTAAGTTTGTTAGCGGTCAGCTACCATGGGCCGTATTTCTTATCATATCGCTTAATTGCGATATACATAACAGTATTCCAAGATCACTGTAATACACCGTAATATGTAACTGGTTGTTTATCCGCAACATAGTGGTAGTACTCATGAAACTGAACAACTTTCCCTAAGGAACATATAAACTTTCAGTTTGGAGCTTCACTACATAGTATAAAATAAAGTCACTTTCTCTGTCCCTATGTCCCTCCCTATGTCCCTTTGTATGCTTAAATCTTTAGAACTACGCAACGGATTTTGATGCGGTTTTAATAAATAGTGTGATTCAAGGGGAAGGTTTATATGTATAATACATGCATAATATACTTAAGGATAACCCACAATAACCATTTTCCCGTGCGGAGCCGGGGCGGGTCGCTAGGTTCATATAAACTTCAGTCACATGAATTTTAATTTTAAGATTTAAAACCTATGTTCCTTAGAGAAGGTTATTCAGTTGTATATTGCGGATACACAACCAGTTAAATTTCACGGTGTATAAAAGAATTTGTAAAACCCATCCAACCAACATTAAAAAAATTGTAAGTACCCGAGTACGTCCATTTTATCTCTCTTGTATGGTGGACGGCTTTTCGGCGGCTTATTTCATTAGTATTATTATTTTACTAGTTGTAAGGTAAGTTGAACACGCGCACAGCGATGTTCAAATTACCTATTACCTTACACTTGACTGTACCTACCTACACATGCGTACATTCTATCAAACCCACATACGGTAACGTGATCAGACACCAATGAAACACGTGATTTTGTACTGTATAACTTTATCATATAAAACTTATTATTATACATTTACATTTCTTTTAAAGCACGTAATTTTTTGTCATAATATTATGTACACGTGTCATGTTTTTGATATAATTTATTTTATAAGTGGTTCACACAGTAACATGTGATAGAGGCACTCATTATCACAAAAAAGGTCATTAGTTGAATATGATAATTTTATTCTGACGCTAATTGTAATCAACACTGTATAGGTACCTAGTACCTACCTATAATGCTGTAACTTAATAAAATAAAATAAAAACAAATAAATGTTTCCTAAAACTTTTTTTATAGCTACTACAATAACAAAAAAAGTTACGTCAAACACAAAGCATTTTAATACTGTTTTATATTGGTTTTCCTTATAGCTCTATATTATCATATTGATGCGTGTTTATTCTTTACCAAGAAGTTGTTATCTACATAGAAAATTCATTCTATGGGAAAATGTTACAAGCCTTAAATAAAAGTATGTACACTTTTTGTCTTGAAAATGTTTTTTACTGTTACAAAAACTTAAAACACGATCTATACTTTTGTCGGCTCTTTCAACTAATTCGTGAGAATCAAACTGACTTTAGGAATTCCCATTGCCTTAAAAAAGTACCTCATCGTGCAAAGTAATATGGTCGGTTATACGTCAGACTGCGAACTCATCGTGTTTGGAGGTAACAAACCTAAGAACAGGTTTCTTGTTGACCACAAACTAGACAATGCGAATATTTTCATACTCAGTTTTGAGTTAGTCAAACGGATGTGTGAACATACGCACGAGTCAATAAAGCCTTAGAAAGTCAAACAAGTGAATAACGGATTCTAATTTACTATGGCGATAAAATTGTTGATTACACTTTGTTTCTATGTAATAGTTATTGTGAACAGTGCTCCACAATATTCCGACAGAGGTATGTTAATGTGATGCTATTATGAAGGTGAAGGTTGCAAGAATATATTATAATTAATTACTATTTGAGCTCTCTCTATTCTCAATGTTTTAAAACTATATTATTTTATGGAAGTTATGAACCAAGTTTTCTCAGAGCATGTTATGCCCAATTTGTATTGGAAGCTTTATTATAATATTTATCTAAATGTGATATTTTTTTATCGTTGACTTCATTATACTAACACGGATATGGGGTCATTACGTTGCGTATTATATGATGTGTTTTACACAACCATATCTGTCTTAATTTAAAGAAATCATCTCAGTTACTTTTACTAATACCACAGTAATAAAAGCACTAATGTCAAAGTAGGTATATTATTTTGTAGGTCACATTCCTTTACCCCTTCCTCTGCACCGCTCCTTTCTACTAACTCAAACCGGATCGAGGGTGATCTGAAGAAACTTATCAGGGTTGTGCTTCTTTGTCATCAGAAAAACGGTCACCGCAGGGTTTTTGGACTTACACCCCAAACCAAAACTCGGGCGTGAACAGACAAGAGATGTATCAGAATCCATCAACAGATAGAAATGTAATATTCTATACATACACTATAATGCAGAATGACACAAATCCGCAGAATAATGCAATTTACTCTGGGAATAGAAATATGGTTAATGAGGAAAACATCGCTCTTCCTGATTTTCTAGTAGAATTAATTTCAAGAAGTGGAGTTTCCTCCTTTTCAGCCACAGAGGGTGTGCAAAATCAGGAACAATTTAACACCAATATGGAAAAGCAATCAAGATCATTCTATACACCACCTGCTAGTACTGCCCCTGATTATAAAAATAACAATATCATAATGCTGTCTCAGAACTACACGGATCCACAAATTCAAGCAGAGGCCGACCAAAATAAACATTTGCATGAACATAATCCGCTAAATAACTGGAGTTCTCCATCTTATAGCGAAAACCCATCACAACCAAATGATTTTAGCACGCTGCCTAATGAGCGGGGCCCTCCTACACGTGACTTTGGTCCTCCTCCGCATGATCGAGGCCCTCCTCCTCGTGACTGGGGCCCTCCACCACATGATCGAGGCCCTCCTTCACGTGACTGGGGACCTCCAGCACATGACCGAGGCCCTCCTCCTCGTGACTGGGGCCCTCCACCACATAATCGAGGCCCTCCTCCACATGACTGGGGACCTCCACCACATGACCGAGGCCCTCCCCCAAATTATTGGGATACCCCAGCGCATGAAAGAGGCTCGCGATCAGATGATAGAGGTCCTCCACCCCGTGACTGGTATCCGCCACCACATGACAGAGGCCCACCACCGCATGAAAGAGGCCCGCCACCGCATGACAGAGGCCCGCCACCACATGACAGAGGCCCGCCACCGTATGACAGGGGCCCGCCACCGCATGAAAGAGGCCCGCCACCGCATGACAGAGGCCCGCCACCACATGACAGAGGCCCGCCACCACATGACAGAGGCCCGCCACCGTATGACAGGGGCCCGCCACCGCATGACAGAGGCCCGCCACCGCATGACAGAGGCCCGCCACCGCATGACAGAGGCCCGCCACCACATGACAGAGGCCCGCCACATGACAGAGGCCCGCCACCGCATGACAGGGGCCCACCACCGCATGACAGGGGACCACCACCGCATGATTGGGGCCAGCCACCGCATGACAGAGGCCCGCCACCACATGATAGAGGTCCGCCACGTCGGGATTACTGGAAAGATTATTATGACAGACGATACTACGATTTAAATTATGACCGGTCTTCATTCTTTCCAGGCGATGACTGGGGTAGACCGGACAGAAGACCACCTCCGCCGCCACCACCGCATCACAGAGGCCCCCCTCCACCGCATCACAGAGGTCCCCCTCCACCACATGACAGGGGGCCCCCACCGCCGCCACCACACAACAGAGGGCCCCCACCACCGCCACCACACGACAGAGGGCCCCCACCACCTCCACCATATGACAGAGGGCCCCCACCGCACCACCAACCGCCCGATAGGCGACCTCCACCAGGAAACAGAGAACCATCTTCTAATCCTTATTACGAGTATGACAACAGAAGACCACAGTATGAATCTAACGGAGATGGGTCTTATAACGATAACAGAGAACCGCTGTATAACAATAATAAAAATCCATCTACTTATGAAAACAACAATCCATCGTATTCTGATACTGCTACAGAAGGTTCAAAGACTTCTTCTGTTCCAGTTTTTGATCAGTCTGCAGTAGAAGCTATATTTGGGAAGAATCCTGAATCGAATCTCCCACTCGTAATGAATTTAGCAAACAAAGAACATGGTGTTCCTTTAATAACAAACGAGTCCTTTCCATCTCCTAGCAATAAGCCATCCATTCATATACCAATTTTCCAAGCCAGGCCCGTTGTTCCAGAGAGTTAAAAATAATATCTACATATATAAATTTTTAAATAATAGAATAATTAATTAATTAATCTTGAATATGTATTATAATGGTTTATAACAAATGTAATTAATAGTGGTTATTCCCGAATTCATATTTTGTAAACAACTGTTAGTATAGTATGCATAGTCACTAACTATGTTTTTTATATTTAAATAGTACTAACTTGTGTATTATATACATACAGTTACTAATAAAAATGACCTAGGTATATATCAAATGCTTTAAAATCGTTTATATTTATATAGGAAATACAAAGATTTTCGTATCTTATTTATTAAGTACGTACATACATCATACATACAGTAACCAGCTTATATGGTTGGACATTTTCACCTTCAGAGCGCCGTTATTCCATAGCAACAGTGACGAATTTCGTTATGCGAATGTCACAGTATGTGCTGTGCTGGCACCGCTACTATCATTTTCCTAATATGACATCATTCCCGTATATGTCTGCGGCAAAAAACTGTTTCACTCGTCATTTTACAGAATGTTTCGGCATTTTACAAGCGCTCATCTTTTTTAAATAATATTTAACATATTATGTCGCTGCCTTGTCGTTTTATATAAAGCCATATTGTTTTTAAAAAGATCCTTTGTATAAGGAAAACTTTTTACTTATTTACAAATACGTAAGACGACGTTATTTTAAGAAATTATGATGTTAATAATTTCTCTCACTAACACGAATTTTTTTTTAGATATTCGGAGTCTACAGAGATTTCCATGGTTGATGAAACCTTTTTCGGAAACATACAGAGGAGGACCTGCTCCCCCTAGAGATTCTCCGGGTAATCGAGGCCCACCTGGTAATAGAGGTCCGCCTGGTAATAGAGGTCCGCCTGGTAATAGAGGTCCGCCTGGTAATAGGGGCCCACCCGATAACAGAGGCCCTCCAGACAGAAGAGGCCCCCCCGATAACCGAGGTCCACCAGACAGTAGAGGACCCCCGGATAGAAGGGGCCCACCAGATAACAGAGGTCCACCTGACAGCAAAGATCCACCTTACGATATAGGCTCGACAGACTATAGAGACCCAAATATAATGTCACCAGATAACAATGATCCATTGGCCAACAGGATGTAACACCGTTTTTTTTGTCGTTTGATAAAAATAATACCTCGTAGAAATTACTAGTTATTTTTCCAAATTAATTGGCGTTGATAATTTTTTAACTCATTTTATTCTCGACTTCTTCTAAAAGAGGTAGTATCCAAAGCCATAAATCTAAAATTTTTTTTTTTAAGCACTGGAGTCAAGTTTCGGAACGTTTCTAATAGTCGAAAAGACAGTTATTGTTTTCGTATAAATATTTTCAATAATATTAGTCTTGGAAATACAGGTTATTTACCATTATCCAAAAGGATTATTATTCCTTTTGTTTTTCCTTAATTTGTTTAAAATAAAATTAAAAATAATTGATTTCCTCAAAAAGAATTCTGGCTTGATTGTTTTGGTGTTGCGTTTCGGAACGCGCGGTCTGTCAAAGTGATTCGAGGAATGACTTGTTCATTTTCTTCTTTGCGTTATAGCAGCAACACTATATTCAAGTGAAATTATGATGGACAACGGTAAGTGTAAATTATCCAAATGGATTCTCAATTCCATGTTCGATGGTTATGTTTTAAAACCTTTTTGATTAATTGGTTGTTCTTGTTCTTTAATAGGTATGTGAAGGAGGTCTATCCAGTGACCCCTTTCCGGTCTGGACTCTTAAAGAAAAAGTTGATTGGAACCTCGGTAAGTCTGTTGGGATATTTATTGAGACCTCAAATTCTCATTCTACTGTTTGGTTTTGAACCTTTTTGGTAACACACGTGGTTTGTTCTTTAGACATGGCGCGGACATCTTGAGGTGGCTGTCGTCCGGGCTCTGTTCCCACCATGGTTTCTTAACATTGAAAACCCCGTAATGGGTAAGTGCTTTGAAATATTATGCTAATTCAAAACTAAAGATTTCTGTTAGACGTTCATCACTGTAACAAGTTTTCTCTTTGTTGCAGGGTTTTCTTGATATGCAGGGTTGTTATGCAGGGTTTTCTTATGCAAGTTTTTATATGCAGTTGTTATGCTGGGTTTTTATATAGGGATTTGATTTTGCCCCACCCACATTTAGGTTTCTGGTACTATGTACCTACCTAATATTCTTTAAAAGGTTTTCTTTAAAACCACGTTTTTAATGCCAGGTTACTAGTTCTGCGTACCTTTCATTTCAATACCATGTAGGTAATTGATAAAACAAACTTTTCTTAAACTATCCAATAGTTCTTACTTTGGATTTTCTTTTATTCATGTAATCACCTGTGTTCAGATTTACCTTCGGAAGATGGTTGCAGAATTTCATATTATTCATAAGATTTTAATTTAATATTAGACTTCCTTTGAAACATGTCTGCCTTTATATAAAGATAACCTTATATTAACATGTTTCTTTAAAACCATAAGGTACTCGTTGTGAGTTTGTTAACCTATATTACTTTTTATCCAACGGCTGGACATTTAACTCCATAACAGTGAAACGTAATTAATAATTTTAAGTATGTAACCTTGTTTGTTGAGACTGTTATACGAATAGTTCTCTGTGAAGACAGCGGTGTTATTTTAGGTATCCTTTTATTTCACCAGATATTTTTAGACCTTTTAAATTGTTGTCATGTTACATTAAATATGTTTTAGAAGGTTTCCTGGTATTTATTTTGTTGCACACAGTACAGTCTTGATCCATTTTATGATATAAACCACTGGCGCCCTGATTCTGACAGAACAATTTAGTTCCGATTCTGGCAGATTATAAGTTTTACCTGAAGATATTTTTCTTACCTCAAGATATTTTTTTTTCCTAATAATTTTCCTTTGTGGTTTACATTATAAAAGGCAGGTCCAAGGCCACCACCCACTCCCTGAGTTAATTAACACAAAAATAAAAATACTGCTCTCTATAAAAGAAAAAGATTTTTCTTAGCTAGCCAATTTAAACCCTTTCAGTGTCGTTCCCAACGTGTGGCCCTGTAAGATTAGTGCTGTGTGGAATGAAAATTAAATTTAAATATTTTGTTTTTTCTCTCAAAAATAGTTATACATACTATACTGTTTCTAGTACTTAAGTGCTTCTTGTAAGTATTAAGGTTTCTATATTGAACGTTTTGGTGCTGTATTTTACAGCTATATTGTAAGTAAAGAGTACTCACTATACTTTATATTGTTACAATGGATACTTTAAATTGTAATGTTAATTTTCTTTTAAAAGATGAGATAACTCACGAACTCCTAATTAGGAACATATCTTTTGACATTACTGCTTCTGTGGATAATTTGCGTAAATTATTACGTGAAACTTTAAAACTTTCTAGGAGGGGTAGTATAAAGCCATCTTCTAATAATTCTTCGATAACTATAGAAGAAGAAACTAAATTGATGATTGCCAAAGGCAATGAATTTCTTTCATCGTGTTATGCTGGGGAAGGTCCGTCCTTCTTCACTGCAAATGTTCGTGCTCGTCTATGCGGACGTGCTAATTATCTTTTGGTTCGTTTGTCGCGAATTAGTAATCCTCACCAGGAACTGCTGGTGCTTCAAAATTCTTTGATTAAATTTTTGTCAGATCAGGCCAAGTCCTCTGATTCTGAAACGGATGACGAAGACTCTGTTCCTTCTCCCGTTCATAAAACTATTATTTATCAACCGGCTACTTCTTGTAACTTGAATTCTTTGAATTTGAAATATCGTGGTGACTCGTGTGTTCGTGCTTTCATAGCTCGCTTGGAAGAATTACAGCTTGCTCGTAATATACCTAAAAAAACAATATATACTGGTTTTCCAGAAATCCTTGAAGGACCTGCTTTGTATTGGTATCGTGCTAATAAAGACGCATATCATGATTATGATTCACTCATTAACGCTTTACGCTCTGACTTTGACATTGCTGATTTTGACTTTCGGCTTTTACAAGAGATACATTCTCGAACACAAGCAAAGGATGAATCGATTGTGGTTTTCCTGTCTATCATTTTGGGAATGATGTCCCGACTTACTAAAAAATTATATGACGAAGAACAACTTGACATTATTTTACGAAACATAAGACCTGAATATAGTCGAGAACTCGCATTAATTGATGTCAAATCCATTTCTCATCTGCGAGAACTTTGTAAAAAACTTGAACTCAATAAGGCTCGTATCTCAAATTTTGTAGAACCTTCTACTTCCAAGGACACTACATGTGTTCCTGATTTTAATTATAAAAGTAAAACTTTTAAATCACATAATCCCAATGTTAATAATAAAAATGTTTCGTCTGTACATCAGTCGACTTCGGTTGAGGCTAATAAAAACTCTTCTGCTCATTGCTTTAGATGCGGTAAAAATAATCATTCTACTTCTCAATGTTATAAATCTAAAAATATTGTTTGCTTTAAATGCGGCAAACAAAATGTAAAAACTCCTGACTGCCCAAAGTGTAATAAGTCAAAAAACTGAATAAGTCAGTCTCTCTGAGTGCTTCTACTTGCAGGGAGACATATTTTAAACCTCCTCTTTCTGATAAGAGACCCTATTTAACTGTGAAAGTATATGACATTTGTGTCAGTGGTTTATTAGATTGTGGTGCTGCTTGTTCGATATTAGGCGATAATGCTCATAAGGTTTTTCTTGATCTTGGTATTCCGATGCAAAATCTTAAACAACCATGTTATATACGTGTTGCTAACGGTGCCGAATATTATTGTCAATATTATATGGATGTTCCCATTTTATATAAAAAGATTGTTAAAATTATAAGATTTTACATTCAACCTCAAATCAAACTTCCTATTCACTTTGGTATAAATTTTTGGAAAGCATTCAATCTTGCTCCTGAAGTTCTGTCTTGCATAAAGTCTATTTCTTGTAATAACGTAGATAAAATTGATAATATTCCAGAAAATGGTTTAAGGAACATAGATAATTTAACTGAAAAACAAATTGAAGAACTGAATCACATGAAGTCTCTCTTCTCTCAAATAGATACTGAAAAAGTTGGACTGGGTCGTACCCATCTTGCCCAACATCATATTGATACAGGGGATTCTAAACCCATCAAACAAAGATATTACAGATTAAGTCCAGAAAAATTAAAGTTGCTAGATGATGATCTTGATCGTATGTTGAAACTTAATATTGTTGAACCATCAAATTCACCTTGGAACTCTCCGGTTACTTTAGTACCGAAACCAGACGGCTCTGTCCGTACCTGTTTGGATAGCCGTATGATTAACGCTGTTTCTAAAACAGACGCATATCCTCTCCCTTATATTAGTTACATTCTTGACAACCTCAGGGATGCTAAATTTCTTACATCCTTGGATTTAAGTGCAGCTTATCATCAAATACCTCTTTCTCCTTCTTCAAAGGAAAAGACTGCTTTTACTGTACCAGGACGTGGTTTGTTCCACTATAATGTAATGTGTTTTGGTCTTGTTGGTGCTTCAGCCACCATGCAACGATTAATGGATAACCTTTTTGCTGCACAATTTGATAATAAAGTATTTTGTTACATAGATGACATTATAATTTGTACTAATTCATTTGAAGAACATATTAGAATTTTGGAATCAGTTTATGTAAAGTTAAAATCTGCTAACCTTACAATTAACATGAAAAAGTCTCTCTTTTGTCGTCCAGAACTAAGATATCTTGGTTATGTTGTTGATCGATATGGATTAAGAACTGACCCTTCCAAAGTGGAAGTTATAACGAACTTTCCTGTGCCTTCTAATGCTAAGGAAGTCAAACGTTTCCTTGGTATGGCAGGGTGGTACCGCCGTTTTATCCAAGATTTTTCTCGTAAAGCTAGACCTTTGACTCGTCTTACTAGTAAAAAAGTTCCTTTTGCTTGGACCAAAGAAACAGATGAAGCTTTCTCTGTACTTAAAAATGCTTTAATCTCTGCTCCTATTTTAAAATGTCCTGATTTTACTTTGCCTTTTTATATTCATACAGACGCGTCATCTTTTGCTATTGGCGGCGTTTTGACTCAAAAAGTAGATGGGGTGGATCACCCTATAGCTTATTGTAGTAGAACTTTAAATGCTCAAGAGATTAACTATACTGCAACAGAAAGAGAACTGCTCGCAGTCATTTATGCTTTAGAACAATATAGATCTTACGTTGAAGGCAAATTATGTTACATTGTTACTGATCATGCCTCCTTACAGTGGTTTTATAAACTAAAAAATCCCACTGGCCGTCTTAATAGGTGGGCATGTCGTCTAAGCCAATTTACCTTTGAAATCATTCACAGAAAAGGTAAAGAACATGTATTACCTGATACTCTTTCTAGAATTAAAATCGCCTCTATTGAAATTGATCCTCATACTATAACTGACCCATGGTATATTAAAATTTTTACGGGTTGTGCTGAAAATGCAAAGAAGTTTCCAAATTTTTCCATCTTAGAGGGAAAACTTTATAGACTTTCTAAAAATAAATATAATATCACTTCTCAACATGATTGGAAAATTGTTGTACCCTTAGAAAAGCGTCGTGAAATAATTGAAAAACATCATGATGATCCGTCAGCTAGTCATTTTGGTGTTGCTAAAACGCATAAAAAGATTTCTGCTATTTATTACTGGCCTTCTTTATTTGAAGATGTAAAATCATATGTTAGTAATTGTGAAACTTGCAATACATATAAACCTGTTAATACTGCTCGTGCAGGATTCATGGGCGAACCACGTCAAGTAACAAAGCCGTGGGAAGCTATTTCTTGTGATATTCTCGGTCCATTTCCTCCATCTTATTCTAGGAACCAATATTTGTTTGTAGTCTCAGACTATTTCAGTAAATACGTACTACTCTTTCCTTTGAGAAACGCAACTGCAAAAGCCATTTGCAAATGTATGTATAATGGTGTATTTCTTGTACATGGTGTTTGTCGTGTTCTTTATACCGACAATGGAGCTCAGTTTACTTCTAAAGAATTTCGGGATCTTCTTACTAATGCAGGCGTTCCTCATATATTTTATAATCCCCGTTATCATCCTCAAACTAATCAAACTGAACGAGTGAACCGAGATATTGTTCGTGCTATTGCCTCGTATGTGCGTTTTGATCACCGAAAATGGGATCAAAACATTCCGGAGATTCAATGTGCATTGAACACTTGTGTTCATGATGGAACTAAATTTACTCCTTTCTTCTTAAATCATGGTCGTGAAATGATTCTTGATGGTGCTACGCATATTTCTCAGGCACCTTTTGATGGGTCTGCTTTAAATACTGATTCACAAGAGTTTGCGGAAAAACTTCCCAAACTTCAAGATGTTTATAAACAAGTAAAATGTCATTTACATAAGGCATATCAACAAAACTGTAAATATTATAATTTAAGAAAAAGACCTTTAGAGTTAAGCGAAGGTCAAATAATTTATAAAAGGTGTTTTCCTTTATCTTGTGCTCCAAAACACTTTTCAGCAAAGTTAGCTCCCAAGTTTGAAAAGTGTGTTGTGGATAAGAAATTAAGTAAGTTGGTCTACTCTCTCAAAAGTTTGGAGGGTAAGTCCCTTGGTACGTTCCATATCAAAGATTTGATCATCCGCGGTCATAACGAAGGTGGTTGAAACATAGTAGGTGTATATAAGTGTGTTAAGTTAAATAAATATTCTCTTCGGGTGGTATTTACAATATATATTTTAAGTTTTCCTATCTTAGCGTAATGGACTTTGACTTTTAATGTGACAAACCAAGACGATAAGTATGCATACAGACTAAAACAAGACTATGGACTATTTTAATTGTTAAGGACAAATTTTTGTCGTTTTATGTTAAGGTTGTTTTTCATTTTCTTTTGGTATTAGTTTAAGTACATACTGTGTTTTTCTCAAACTTGAATTTGAAAACACTTTGTCAATTTTATATTTAAGTTAGTATATTTTGAGTCATTTTGCACCCATAGTGGTGATGACTTCATGTATTCTCTTTTGAAAGTTCTTCAACTCTTGTGAGTTCAGAACCTGATATTTCTTTGACAGGAGTTATCTTCTGGTAATGTAGCTCGTAGTAGCCAGCTTTATATTTTAAGTCATTTAACATCCATAGTGATGATGACTACAATATTTTCTCTTGAAAGTTCTTCAACTCTGGTGAGTTCAGAATCTGATATTTCTTGGACAGAAGTTTTCTTCTGGTATATTAAGCTCATAGTAGCAAACCTCCTTATAAGGAAGGGAAGTTCCTTAACTCTGTTGAGTTTGGAATGTGTTTTCTTTTTGACAGAAACTGTTTTTCTGGTCAATACTGCATACAGTTGTAGTTCAATTTTCAGGAAAATAACGTTCTTTATTTTTCGTTTCCCTTTAAAAATTTGCTCTTTGGTAGTGAATTTCTTTTAGCTTTTGAACTCTGGTTTTTCAAAACCATGTTCGGTGGTTTTGTTTCCAGTTAGCTTTTCGTTACTACCTCATGTAGATCGGTAGCGAAAAATTTTATTTGAAAATTAAAATTTTCAAATAAAATTTTTCATTCCCAACTAAAGATGAACTGTAACACCGTTTTTTTTGTCGTTTGATAAAAATAATACCTCGTAGAAATTACTAGTTATTTTTCCAAATTAATTGGCGTTGATAATTTTTTAACTCATTTTATTCTCGACTTCTTCTAAAAGAGGTAGTATCCAAAGCCATAAATCTAAAATTTTTTTTTTTAAGCACTGGAGTCAAGTTTCGGAACGTTTCTAATAGTCGAAAAGACAGTTATTGTTTTCGTATAAATATTTTCAATAATATTAGTCTTGGAAATACAGGTTATTTACCATTATCCAAAAGGATTATTATTCCTTTTGTTTTTCCTTAATTTGTTTAAAATAAAATTAAAAATAATTGATTTCCTCAAAAAGAATTCTGGCTTGATTGTTTTGGTGTTGCGTTTCGGAACGCGCGGTCTGTCAAAGTGATTCGAGGAATGACTTGTTCATTTTCTTCTTTGCGTTATAGCAGCAACACTATATTCAAGTGAAATTATGATGGACAACGGTAAGTGTAAATTATCCAAATGGATTCTCAATTCCATGTTCGATGGTTATGTTTTAAAACCTTTTTGATTAATTGGTTGTTCTTGTTCTTTAATAGGTATGTGAAGGAGGTCTATCCAGTGACCCCTTTCCGGTCTGGACTCTTAAAGAAAAAGTTGATTGGAACCTCGGTAAGTCTGTTGGGATATTTATTGAGACCTCAAATTCTCATTCTACTGTTTGGTTTTGAACCTTTTTGGTAACACACGTGGTTTGTTCTTTAGACATGGCGCGGACATCTTGAGGTGGCTGTCGTCCGGGCTCTGTTCCCACCATGGTTTCTTAACATTGAAAACCCCGTAATGGGTAAGTGCTTTGAAATATTATGCTAATTCAAAACTAAAGATTTCTGTTAGACGTTCATCACTGTAACAAGTTTTCTCTTTGTTGCAGGGTTTTCTTGATATGCAGGGTTGTTATGCAGGGTTTTCTTATGCAAGTTTTTATATGCAGTTGTTATGCTGGGTTTTTATATAGGGATTTGATTTTGCCCCACCCACATTTAGGTTTCTGGTACTATGTACCTACCTAATATTCTTTAAAAGGTTTTCTTTAAAACCACGTTTTTAATGCCAGGTTACTAGTTCTGCGTACCTTTCATTTCAATACCATGTAGGTAATTGATAAAACAAACTTTTCTTAAACTATCCAATAGTTCTTACTTTGGATTTTCTTTTATTCATGTAATCACCTGTGTTCAGATTTACCTTCGGAAGATGGTTGCAGAATTTCATATTATTCATAAGATTTTAATTTAATATTAGACTTCCTTTGAAACATGTCTGCCTTTATATAAAGATAACCTTATATTAACATGTTTCTTTAAAACCATAAGGTACTCGTTGTGAGTTTGTTAACCTATATTACTTTTTATCCAACGGCTGGACATTTAACTCCATAACAGTGAAACGTAATTAATAATTTTAAGTATGTAACCTTGTTTGTTGAGACTGTTATACGAATAGTTCTCTGTGAAGACAGCGGTGTTATTTTAGGTATCCTTTTATTTCACCAGATATTTTTAGACCTTTTAAATTGTTGTCATGTTACATTAAATATGTTTTAGAAGGTTTCCTGGTATTTATTTTGTTGCACACAGTACAGTCTTGATCCATTTTATGATATAAACCACTGGCGCCCTGATTCTGACAGAACAATTTAGTTCCGATTCTGGCAGATTATAAGTTTTACCTGAAGATATTTTTCTTACCTCAAGATATTTTTTTTTCCTAATAATTTTCCTTTGTGGTTTACATTATAAAAGGCAGGTCCAAGGCCACCACCCACTCCCTGAGTTAATTAACACAAAAATAAAAATACTGCTCTCTATAAAAGAAAAAGATTTTTCTTAGCTAGCCAATTTAAACCCTTTCAAGGAGACCTGGCAGTAATAAAGTTCCCCGTACCGATAAACCCGGTTTATTAGAACAGGACAGTACTCCAACTAGCACAACTTTAGTTCCAACTAAGTCGGAAAATGGGATACCATTACTGGGTTTCAATAGTAACAGGGTTACGACTTCCCGTCCACAAAGACTTAATATTTTTCAAGTGGCACCAGTAACACCGGAAAGTGAAAATTAAAAAAATAGTTCTGAATATCTATAATGATTTTAACAAATCAATCAATCATATTAAGCTAAAACCGAACTTTGTCATAATGCCCCGTTGTTATTAGATCACTTTAGTAAATGCAGTCATTTCACATTCACTTACACTTTAAACTACCTTTTTTAATAGCATATTTTTCTTTCTTTTTGTGTTACGAATATAGTGTACGGGATAAGTCGCTTAATATTTGAGTAAATTCCATAATTAATTACACTTGGAAAAAAGGTTTTGTTTAAATATTCATGTACGTGGTATGACTGCACTTTCGAACGTAAATAATTTAAAATACTCAAATCTTACATTAATAATTTAAATATTTAATAAACTTACAAAATGGTTGATATTATTATAACATTTTACTGAAGTACTTTCTAATTTAAAACATAAATTTCCAAAATATGTTATATGTTATAATTATATGCAAGACATGAAATAAAAATATAGGTATATATGAAATAAACGTTACGTTAAATATTTTGTACCAATAGTTTCATTTTTAAAACACAGGTTTACATCTCCCGTCTGCTGTTCTTTCATATCCTTCCAGGCAACCACCAGCTGCAATCTCCCTACCCTGTTGAGATGTAGTGATAGTAGCCAGTGTAGTAATGCCAGAAGAATCAGCTGAGTCTGTAGAAGTACTTGGAGTAGTAGCAATATCAGAAGCAGTAGGAGTCGCAACTATTGTCACTTCTTTATGTTCGTCTTCCTTTTTTGTTGTGACATCACCTTCAGAAGTTTTTGGAGAAGTGGCGGGAGCAGAGTCGGTTACAGCTTGTTTAGTAGATGCTTCTGTCACGCTTGTGCCGTTTTCATTTTTATTTAAATGTAACACGTTTTTGATATTATCTCCCACATCATGAATTGTTTCTCGGGTTTTCCCAAAAAAGTCCTTTACTAGTCCACAATTAACACCTTTGTACTGTATAGTTAAAAAGCAGATAAATAATATCAATGAAAACTTCATTTTGACAAATTGTTTTACGTGTTTTTAGTGTAACTTTCTTCTCCTAACTAAAATCTTGAATAAGTCCATCATATTGTCACAACTTATAGATGATAACTTTTGACCTCAAAATCTATCTAGCCAACTACGTTCCGACAAATAAACATATCTTATCATTATTATAAAAACAAAATAATACGAGCTTATCATTTTATGTTTGCGCTGTATAATTGTACATCCGTTTATTGTTGTTTCTCCACGGCGTAGACAATCTGAAAAAAAAAAACTAGCTGAAAAAGATACGTATTTATTTATATATTAATTTATAAGGTCTACACTAATAATATTATAAAGAGAAAAGATTTGATTGTTTGTTTGCATTGAATAGGCTCTAAAATAACTAAACGATTTTAATAAAATTTGGTAGAAAGATAGAACAGATTAGAGTTGATGAGGAAGTGGTTATGAGAAAGAGGAAGCGGAAGAGGAAGTGGAAAGTACAAATTTAGAAGATGCAGTTGAGGATGAGGGAGTTTCTAAGAAAAAGAGGATGCGGATGAGGAAGCGTATGAGGAAGCGGATAAGGTAGCGGATGAGAAATATAAAAAAATATACAGACAGAGTGATATCTTTTTTCATAGTTTTTATTGGAAATAAAATAAAAGAAGCAGTATTTAATTATGTGAAATGTTTATTATCTACTATTAATCTAATTTAATTACTCATATTAGGGCCTGGCCACAGCTTCGCGCGTCGGCTGCGGCGGCGGCGGCGGCGGCGGCGACCAGCGGAATGTTGCCAGTGAGTGACACATAGTCAAAATTACCATGCGAGAACCAAAAAAATTTTTCATTTCTAAAACCCGCTAGAAAAATGTACCACCGAAATCAAGAAACTGTTTTAAAGGCGTGAAATTACCCAACTTTTACAAAAAACGTTCAATTTTCATGCAAAAAGTAACGTTTATCTTATTTTATTTAGAAAATGACTTTAACACTGTAATGTAGCACAAATAAGATTAAAAATACGTAAAAGTAACGTTTTAAGTCATGTGACGCAAAGTGCTCCAAAATATCGTAAAATGTTACAATACTAACGTTTTGGCAAGTTTTGCGCCTCAAGTCACCGCCGCCGCCGCCGCCGCCGACGACGCGCGAAGCTGTGGCCAGGAGGTAAGAAGGTTAACTTTACTAAGAATCAATTCCTCTTTAATTCCTCATAATTTATGAGGAAGCAGAAGAGGAAGAGGATTTTTTTACTTTTTTTTTATAGGAAAGCGGTAGCGGATGAGGAAGTGCAAAAATTGCGGAACTTCCGCATTATGAGGGAGCGGAAAAGGAATCCTCATCAACACAAGAACATACCTTGGGGACGCACAGGGGCTACCTTTTACCACGGGGAAATTCCTAACCCCCACGGGAAAACTGTTAACGCGGGCGGAGCCGCGGAGTGGAAAGCTAGTTTTTTCAATAACAATCAAGAACCTGTCAATTATAATACGTTCTATGTATTTGAAGTCGACTCAATCAATTTACAGGTATTTTAAAAGATCAAAACTATTATACACATAATATCTATTCTATTCAAAACATGCGTATCCTCACACCTTTAAAATATTTCTCTACAATTTCCAGCTCCGTCTCTCATGTACCCTTCATTGCATTTAATATCGGGAACACGGATGATTTGGCCTGTCTGTGTTACACCGGGTGAATTTCTTCTAGCTTCATCGAGTTTATCGTGAAAATTAAACACCACAGTTTGACATTCCCCCATAGTACACTTATATAACATCACCACTGTCACTAATATTATGAGTTTCGCGTCCATTTTAACTAAATGTATTGAGCACACTGCGCTGCACCTCCGTCAAACAAATTTCCGGCGCGATGTGATCACCACGGCTCTCGGCACACACCATATATGTCCCTGGCGCGACCTGGCTGGCATTCGTCAACGTTTTCCGGTACATCTATCATTTTCTTCTCGCCTTCATCTTCAGCTCTAATTTTTATTTTTATTTCTTTCTTTCCAAAATTATTTATGATGTCCTTAACGGGATTTCCAAATATTTGGAGCAAGTCCCGATTAGAGAAAGGCGCTCCGTTCACAAAAAGAATAACGTTTAACACGAACACACAGATTATTATGCGCGTCAATAATGTCGACATTTTATAAATAGCTGCGCTAATTACTGAACGTTTATCAAGCTGGAGCTTCCCGGGATACGCCCCACAGATATAATGGTTGTATAGTCACTAATGGTTATTATCTCAAAATGTATAGTTCTTTGTATTCCTGTCCTCTTCCAACATATTATTTAATTCATCAATTTGTTTAAAACTATATGTACTGAGTAATTAGTAATGGTATAGATAATGAAGGAGGACAAACAGAATAATTTGTAAAATGATATGATTATCTAATTAATTACGTCCAATTTAGATCAAAGCGGCACGCGCAGCAACCGAACATGACATAAAATTAGATTTTTCTTTTCTAAAGTACACTTTTATTCATATTGACGTGATACTAACCTTATTTAGCTCTCCGTTCAATGTATCTCTATTACACTCGGGATGCATTTCACAGTACAAATTTAACCACACCACCATGTACTTAATATCGTCAAGACGCCGCATCATCACGTATGGACTGATGTTAAATAAATGACGTTTCGCTTTTATTATTACGTAGTCTTTTATGTCGTCCTTTGTTGCTTCACGGCCACGGTCCTCTTGCGGTGGTACTAACTCGTACATCTGTTTATCCAACTTATTCGTGTCCCTTTTATCGTCAACTAAGCGAATATCCGGACGCACAGCCAGGTCTCTTAAATTATCAACTTTATAGAAATACTTGTCTCCATTTTCTATTACCAGTGTTTCACTAATGACAATAAGGAAACTGAGGAAAAATATGTTTAACATTGTGTAAAGAAGGATATGTATGCAGTCCTACCGTGCCTGTATCAATGAGAGTAATACGCCTGTTGATCAAGAGAACGAGGACAAGTGTACTGCGAATTGACCACATTTGAACTTATTGTATCAATTGACTTCTATTCATCTACAATCGTTAGCCTGGCCCTCTAGTCGGCTCTATTTAAGAACATCTTGGAACGCAAAGTTTGGAGTAGATACCTACATCTTAAAGCTTCTTTTTTTTTTTTTTTTTTTGAATTGACCTATGCTTGAGTCGGACTTGCGGGGGAGCGGAATCTCTACCCCAAAAAAAAAAAAAAAAAAAAAAAATCTTAAAGCAAACGGTATGAATTTTAATCTTTGCAAACATATACCTATACAGAGTCCCTTAATTACTTAAGCACAAAACTTTTATTATGTACCTATACACGAAGATTTTTATCGGAGATCAGGACCGACTAATTGCGAATAAGTAAATGATGGTCATTGCATTATAATAACTGACATACCTATCAGACAGACAAAAAGTTCTTAGCCAACATTTTTCCATGGAATTAGTAACATAGTTAATTATGATAAGCAAAACATAAAGGTTATAGCTAGCTTTAGTTTATAAAAACCAAAGTTTATATCAAACCTTTTTGATCCAACACAGCCGTAGCGCTAAGCCAAAAATGACTGAAATATAGCGCATGAGAGAGGCAGGCATTTTCTGATTAAAATGCCACAGCTCTTACGACGATATTTAATTACTCTCAGGGCACAAATATGTACACTTTGTATACAAACACACAATACACATATAGTATTTCTAGTCACTCACTTGGTTAGTCATCCGATGCATTGTGTAATCAATTTAAAGGTTACATTTCTATATTTTAAGCTATGACATCAAAATCCACACGATAAGTAGTTGCAATTTATTAAAAGTTTAATTCCTTTTTTAAAAATGTTGATTTCGAACTAGTATCTCGTGACAATGTCAAGTTACATCTAACAATCAAGACGATTTGAGCCTACGTCAATAGTAACATTGTGCCATGCTTCAATATATTAAGTAAAAAAATACAATAGAACAATGGAATAATTATTAGTATTCAATGAACATAAAACCACCTTGTTATATTTCCTTAGAAGAGACATTTTGTTCCTTGTCTTTCTTAATAATTAGTCATAAATTGATCTTTACGACTTTATATCTGTCTCAATTAAATTATGACATAAGTCAAGATAAGTATATTCTTGATTTGCAAACCCGTTAGGTTCAAGACGATGTACTCGTACCTTATCTTGGCTCCTAAAATTTATTGAACAGCCATGCCACTGCTGTGTCTATTTGCGTAAAAATTAATAGCTAGAACACTGGAAGAAATTCCTACCTTAGCAGTAAGGCCGGCAATCTGTTCAACAACACAACAACAACTACAATACAACACAACAAAACAACAACAACAATACAATACAACAATACAACAACAACACAACACAACAACAACAACAACAATTTTCAACTACAATTTTCTTAAATTTTGCCTTGTAATGAAGCAAAGCACCTATACACCGTGAAATTTAACTGGTTGTTTATCTGCAACATAGTGGTACCTAGTACTCATGAAACTGAATAACTTTACCTGTGCAACATAGGCTAAAATCCTAAAATTAAAATTCAAGTTGTCATATGAAGTGGCCGCGTAACGTGACTGTAGTTTGTATGAAAAGTTGAATATTATTTTTGAGATTTCAACCTATGTTCCTTCTAAGTTGTTCGTTTCATGAGTACTCGTACTTCCACCATGTTGTGGATAATCAACCAGTTAAATTTCACGTTATATGTATAGGAGGTACCTATGTGTTTTATTTGCAACCTGCGCGCCGTTTCTAGGACGGATTTCATTAAATTTGCCGAGCAATAACATTAAGCAAATCAGATGTCGATAACGGTAATGGTAGCAAATTTATAGGTTAATTGGCTCAAAAGTATGAAAACTGTTTCAAGCGCAGTCATATTTTGTGAAATGCTTATTAACGAATATCGCTTATTGAGCAACATTTATTTAGTAACAAAAATAACAATAATTTTGTAACAGTTCAGATATTCTTCGACGTTATAATTTTAATAGACAATAAATAGTCAGTTATCCAATCGTGTTATTATGTCTGTCTTGAAGTTTAATTTCTGCATTTCTTGCTCTTCATGTGCTTGGATTTCTTGTGCTGTAATGAAATAAATATGATTTAATTAGTTGAGGACATACAAATTATCGCTAGGAAATCCTCACAATTTTTTTAAGTGCGAAAATAAAGCTCCATCTTTCTGTTTATGTATCTATGTACAAGTGTGGTACAAGTATTTGTTAAGAAACGACTATCTTTATTATTGTATTTATCTCATGTCACTAATCAATAACCAATAATCTCTCTAATTAAAAGAGAAGATTTGATTGCTGGTTTGTTTGCATTGATTAGGCTCCAAAGCTACTGAACCGATTTTAATGAAACCTGGTATAAAGATAGAATAGACCTTGGGTAGTAACATAGGCTACCTTTTACCGCGAGAAAATTCATCACTCCCCAGGGGAAAAACTGTAACGTGGGCGGGCGCAGCCACGACGCGGAAAGTTAGTCATTTATATTTTAAAATAGCAAAAACTCCTGCCGTTTTTTTTTTATTACAATCCTTGTTTTTCGTTTTCACGCCAAATATTTTTCTGAGTTTCTACTCTTGATTGTCACATAGGCTACTTTTTATCTACAAAAAATAGGTACCAATTATTGTTAAAAAACAAATTAGTGTAAGCGGAACAAAAAGCTAAAGTGAAAAAGAATTAGTTACGTAAAATAATATAAATAAATTAATGCTAATAATATGGATATTACTAACGTGATGGTCGTTGGAGTCATCATCGTCACATCTGCTGACTTCGTTGTCTTCTTCTGAGGAGCTAGACGAGGATGAGGAAGATGAAGAGGATGAGGAGTCATCTTTCTTTCCCTGGAAAAAAAAAAGTTTATAGAAAGGTTGTAAGGAAATTCATCATCATCATCATAATTTTAGCCAAAGGACGTCCACTGATAAACAGCGGTCATCCCCAGAGATCTCCACGACGATCGGTCCTGCGCTGCCCGCACCCAGCGGGTTCCCTTTACCATCAGCAGATAGTCGGTCCACCTTGTAGGGGGCCTGCCCACGTTACGTCGTTTGGCGCGCGGTCGCCATTCAAGAACCTTTTGCCCCAGCCGCTGCAACCAGAAGGAGGCAGGCGATCCAGAGTCACCGACATAACCCAAAGAATAGCTAAACTTAAGTGGCAGTGGACTGGGAACATTGCGCGTAGTACCGTAAGGAAATTATACTTAAATACAACTGCCACTGACCATTATGTTCCAAAATGAATTTAACATTCTGCAGTCCACTGCCAAATTCTGTCCTTAAAATGGAGATGTTGCAGTGATATCACTCCCTTGACAGGTGAGTTGGGGATTTGTTTTATGTTACCAATTCATTTTTAATCAGGCAGCGAGTGAAAAAACTATAACAGATTGAGTAAGCCGAGAACCACACTATATCATTCTTCAGTAAGATTTTTAATTGAATAATAATAAATCGATAAAAACTACATCTCTTTCATGGTCGTCTACCCTCAAACGTAACCAAACTAGGTAGAGCTTGTAATATATGCTAATATACAAAGGTAATTAGGTAAAGTAATAATAATATATAAATTGATATTTTGTATAAAGACCTAGAAACCTCTAAAATTAATATTATGTAGAATGCATAAAATACTCATCACAATATTATTTTCCTTAGGCGTACTGCGAACCCGCGACCATGTACTTCGAAGGTAGGCGTTCTACCTACTAAGATACGAAGCTTTCAACTCTAGCTTTATTTCTGTTTTATTTAACGACGAAATAAACTCCTTGAATAAAGTTAACATCCTTAACAACTAGAGTGGGAATAAAAATAATATTGCGGGCAAAGTTGTTGTTGAACAGTTTCATCATTATTGCTCATTAGAGCCGCAATCGAGGCTCGGCTGAAGAAACCCGGCATATTCTGCGAACAAATTGGAGGGCTCGCTGCGTACCGTACTTCTGATGCTTGACAAACAGGCCCGGACTCGGGCCACATGGGTATATAAACGGAACAGAATTTCAGCTTTATACGAGCGCGCGAATCGATTACAGTATAAGCGCGGGCATGTGTGCGAGACTGAAAAAAACCTGTACCTCCCTCGCACAGCCAGTTGAAGATCTAAGGGTTAATGAATAGGTCACAATTTTGCACGTTAAGAAGCTGAAACTCTGTTTTCGGGGACAATCACTTTAAAATAAATAAAATACTCCGATCTTCTTTAAGTCTGGTGAAGCTTATGAAGTTGAACTTTTACAAAACAAGCGTAGTTAAATTTTAAAAAAACTATCCTCTTCTTCTTCGTGTCAGTAAAATTTTGCTACCCCATTATTAAGGAAAAATGTTGGGCACATGGTACGACATGACCACTTTGTTAAGCAAAAAGGCAAGAAAAAGGCTTTGAAGACCACGGCGTACATTTTTAGATCAAGTGAAGGAAAAAGTTGAGGAATTACGTACAAGGAGAAGACACCTCGAATACATTCTATGTGCAAACACTTGCACTTCGAGAAGAAAAACAAAAGACAAACGCCATACAAGTTAGTATTTGCGGACACTTATTCATATTAATATGAGTGAGGTTCGCGGGTGACAATTCTATGTGCGCTCTAGTACTTCACACACGTCACGCACTTCATACATGTCGTACCAGGAAGTCAAGAAGATGGCTATGGACAGAGAGAAGTGGCGAGTACTCCACGATTTAGGTGGTGTACCTAAAAAATCGTATTACTTTAATCGCCATAAAAGTTAAATAATACCTTACTACGCATCTGTCAGAAACTCAAACAATTTGGTAGAGTTCTGTATAAAAACACTGGATTTGGATTGCGATTTCTTGCGATCTCCACAGAGTTTATGATATTTGAGTGAAAGCGGGGAAAGTTAATAGTTGGGAAAGTCTATTTTTAATCAGTCTTGTAGTTTTCGATTTTACCGTAACAGTAAAGCTATCAACAATCCGATGACTAAACATGAAATATTCTTTTAGTGTGAGCAAACTGATTACATTAGCGTGTATGTATGTATGCGTTAGTGTATAATATTAGTACCATAAAGGTCAAAGTTTGGATGTTTGTCTGTCACACAAACGCACTTAGGTACGTAAAAACGGCTGAATGGAATGAAAGTTAGTATATAGCTTTTTTACCTAGAAACAGGATATTTTATTTAGGAAAAAACTATTCAGTAGGACGTACAGCTAAGACTAGCTGAATAGACATATAGTGATATGAAAATTAAATGCTTGTTTGTTTGCATTGAATAGGCTCCGAAATTACAGAACCTATTTGGTACAAAGATAGAATAGACCTTGAAAAAGAACGTAGGCCACAGAATACCAAAGGCTACCTTTTACCGCGGGAAAATTCCCCATTACGCGGAGCCTAGTATTTAATAGAACGTATCTAATAGAATTAAAGGCATGTAGTTAGGCTTATATGCTTATAAGCCTAACAACAATGCTGCTGTATTGAAACATGGATAATTTGTTTTGAACAAATATAATGAAGACCTTGCTTTGCCGCGGACAATCCTATTAAAGTATACTCTAGATAGAGTTATTCTTGAGCAAAACGTGATTTTTTCCGACCTCTTTGACATTCCTTCATTTTACATTCCTGGGTATCTATTGAAAATACAAACTTTGACATTTACTTATTACGTCTAACATTAAGAGCGTTTCCACATTATCCGATCCGATATCGGTATCGGACTTCGATGCCGATATCGGAAAAAACAAAATGCAAGGGCAAGTAAAATGTATGAAACATATACTCGTACCTGCCTTTCACATTAAATCGGGTATCGAATCTAATTTCATAAGTTTTACTCCGTATCGGCGTCCAATACCGATATCGGATCGGATAATGTGGAAACGGTCTAAGAAAGTATATTATATTATGTATAAAAATATGTATATTTACATTTCTGCAGTCGTCCTCTTCAGATGATGATGACGAAGAAGATGACGAAGACGATGACGAGGACGATGACGACGACGAGTCGCAGGCGTTACGTTTCTTTAAAAATTATATAAAGGTTAGGTTTTCCCGAAATAAAAACATGAGCCGGGGAGGAATAAAGAGTGTAAATAAACTAGCGCACAATATTTGACGGGAGGAACCTACCCATGAAACTGAATAAATTTTCTCAAGGAACATACCTTCAAATTTTAAAATTAAAATTTCAACTTATCATACAAACTTGTGTCACGTGACCGTCTACTTTGTACTAAAAATTAAATTCATTAATTCTCTGTTAAAATTTTGTTAGCTAATTCATAATAATACATATACAACAATAATACAATAATAAATTCTATATTTTTTTATTTTTAATAAATTGTTGTTCTGTAAGCCCTTATAACGTACATACCATTGCAAAATAATTTTAATCTCTACTGTAATTTTGGTGTTGTATAAAAAACACATTAAAATTTTATGTTAGTTTTATGATAAAATAAATCGTTAAATTCAACTAAATTTTCGCAAATCTATGTACAGTCGCAATGATATTATGGTTGCAGCCGTCCGCACTGAAAAAAATGTTTGGTTACCAATAACACATGCTTTAGATACTTGCGAACAAAACGGTTTTGCTATGTGTAATCGAACTTCATTTATAAATAGCAAAACCGTTTTTAGGGTTCCGTACCTCAAAAGGAAAAAACGGAACCCTTATAGGATCACTTTGTTGTCCGTCTGTCCGTCTGTCAAGACCCTTTTTCTCAGGAACGCGTGGAGGTATGAAGCTGAAATTTATATCAATTACTCAGGTCTACTGTCCCTTGAAGCTGTGAAAAAATCAAACTTCTAAGCCAACGCAATCAAAAGATACAGCCGTTTATGCCGCAAATTTTCGACACTTGCAAGGGAATCAAAACCTACAGGGTGCTTCCCGTGAACTCAGAATCTTGAAATTTGGTACGAAGCAACGTCTTATAGCATAGATAAAGGAAAAATTACGAAATCCATAAATTTTTAGTTACATCACATAATATATATTTTTTTAATAATTTTAACCTTACTACCCATTTCCTCATAAACGCGTAGAGGTATTAAATTGAAATTCATACCAAATACTCAGGTCTATAATACCTTTAAGCTGTAACAAAATCAAACTTCTATGTCAACGCAATCAAAAGAAACAGCAATTTAAGCTGCATATTTTGAAACTCGCAAGTACTCGCAAGGGAATCAAAACCTAAAGGGTACTTCCAGTCGACCTAGAATCTTGAAATTTGGCATGAAGCAACGTTTTATAGCACACATAAAGGAAAAATTCCGAAAACCTTAAATTTTTAGTTACATTACAAAATATATATTTTTTAATAAATATAAACTTATTACTTTTTTCCTCATGAACGCGTAGAGCTATCAAGTTGAAATACTTACTTAGTACTTAGTTACTTAAACGATAAAGAGATCTTTGTCTTAAATTTATGCTCCTCCATCTTTCCCCATTGTAATGTTATGAATTTCATTTTGCAATAAGATTACCATAGTTATGACTCGATTGTCGTAATGAAAGAACTTTGTAAACCTTGCAGGTTTGTACGGAACCCTCGGTGCGCGAGTCCGACTCGCACTTGGCCGGTTTTTTAACATCATAGAAAGAAATAGTTCGAAAGTCCCTAAAGTATTTGTTACTGGTAACCAAACCTTTCTTTTTCAGTGCTATATTTTTTTTACTAGATAGATAATTGTACGCCGGCATTAATTTGTAAAATGAAACATACTTACTTCCTCACACGCGTTCCTGTAACAAAATAAGATTTCATTAAGTAAATTTTTCTCATTTATTTTGAGATGATCACGCACAAAAAACCAGGCAAGTGCGAGTTGAACTCGCCTGGAGAGGCTTACGCCTGTACAGACGAACTTTGCTCATCATCAGCCGAAACATTTTACACATCCGTCTTTGGGTCACTGATTTACATACGTGAACCTTTCCACTCAATCAGTTAGTTTCGAAATAGACAGGCGCTGACAGACACCCGAGTGATCCTATAATAATTATAAGGGTTCCAATAATCATTTTGGAAGTACAGAACCTTTTTGTATACCAAATTAATGTTGGTCCAACGATGGTCCAACGTGTGATCGGTTACCTATCTTAAATCCGAAAATTTTAATACCGAATATGTTTTTACCGAAAACGGATCGCATTTTTTTTACTTTACATATTATCATTTTACCGAAATGATTTTTACCTGATTTTCATTTCCCAGAGTTTCGTTTCTCTTTTTACTTTGTTTACCTTGGTATTGATAGACAACAACAACGAAAAACCACAGATTTGAAAACCAGATGAGTTTAATTCCATATAAATGTTATCCTGAATAATCAGCATACCACAAAATTATGCAATTCGACAAGTAAACATGCAAGCAATCATGCAAGCAAGCATGCAAGCAAGCAAGCGTGCAAGCAAGCAAGCAAGCAAGCACAAGCAGGCATGCATACATGTCAACCTAACCCGAAGGGTATGTCGGAAGCGAGATGGGCTCGCTTTGCTCGCCCATCTTGCTTCCGCCATACCCTTCGAACCTAACCAACAGTAGTCGGGGTGCCCTGAAATTCCATGCCCGCTTTGCTCGCACCCGCCCTGTTATTTATTTGTATGATTTACAAAACAAGATCCATAATAAATTACGGGAAAAGTAAATTCTGTTTAATAAATCTTCAGGATAATTAAAATATATGAAGTGAAACAGTTGGTAAAACCAAAAATGACATTTCGATAATATGGTTGTAGTTATTCTGGAAAATGATACTCCTGTTTAATATATTTATGGTAAAATGAAGTTATGTCAAAAGATACATATTGGAACTAAATATTCTATGAACCGTTTTCGGTCAATTAAGTTTCGGTTAAAAAAAATTCGGAAGTACGAAATGTTACCCGTGTGATCCTATATTCCCATAACTAGCTTTCCGCCCCGCGGCTCCACCCGCGTTAACAGTTTTTCCCGTGCGAAAGAAGTATTTTCCCGCGGTAAAAAGTAGCCTATGTGTTATTTTGATGTATAAGCTATATTATTGTAAAGTTTCATTAAAATCCGTCCAGTAGTTTCAGAGATTAACGTGTAAAAACAGACAGACAGACGGTTGTTTTTTTTCAAAACTTTTATTTTTGTGTTCAGCTACACTCCCTTTATCACATACAATCAGTTTTTTGAAAATCAAATCAATGTACAAACACGCTGATTCTTTAGTTTTATTATAGTATAGATGTAAGCAACTGTTTACCACATTTGTACAAATAAAGTTTTTTTACTTTCTTTCTTTCTTAGACATAAACCTACTATTCTCCTAATATAAGTTTGCTTTAAAATAATTTTATTCGATAAAAAACAGTTTAAACCTTTTTTATTAGGGATCATATAATATTCACCTGGATGAACAAGTAGATCTGGCATCAGTCAACGCTACAGCAACCACCACCACGAAGAGAAGAAGAATAACTTTGTTCATGGCGAATATTCACTGAGTAAAAGAAAAAAATAGGTCTTAAATTAATTTGTATAAGTTTTCGTTAACATCAGATAAAACTAATTACTGTATCTCAAGTACGGGTTTTTTTCCGTGAAACCAAGATGTTTCTGCCGCAAAATTGTTATTTCAATGTACTCCGTGTCCTGACAATAACGAACAAAACAAATGAATACTTTTTTTCTGGTTTTGGCGCTTTGTTTGCATCTAAAGTGATGCACAGCGATGCGACATACATTCCTTAAGGACTGAAAAATATAACCGCGTTAATTCCTACATCTTTATTTCTTTAAAAATACGAAAACCACAAATATACTTACATGTATCTCTATCAGAACAAATTACGTATTAACAAAATTAAGGAATACGAGCGATCAATCTGGTAGCACCTATAGATTTGCACTGGTTGGATTCGACTGTAGAACGATAACCCAAATAATAACGTAAAGATAATATGTAATAACATTAAAATAGATTACATATCTCAGGGTGAGCAGCGCGAGGTCAGAGATAATGATGGCCATCTCAACAAAATACATTATTTGCAAAATATTTTGATACCGAAATGAGGTTGGGTTCAAAGACAGATCATGATGAACCACTTAGAATAAATAAACTAACCTTAGTACAATATACGTAATTAAACAACACTATAACATGGGCCGCATTAGGTTGATAATGACAATGGTAATGATATTGCTTGGATGTACGATTAGGTGAAATATTTTACTTGTTGTAATTGTTTAAATGCCATTTTATATTTTACATGGCAAAAATTGATTGTTATTTTCAACAGATTTGTCGTTTCGAAATAATCTAATACATGTGCCTTTTCGTTCGTTTTGCCAAGCAGGTGCCGGACCTTCCGAAAAATACCTTTTTATTTTTTAATAATAAGCCTTTATAAAATAAGTAAAAGCCAGTTAATATAAGTTTATAATTTTGTTAAAATATTTTGAAAATTGTACATATTATCATTTATTTTGTGAAGATGCAACGCCTGTGGAGTTTATTCAGGCGAGTTCTTGTCCACAGAAGACAGCCAAATTTTTGAACTTGCTAGAAAATAATATGTATAACTGACTTAACTAAGTGATGTAAATATACCCTCAAGTTAAAAATAAACAGTTTGACTTTTTTTAGGCAGATGAGATATTATTAAATAACGACTTAGAGAAACAACAAATACCAAACAAATCTATCGAAAAAAAATAACAAAGCAAAGATACAATTTCTACAGATAACAAACAAGCAAACAACCTCAAATCTGTACATATTCAATTCCCTTCTTTATCGGGATTATGCCGTTAATGCTCGCCAGCCACCGTCGTCAGCGGGAAAACAAGCTCCTTACACAAATAGAAGGGATTTTAATATCCTTAAGTAGTGATGATACTGCCCCTCTTCGCATAAAAGACTTGCAAAGTAATCCACAGAGCGCTCAGATAGCTCACGAATCTGCTTCAGTCATCGCGACCTTTCAAAGGAAGGGGTCCGGCCCGATCGGGATTCCAATGCTTTACATTTTTATCTATAAATGCCTATAAAATGGTCGAATGTAAATATTGCAACAGTCTGGCTAAATTAAAAAATCTACATACATACAGACAGTCACGTCCCTTTCCTGGATTTGTAGGTAGAGACCACTTCCTTCCACTTGCTACGGTCTCGTATATACCTCTGTCGCTTCATCCCTCATCTCACCACTCATGCCAGAAAATATATAGATTTCATTTTATTTTCTAGTTCTAAATAAAATTTAGAGCCTTACCCAATGTGTTCCCTCGGAAGTTATCATTGAATTCATATATTTTTTACTTCGTATAACTTTTCAGATTTAAAATAAGGCGTAACTATTTTGGTAATATTGTTATTATCACGTCTATCAACAAAAAAAAACAATTTCTTTAAACCCACTAATGAAATTATTGTGTTAGATATTTATTTTCAAAACAAATCAATTCAAAGCAATAAACAGTCAATAACTCAAGAGGCTTGCAGCTTCCTGTGCCCCATTTCATATAGAAATATTCAATATTTAAAGTAAATTTTTCATACAAAAGAAAAAGTCGCAAACTTTGGGAAGTGAATTTTTGAACAGAAATCGTTTGGTAACTCCGAAGTTATTGAATTTACTTGCGAATGGTGCTTCTCGCGGGCGGAATTACGAACCGGTTTAAAAGTTTCCGATGAAGTGAGTTCGGAAATGGCATTATAAATTCAAGAGTTTACAATCACACCGCTCCTTGCCGACAGGAAAAAAGTAAAACCCTTGGCGGGAAACTCGTTTTAACTTTTCCTATTTTTCTGCGTTAATTTCACCTGAACCCATTACACTTGGCAACAATTCTTAGTGCGAACGTTTCTATTAGGAGTCTTAAATTGCATTTTAAATGACTTTCTTGATATTTCCTTCACGTAGATATTTCCGTCACGAATTGTAAAAACAATATTCTATTATTATAACAACAGGCGACATCTGTTGAAAAAGAAATAAACTAACAATATTCTAGTCTTTAGCTATGGACTTTGAAAGAGCCCATGGGAAAAAAACATACTAAACTTATTTATAATTTGGAAGGTATAGGTACCTACGAGTAATTCTACTTATTTTAAACTGTTTTTACCGAGTATTTCTCTGCTATTCAAAAGCTATTTAATATAAAACTGAATACTTAATCTGCTTACGTAGGTATTAGGAACGGTATCCAACTTTGAATATACTCCATTTCACACAAACCGCTTGGAGTCCGAAAGTAAAAGCACAAAAGTGGTATCAAAGTTGAGCAATGAAATGTTAAGGATGAATAAGTTAATTGGTCCCGGGAGCGTATCGAGCTCCTGTGGCGCAGAGGAATGCATTTAAATTGGAATTTAAGAGCAGAAATCACCGGCGCCCGCGCCCCAGCCTTGTTAGAGCCAATCTCAAAGTTTACGTAAACGAATAAACCTTTCCGACTGAAACTGAATTTACCGGTGCCCATTTCAACCGGAGAAAAAACTACTCTAAATGAATGTTCAAGTTTTTCAATAAGCTGATTTCCTTTTCTGTGTTCTACGTACTGACTTCTGATTGCTTTCCCGAGCTTTGGCTGTTATGAAAAGGATTCTACTGCTGTACCAAATACCCTCATTATTTCCTTCACGTAATGTCTACTAGATTATTGACATCGAAGTTGGTGGCGCCGTTGCTTCACATTCAGTAAACACTAGTTCGACCCCCGCCCAAAGAGCTCCGAATTTCGTGAAAAACCTTTACACGAAGTGATGAAAATGACAAATACTGAGAAAAATATATACTTATTTTAAGTTGTTCTGTCAGAAACTAGTATGCTATAAGATGTTGTGTTACTTGTTACGTATTGTGTTGTTACTTTACAATAAAGGAAATTATCTTGAGGATTATTATTGCTCTTAAACTAGGTAGTAGCTAGGTATAGGTTTAAATCAAAATTCGTATAAAAAATCTTGCCTACAAAATTAAACGGTTTAACATCTTAAACATTTGCCAAGCGTAGAGAATAGGAAATCGCACCTACATTTTTTACGTAAATACCTAAAATCTCAAAATCGGAGGAAATCTGGTGTCTGGCGGACGTATAGACACACAATCAAGTTTACGTTTTTGCTTTTTGAGGTACGGAACCATAAACATTCTAAACTATACAAATTTTCGTTAAAAACAAAACTAAAACAGAGAATCACACCAGCTTTTTTAAATTGACCTATGTTTGTGTTGCAAAATCGATGTATCAAATTTCGCCGGATTTGACCACACCAGCATTATTCACGTCCTTTACATACGAGTATCTGGTTCATTAGTAGTCGGTTAAATTGTATATTAAGAAAAAAAACAGCTGGTTTCCCTTACAGCAACCAGCAGCGGGCAGTTTTCCCGAGCAGATTATTTCGACCCGCGTTTAGCCGGGCCAGCGGGCCGCCCACGCCGCTCTCACATCATTATTCAAGTTAAGTGGACAGGCCGGTCAGTTAGTGGATGAGTAACAAAAATTCACAAGGGTTACACGAACGAGATACGGATCGGGCGGGGGAACTATTGCTTGCTTTTCGAGTGGGTTTCGAGGTTAACCTACCTCACAAACCCTAGTGTTAGGATTTATTGAGCCGCCTAAGGCTAACTATTGGGAATAATAGAGCCTAAATACGTAGAAAATGCTTTATTCGTAATTTTTTTTTATTGTTTGTATTTGGGAGATTTATCTTCACAAATAGAATAAGAGAATAGAAGTGTAAATTGCTAATAACAAATCTCCACCGATAGAGAAGGAGCTAGGAGAAGAGTTAGGTTTATACTATATATATATATTTAATGTGGCTGGTGTAGTAGAAGGCCTGAAAAAGTAAGAAATACTTGAAAGAAACAAAAAGAGTCAAAAAAAAGTTGCACCTCCTGAACAGGATTTTAATTTTTATAGTCAGATATTTGAAAGATCATTTTGAAAAAAGATAGGAGAAAAGAAATCAGTTGCCTCCTAGCCGTGAGATTGCACGGCTAGGCCCAGGGAATCCCCTCTAGGTTCAGGGTTCGACCATCAGCCTCTTTGTGTGCGTATCGCACAAGATAAAAGTCCAGGAGATGAGCAGCAGTCACCTGAGTAACTAACGAAATTCTCAAGGCAGATATGGCAATTTCTAATGACTAAGTGGGAGAAAAGGTTCAGTCAACTTTCTAATTTTTTTTTCCTCTCAATAATAATTAGACAAAACCCTGTACGTGTCTAAATACTACACTGAAATTACGCAACCAAAGTTCAGAGGATAAATTTACGTTTCAACGAATTCGGCTGATATGACACACCATAAGCGCTGAACTTACGCGTCGATAATGTGTGCTCTATGGAATAAGTTGCCGCCGAACTTACGGTCGACCTAAGTTCGGCTGTACGCTATATGCAACGTAATTTCGGCACTGTGTGTCGTCAGTAATTCAAATAGCATTGCGGGCGTAATCACGCTGCACTTCAGTCGCGTAAATTCGGCTTAGTGTTTAAAGCTTCGTGGAAGTATCCTCCATTTTCTGTTATTTTCAAACCCAAGTCTTAATTTCTATAGGCGCTAGTATATACCTAGTTCAAGAGGTTTTTAAAAATTGCACTCACGTCATTGCGTTGTTCGTAGCTTTCAAGATAATCCCGAGTACGAGCGACAGACGGCGGCGGTAGTCCCGGGGCTCCGACTGTCACGAGAGAAACGCGACCGCGACGCCACTCGCCTGGCCCACTTCCGACAATTCAAACATCCAATCTTACCTATCCCACCACTATCTAGGTAACAGATGTTACGTGACGTGACGATGCGACCGCCTGTTTGCAACGAACCCCTTAAGAGAAACTTGACCCCCTAGCACACTAAGGGTTGAATTATATGCGACCGCGCAACCTAGGGGACAGTAGCTGCGAAATTGCGAGTAAATGAACAGGGGAAGGCGAGCGGCTGCGCCGCTAACAAAAAATTCGTTACATAGGTACCAATTACCAGTGTTGTTGTTACAAAAGCGATTCTATTGCCATCGTTTGACTTTGAAAACTAGTCCAAGGTCGCCGATGCATCACGATACTATCGATCATCATCATCATTTCAGCCGAAAGACGTGTGGACGTGGTGCTGGACAAAGGCCTCCCCCAAGGATCTCCACAATGATCGGTCCAGCGGCTTCCCGCGACTCTCACCAGATCGTGGGTCCACCTCGTGGGGGCCTGCCCACACTACGTCTTCCGGCGCGCGGCCGCCATTCAAGAACCTTTCTGTCCCAACGGTCGTCGGTTCTACACGCGATGTGCCCAGCCCATTGCCACTTAAGTTTGGCGATTCTTCGGGCTATGTCGGTACTACTATCGATAGTTTAGCGCTATCGCAACAGCACTGTCCGTTACAGTTGCTTCTGAATTGGGAAGTAGCGGCGACATCCTGCGCCCGGCTCTGTCCTAAACCTAAGAAAAACCTTTATACCAGAATTTTGGCTGTATGTATTAGAGCGGACTCTCAGAGGAGATTCGTTTAAAAAATTTTCGTACCGCCAACTGTTGATTGATTTGTGTTCTAGAGACCTTTAGCTATATAAAAGTACATGTTGCCACGAGCGAGCATGGTAGGTTTCCGTTCTAGCCGAGCATCCTCAAACCTCATATATATGAGGAAAAAATAAATAAAAATTAACCGTGTGGGGTATCAAATGAAAGGGTATAATGAGTAGATTGCAAATATATAACATGTTGCTATATCCGCCCTTCCAATTCAATGTTATTTAAAAAATAAATTTTCGAAAGTAGCGTTTCGAGCATACTTTGCATACCTAGCTGTAGATTGAAAACTTCTGAATTAATATTTAATAAAATACATTCTTATCATCAGAAATATCCTCAAATATGTGCAAAAAATAAAATCAACCAGAAATAATTTAAAAAAAGCAACTTAACGCAACGTCAGTAGGATGTATGAAGTAATATGGAACATATCCAGATTTTTTCAATTTTTTTATTTATCTGTTTGGCTGTTTGTACGGGCTAATCTCCGAAACTACTGGACCGATCTAAATAAAATTTTGTATGGTGATACCTTATATCCCCGGTCAACATCTTAGATACTTTTTACCACGGGAAAATATCAAATCCTACGGGAAACTGTGCACGGAAAAGTCGAAAAACAACGCGGGCGTAGCCGCGGGCGGACAGCTAGTTCCTAATCTAAAAGGACCAACCACACGTCACAAATATAATCACAAGGATATTTCAGATGATAAGAATGTATTTTATTAAATATTAATTCAGAAGTTTCAATCTACAGCTATGCAAAGTATGCTCGAAACGCTACTTTCGAAAATTTATTTTTTAAATAACATTGAATAGGAAGGGCGGATATAGCAACATGTTATATATTTGCAATCTACTCATTATACCCTTTCATTTGATACCCCACACGGTTATTTTCTTTATTTTTTTTTTCGTCATATATGTATGAGGTTTGAGGATGCTCGGCTAGAACGGAAACCTACCACGCTCGCTCGTGGCAACATGTACTTTTATAGCTAAAGGTCTCTAGAACACAAATCAATCAACAGTTGGCGGTACGCAAATTTTTTAAACGGGGTGCCGGTGGGAGCCTGCACTATATGACAAGTTCTCATAATCGATGAGTTAACGGGTCCATTACTCAACGTTTTTGTACAATTTCAACATTCGGATATACGCTCGTCATTCTATCCACATTAGGGTACACAAATAAATAGTAGTAGCGCCTAAGCATAATCCTCATACATACACCTCCACATACATACAACTTTACTACTCTAGAAATGGGTAAAAATAGTAATAAGTCAGTAAAAAAAATAATAATAAAATCCATTCTGTTCCTAGGGCTGAGTTACGACTGATAGAGACTTGCTGCGTTTTATGTATTAACCAACGTTGTATTATTCCTGCAATAACATTTGCTATTTTTCATTTGTCCCACTGTATAAACAGCATCTATTTAAAACTACACTACTTTTTTCAAATGTCTACTAAAAACTATTTCAACATTTATCTAGTCATGACAGAGAACCTCCTACCTCCACGGCTTCCACAAAAATGTAGGAAATCTTTTTTAACGTACGGACTATGAATGTGGGAGCACTCTTGATCCCTCACCTCCCATTGATAGGATAGTCGTTCAACATACATCTGATTGATGGACCAGTCAACGCGAGACTGAAATGATGGATTACTATTGCAATGTGATACTTGCTGTTCAGGCTACAAGGAAGCTCATCGCAGCTTGCCAGCAAATGCTCAAGTTTTATATCACCGTAATTGTACCCGTTATCACCGTAAGCTATATCAGAGAGTGCATTACATACATATTCTTGTTTGTGCAATCAAATGTATTCATCTAAAAATTAAGTAAATGACTCGTAATATAGTATATTCAGTAGTGAGATATTAGACACCAAAATGTGTTAAGATCAATCAAATATAATCAAATCAAATATAATTAATTGGAGTAGCAATTAGCTGTATTTTGTAATTGTCTTATAATTTAAATGTATTGTTGTATACTCTGTTAGTGATCTTTATAAATAAAATAAAATAACCATTGCATTTATCTATTCATCTGATCACCTCCCTCATTTATTTTTAGAGTAATTTTAGTAGACCAAAGGTGATATTTTCACAAATCATAACGCAACACGAGCGCTGCCTTCCTCAGACAAAAAAAGCTTGTTTATTTCCAAAGATGTAATGCCGGATCTAGATCATCATTAGTGTGTTAGTTATTGCGCTGGTGGTGGGGAGGTGATTCCTCAAGTCAGCAGCCGACATTACCGTAATGGCGGTCCGACTGCAGCCTGGCTCGCCTTACAATGGAGAACATTCACCCACAGCTCATTTGTTATCATTACAGGGTAACCTATCACATTTTCGAAAAACTGATAACCGAATTTCAATATTCCGTAAACGATTCATACATTTTTCAATTTCCATTGTATGACTTGACATATTTTTAAATCACCACAATAACACTTTACAGAATTATTCTTTCTCCGCACAACGTTATTCCGTTTTACGATTAATCTTTTTTACTAAATCCCGTAATCACACTTGGTCTTTTTTTTAAACGATAGATTTTTTTTGTTGTTATTTTTATTATTCCGAAGTAACAATTATTATTTTTTATAATTACGACACATAATGTTCTTGGAGTTCGGGGCACCCCGACATCTGTCGGTTAGGTTAGAAGGGTATGGCGGGCGTGGTGGGCGAGCAAAGCGAGCCCACCTCGCCCGCCATACCCTTCTGTTAGGTTTGACATGTATGCATGCCTGCTTGTGCTTGGTTGCATGTTTGCTTGCTTGCTTGCTTGTTTGCATGCTTGCATGCTTGCTTGCTTGCTTGCTTGCATGATCTTGATGGAATACAGAATGTAAAATGGAGAAATTAAATTTGACCTTGCAATATAATGGTTCAATTGAGCTATCGCACATGTAAAAAAATGGTTAATGATGACATGGATTTTCGGTATACTGGTAAATAGTTTAGCGGAAATTTGAAACATCGGTGAACAAGTAAGAAGGTCAATAAAAACGCGGAAACATAATACAATGGAAAATGTTATTTCGGACAATAAATAAAATTTCCAACTGATAAATGTCAAAAAGTTAGCGGAATAACAATATTCGGAACAAAAAATATCGGAAATACAATAGGTAACCTCATTACAGGTGTGCTCTTAATGAGAATAGTAGGCAGTTTCTTTTACTACGATCTTCTAGTCTCCTCTTACACATTGTCTTGCGAGATAGGTCCATTGAGACGTCACATCGCTTACGTTACATGTATGTCAAATAAATATGCGAATTTTGTGGTAAAATCTTACTGAAATCTGAGCACTACTGAGCAGATATTAAAAATTAAGATCTTAAAATCTAAAAAAATTAACCGTTCGAAATCAATTGTATGACTTAGTCTAGAGCATTATTGCAAATCACAGCACTCAAAGTGTACAAAACCGCTTAATGGAAAATATGACGTCATGAATTTCTATTCCCCATTTATTCTCTTTCATTTTTCATATAAAAATTGTTTAGACGTTTTATAAAAAAGTAGCTTATTTGACTCGCTCCCTATTGAGTGTGTAACATGGGAAAAGATTAGCCTCTGTGCACTCGAGTGACACACCTAAGCAGTTGCGGTGCGTCACCCGCGGAAAGAAAACGGCTTTCTTTACGAGCTATTCCGCTGAGCCAATATATCTCGGCGACAGAGCGCGCCATCATAAAATAAAACGAAAAATTCCACCAGCCACCCCACCCGACCCTCAGCTATGAAATCATAATGGCGAGATTTACTTTGGCCATCGAAACCGCACCTTTCTCTCGCAGGTAATTAATAACATAACGAAACATTAAGTATCTAACCGATGTAGAAATAAGATAAGAATTTGCTTATAAATCTAGTGATTTAGAGTAGAATTACTGTAAAACTAGGTATTTATGACGCTCAGGATGTTAAAAAATTCGTAATACGATTCTATCTCGATTTGACATCCAAGAGTTTTAATATTAGATTCAAATTTAATTTTCGTCACTAAAAAAAGGGGATGCATAGCTAAGATTAACTTGTACATACATACACAACTCAAACTAAATGGACGATTAAAATAATAACACCAATTATAAATACTAATATTGCTCCGACTAATATAAAAAGCTTAAATCTCTTCCACCACATTTTTCTCTTGACCTCGGCGTTGATTCTCTTAAATTCTGCTGCTTCGTCCTCCAGGTTCTGGGCTTCTTCCCTCAAGAGCTCCAGCCTCGCCTCTCTCCCATACAAAACCCTGATGTTGTTGTTCATGATTTGAACAGCCTCTTCCACTAAGTGCTTTGATTCATCAAGTTTGTCATGGTAAGTTCTGCCATCATCGTCCAATTGTAATGTTGCCCTAATAAAGTAATATAATATTAATATATTTAAAATACCTATTTGTTTTGGTTATGGGGTCTACGAGTTAAACACAAAAGTCAGTTAATAATAGGTACTGAAAGAATCATTAGCTTCAGATCATCAGTAACTTTAAACACTAGAGAAAGGCTATGGATTTTTTTTTAATTAAACTACTGATACGTATTTTAGCAAGAGAGAATTTGAAACAATATCTGCGATAAACTCAATTAATACTCACTCAGTCATCTTGAATTGTATTCGCAAGCCAAAAACCCGGCACTTCTTTTATATAATTACTAGAAAATCACTCAAAACATTCAAGTTAACTTTTTTGGTATTTCGTAACCACCACGCTACCTACGGTGAAAACGTTGCCCACTAATTGGGCCGATATCAGCTTCATCAATCGATATAATCGAATGTTACTGTTCTAAATAACACATGTGTGATGTGTGTGGTACCAACTAACATACAAAAATGTACACCATAAACGGGAAATACAACAAATAACTGTGGCATGGTTACTACTTGCTGCATGCGTTATCGACTGTTTAGTTAAGTATTATGTTTTCCTGCTTCTAATGTAGGGATAAGTATGATTTATATTAATGAAAGTATAATTAACTGGATTTGCGCCGCGGCTTCGCCCGCGTTAACAGTTTATCCCGTGGGAATGAGGAATTTCACCACTGTAAAAGGTAGCCTATATTTCAGTTTCAGTTTCATTAAAATCGGTTCAGTATTTTTAGAGTCTATTCAATGCTAACAAACAATCAAATCTTTCCTCTTTATATTATTAGTGTAGATATAGAATTTAGAAAAGTAAGTATAAAAGAGGGCACCTTGCGGGTAGAACTGGTGCGACGGCGGCCGATGGGGCAAAAAGGTTCTTGAATGGCGGCCATGCGCCGGAAGACGTAGAGTGGGCAGCATGGGACCGATCGTTGTGGAGAATCTTTGGAAGAGGCCTTTGTCTAGCAGTGGACGTCTAGCGTCTTTCGGCTAAAACGATGTTGTTGGTGGTATGCCTTTTAGAGAGTATTCTGTGTTCCAGGCTTAGAATGGGGTCAACCCAACTTTTAAACACCCAGGGAGCGTTCACCTGTCTATTCAACAACAACTACGAGTCCCAATCCGCCTGCCAAACATTGGGAAAATACCTTTTTTGGGAAGTTAGGAACGCTAGGCTACAAGTGGACTAGCAATTGCTTGTACTTAGCATAAAAAATACAAAATATGAATACAATACTGTTTGTAAAAAAAATACTGTTACTAGAATGGGCGTATGGAGTGCACTTATTACGTCGCCGTGCTCTCGGGGGCCCGAGGCTCGTACGAACGACAAATGCTTGACAAAATACTCTGCCAATTGTGTCGGAGTACCGCCCTCAATTGTTCCACATGAAAAATGGCCTATTCGGATTGTTCCCGAACAAATGCGTGCCGTACGGGTCATTACGCTTTGTTTTAGGAGTAAGTTAAGTATGACAAAAAATTCGTGGTTGATGGTTGCAGAATTTTTGCTTCCGCTCTCTTGAATAGGCTGCTAATGTCTTATGAAGTGGGGCTAATATTTCCCAAATGGAATTTTTTGTTTTAAGAAAAATATGCTAATCCAACTCCCTTTCTTGGAAAATATTTAAAAATACAGTTAAACATACTCAGAGAAATTACATTGATGATGCTTCAAATTGCTACAACAGATATTTTGAATTTCACAAAACGGATTTTGTGTGAAGATGAAATTCTTCGATGGAAATCATAACAGTTGGAATTTTACTGCCGTCGTTGAATTGGGGCGCGAATGCCAAAGATTGTTTCAGTGCTCGCGAGATTGAGCCGATAATAACAATGTCGTCACTTCCTCGATCCGACTTCTTCAATATTGCTTCCGACCCGATCCGCTATGAAAATTTATCTGTCTGGAAATTTTAGCGCCTGTGATCGATTTAAGGTATGCATGCACACATAGACAGATGCCAAGGAGTCAAATCAGTGTGGACATAGATACAAATAAATATGAGGGGGACATCTTACACACGGAGGCCATTTGACACTAGCAGACTACCCTAGGCAGAGCCTGTACTATGGTTTTCAGACACCTACTACTGCTGCTACTTAAATATATAAATATACAACATCCAGACTCAAGGCAAACAAAAGTGCTCATCACACGAGCTTTTGCCTTGGGCGGTATTCGAACCCGCTACCCTGTGCTTCGAAGCAGGTATACTACCAACTAAACTACGGGGCCGTCAAGGCCGATAGTGTGCAAAAGGCGGTTTAGTGAATACTGCAACGAAGCTCAGTCAACAGGTTTGAACAAAATTTGAGACTTCCATACAAATTATAAGTCTACAACTCTATAGTACCCAACAGCACCTTTGCCTGCGGCTCAGTCATGTTGTACTTGGCGAAGGGCTGACTGGTCATTAATTAATTAATTTAGCCCTCACGACGTTCCCCAGTGATCCATTACTTAATTAATTATCATACCTCGTGTGAGGATTTTGAAGTGTGTTTGTAATTTTCACCAGGAAACTGATTACCTGACTTTCAATAAATAGGGATTAAGGAAAACTGACTGAAAAATCACGTAAATAACATGACTTGCTTAACATTTTTTTATCTCTTGTTTTTAATGTTCATAGTATTTAATAAATACTAAGAAATATTTTCAACAAATCACGTAAATAACATGACTTGCTTAACATTTTTTTATCTCTTGTTTTTAATGTTCATAGTATTTAATAAATACTAAGAAATATTTTGTATAAATACTAGGTATTTATTATACAAAATATTTAGGATCTTTCATAAATTTTTGAATGTAGTATTTTAGTTGATATGGTGATGTTCATAATTCCACAGTTATCATTTCACAAGATACCATTTTAATCTAATGGTAAAATTTTGAATTCTGGCAAGCACAATTAAAACAAATTGAACTTTTCAATTATTAAGGTTTTACTCAGGTATATTTTTGACCTTTCTTCGCGTTATTTAGCCGGCTGCGGAAGGAGGAGCATTATTCACGGCAGACTTTACTAATGCATTTTATGGTGGCGGTGTAATATTTACGAGGCCCAGGTGAACGGGAAACGGAGGTAAGCACCTCAACGGGCCTATTTTAATATTAGTTCCAACGGCAAAAAATATCTCCTAAAAAATTACGCGAAAGCACTCAAATGTGTAGGGGTCAAAATTATCCATTTTCCGCGAATTTGTGAGTGTACGAAACTAAAGAATAACTGTATTTCTGAACAAACGTCGCCATCGAAATAAGCATGAGTTCATCATACCATAAAAAACTACAAAATACTTATAAAAACTTTAAGCAAAGCTTCCGTTTGACTGACATTTATGGGTAACTTTTCCCAAAAATAACAAAATTATGAATAATGCCCATTTCAACATACCTAAACCTAAACAGTAAATTATTGGACGTATTACTGGCCCCATCAAATTCCTTCTAGACAAACTTTAAAAATCACGCGTGTACCGAACCCTTCGTTGGATCAAAGTGTTTTTTTACGCTTCTTAATTGCATGTAATATTTTTTGCACCCAAGACTTAAGGCGCCGATCTTTAATCCGCTGGCATTAAGAGTTATACGTGGCTTGGGGTTCGCGACATGTTTGCCCGTCCCGTCCTGTTCCTGTTTTCTGGCTGAGTCTCCTTCGGGATCCGCTCTGAAAAAACCTCCATAAATATTTCTTACAGTATTTGTATCTTCCTTGGAGTATCGTTAGCGCAGTGTTCCCTTTTTGTTAGAGATCCAACGGGCAGATGCGACCTGCTTATCTGTACGTGCATACTTTATGCAAATATTACTATACATAAAAAAAATGTACATAACAAGTTGTGATAAGTTTTAAACTAAACAAACTGTTGATTTAAATGAAAATTTACTCGACCACTGAAGTCAAAATTATCATTGTAGAACGTTACCTCTCATCACATAGGTGCTAGATTCGGCTCTAAATACAGAAACACACTTTGTTAAACAAAGAAACTACAATGTAAGATTACTTATAGTTTGACTAGGATGAAAGACGATGCATGTCAATCTTTTGAAACTACTTGTAGGTTTTACCCGGTTATGAGACGAATGTTATAGGGTCCTTTTTTGAATGTGGAGTCAAAAATGGAGTGGAGGTGTGGACCCCATATAAATTCTATGAAACATAATTTAATAATGATGATCTCACCGACCATTTTCGGCCACAGCAACCAATCAGCAAAATTTATTAATCGATCAATAATTGTATAACTTATTTAATAAGCATTTTCGTAACCTCAACTACTAATCTTTTATATTAATTAGTGCAAAACTTAAGAAATAGATATTATAATGAAAATTCATAGCAGTCGTTAGTTTGAACTTCAGGTAATAAAATTAAGGAATGATGATGATAAGGCGATAAACATCCACTAACATCATAGTTAGGTACTTAAACAGTTTATAATTAATTCAAAACCATATTTAAAAACTATAGTTTGATTTAGAAGTATGGTTGAAAACCGGTGAGGAATCCGTTCGATCAAACAAAATATGAAATTAGAAAGTGTTATAATACCTACTTTAGATTTCTTACTATTTTGTGTATCTTAAAAAAATGTAGAGATTCACATTTTTTTAAGATAATATTATAAACGCGAAAGTTATAAACGCGAAAGTAACTCTGTCTGTTTATTACCCCTTCACGCCAAAACCACTTAACCGATTTTGATGAAATTTTTTACAGAGATAGAATAGACCTTAGGGGAGGAAAAATACCTCATTCCTACAGGAAAAACAGCGTGGGCGGAGCCGCGGGGCAGAAAGCTAGTAAAAAATAACTGAAGCCCGCGAGTCGAGACAGATGAACAAAAACTATATGTTTGCCCGCTCAACGTCATTACAGTTTATCGCTACTTTGCTCGGGCCCGAAATAAACGGCCGCTATCAAACTGCGATTACACAAACTGTTCACAAGCTCATAAAATGACAAACATTGCGAAATCTCTGATGTCAAAGAAAAATAAATTGGAAGTTAAATTTAACGTCCTAGCAATTGCGTTTTGAAATAACGTTGAGGGCTGCTAATAAAACGACGCGTTAAATAAAATTGCTCAATTGGTCATGAAGCTTTTCATGACACTTAGGTATTTGTCTAATCAAAAATGGAATTGATCGTGTGACTCCTAAATTAGAGCCACTTCATACAGTATTATACTTAACTGAATTCTAAATATTATATAATAAAAAAATATTATTAAACAAATATAATTGCAAACCCTAAGTAATTATGGTCTTTTGAAATCCAAACCTATTCAGTTCTTTATAACATAAAAGGAAAAATAGTATAGACTCTAGACAAAATTTTATAAATGTAACATTAGCTAGCTAATCTGCCTTCGTTTCTAGGATTTTTTTAATATTCAGTTGTCCATTTTATAAAACATAGAATTTTCAACCAACAGAACCCTCTTAAAATATTCTCACCCACACCTGACCAGTTTTCACAGCACATAAGTATTTCGAAGGTATCGAAATTCGAGCTTAATTGTCAATTTACGCCGTTCGCGTTTATGCGCTCGGCGAAACATCTGGCCCCTGATTGCTCGCGTTTTTATGCGCACTTACAAACTCAGACGGAGCGCCAAAGGTAACTAAATAATGCAATCACAATGCGGGCATTTATTGCCCTTATAATTTATATTTAAAGTCCAGACTGTAAACGGAAGTTACGATGGAGAAAGTGTTATATTTTATTTCATCTATGTTTACGCGTGTATGCCTTTGTTTACAAAGTCAACCCAATTATGAAAAGTTTCAGTATGTATCTATTGATGTTGGAGCTATGCGTTTCAGGACTTCAGCGAATCGCTGTTAACAAACTAACTAACTTTCCAGCTACCAGCTTCTCTGGAGTACTTTTATTCAGATAACAAATGCATAATTTTTTTCTACATTCATCTCTCGAAGTGCCTATTAACATCATTATTGCAAGTTATAGGATATTTCTTTTCGTACTAAAAATCTGATTAGATACTCTAAGTTTCAAGTATGACACTGTTTCTTATATACCAATATAGAAACTGTGACATCAAAAGAAGACCTAAATTAATAAATTCACACGTCATTATATATTTTTCTTAATCAAACATCGAAGGTTTCAAATCAAGATCGATCCAGTTTATTAGAAGCCCACAAGAACCCTTGACTTGTGTGGCTCAAGAATTCGTGTTAAGGTTTGCTTTCATTTGAATGGATAAAGTAATCAACATCAGAGTTACGCGATCTTTGGGAGCTCCGAGACCCAGATTGTAATCTTCATACACGTAATAGCACCTTAGCTTACCCCATTAGCTGATTAGCTTTCTTTCTAAAAGCTCTCGTGTTCAAATTACTATTGGCAAAGGTACTTTTGCTTTCTTGCTGCACTTAGATATACAGGAATCCCGATTACGATGAAAGCAAAACGTCAAATTTTTCTAATAATAAAAAAAACTGTTATGTTTAAATAACTGTTTGGTACAAAAATATAAGAAATGCTGAAATTGATGCCGTAAATAAGTAGTCTTGATTATCACATTCTGTTTATTGCAAGAATGGTTAAAAACATAAGTCCCTAATTTCAAATATTATATAGTTACGAAAGGCCTCACTTATAACCCGTAATTCAGTAATGCCACTGGCATGGCAGTATACTTACTAAAATTGCTGGGATGAAAAACAAACTCTGACTCTTGGTAACGAAATAATTAAAAAGAAAATTGACAGTTTTACAACTAAAAATACTTATTTAAACAAGTAATTTTTAGAAATAGATATCATTAGTTAATAAACAAACGAAATTTAAAGGAGTCACATATATTTTATATTGAAAGTTCACATAAAAGCTCGATGTGAAGTTTCCAAATAATGTTTGTGTGAAAGCGAAACCGTGTCGCATAGTCCCTCTGGGATTTAAAGTAACCGCGTCCTAAGGGTCATCTCAAGGGTTTGACCATACTACAAGCCTTTCCAATTTAATGGTGTCTGTGCCTCAAATTAATGAATATAACACAATTGTCTTGAGTAAGGGATATCTCACAATAATATTATTAAATTAGTCGACTAAATAAACGAAATAATTTATAGAATTTAAAAATATTGTAGTTAGATAGATAGTAATTTGTCCACTTTTTATTTCAAAATTGCCTTTGTTTTCGAACTCAAAAATGACAGAATTGTTGTAAAACTTAGATACCTACCTAGCCTATTTATTACCTATATAGCTTTACCTAGTTTGGGGTCAGAAGGCCGTGTTTGAGATGTCTTCACATATTTATAGATTTTATTTTATTTAGATATACTGCTTTGAATACTTATGTGTTTAAGTTCGATTTAATCAAATCTTTTCAAATTCATAACGTCATGCGAATTTTGCCATAAACACGTTCCGATAGCTGAATTACAGGGGCTCATTTTCTCATAATTAACTGTCCGAACATGGACTACATTACGGCGGCCTGCATGAGTATTTGCGTTTGCGTCCGAATTCCCGAAGCTTTCGGAGCGCTTCACCTGCCCTAGTTTATAGGTTATAACCTATTCAGCAAGCTCGCACAAATAAAATTGTATAATGCATAGGCGATGGCGAGTTTGATTTACGAGGGCCCGGCGCTGGTCACGTGCTGAATAACTAACGCACGGCTATTCAGATGCCCCCCGCGCGGGACTTCTACAGTTCGCAGATTTTGCCTACGCATCGAATAGTACTTCGTATTGTTACTAAGATCCATAATTAGGTTAGGGTCCAGCAATGTAGTAGTAGTAGATACTAAGATCACGCCATTTTAGTCCTAAAAAAGCGAGAAAAGCTTTTATAAGCTAGCAAGCAATATCGTAAAATCTAACATCTAATAACAGCAGCAGCATTATCAAATTATCACTAAATTCTGATATCACATAGAAAGAAACGTAGAGTTCGTTTCTTTAAATAGTGTACTAAAATGATAATATCATAAAGTGTGAATCAGTAAAATACTTTTTTTTTAAACCACCTTAATGTTTTCAGTTAATATCAGACTGTAACCAGAAACTTCTGTTATTGTCAATATGATTTAACCTTTATGTATGTTGGTATAAAAAATGTTTATGGTTATTACCAAATTTCAGTTTAATGGGCGTATAGTGCGCGTTAGTTTCCTGGGTCTTCATCCCGGCGAGCGGCGATGCAGAAAATTCACTCCTACCCTCGTCCCACCCGGCTGTCTCGCATCTGCTGGCAACACTACCCGTCTAATAAGTAAACTCGTTACGTGTATATTACACAATTTCACAAAAATGTCACGGCAACTTCATCTAAATTATTAATTACGTGCAATATCTCAGCCAGTTTGAACCTAAATCAGGAACTACCTTCGATTGAAACTAGCTACGCTACGACATGCTACGCCGTAGCACATCTCGTAGCAAAGATATGAACACAACACTGATTATTCTGTACAACAACAAAAAAAAATTTTACTCTTTCCTCAAATACCTACATGTTTTGTATTATACAGGGTACGAGTATATTGTAACGAGTCTTTACACACAGGGTGCACTCAAGACCGTCATTCTGAATTTAAACTATTGTGCTTAAGTAGTTCTCCATTTGAAATATTGCTGGAATCCGAAAGCAGTTATAAAAACAATAGTAGGTATTAAATAGTAAACACCTTATAGAATTACGTTGGCCTTGTTTTATTTTTCTTTCTTTTTGTAGATATATTATTGACACACTGTCTTTGTTTATGAAACCTGATTAAGCGTTTTTCTCTCAGGGTTTGTATGCTACAGTTTATTTCAATCATAAATTCACATAAGAATGCTATGATTCAGCAAATTGATGCTTTTCAATATTTTGTTGGAAATTTAAGACAATCTTTATTACTCAGCGTAAAATGACGAGATGAATTATTGGTAACCGTGGTGGCAATTATGTCGATTTTTAATGACTGTACGTACACCCCTCTCCCCGCAGCCCGCAGCTCGCAGCACCCCAGCGCGCCGCCAGAATCACCTGGCATTACCCGCGAAAATATGCCCAGCAAATAGCCCCATTTATTCAAGTACCAACGATAATAAGTCGTAATTATGATTACTCAAATTTCAGACAATTTCGTCGGTCGCCTTACTGATGGTAGCTCTGTATTTTGCACTTACCATTTTATACTCAACAATAACAATTTAAATATCACCTTTTACAGCTTGGAAAGAAAAGAATCATTTACACAAACCCACAAATCTGCACTAATCAGGGGGAAAGGAAAATTGGGCTAAGCATACTCGTATTTCAGGGAGAAAAATAAAAATAAATTATTAGCGTGAAGACAAGTTAGCGGCCCGGGGCTTAAGCAGGCTTTACACTGTCGCTGAGTTACACGACGAGTCTACCGCAGAATATTCCGCAACGATCCAACTGATAAATGTGCATCAAATGAACCGGAAAATGGCTCCTATGTTTCGCTCTTTTAAACGAACGCTAACATGAAGTTTCTCTGTTGAAAGTTATTTTGTGTTTTTTTTTTATTTAGCTTAAGGAAAAATGTTTCTTTAATACGCATGAGACTTATTTAAATATAGATGCCAGGATTATTTATATAAAAATTGAAAAATAAACTTCAGCGCAGTCGTTATTTTAGGTACCTACCTATATATACGAGCTATGTAGCATTTAGTCTACATATTGTATTTTATTATTCCTTCTTAGCATAATTTAATTTCAGTTAAACCAAATTTCCCTCAAAAGGGATCGGTATTACAAGTACAACGCTGACATTGCTTCACCGGATACTATAGAGACGTTTGTTACTTTGTAACTAAGATAAGCATAACAAGAGAGACAAGTTTCGCCAGCAGGTGTAAAGCCGGCGTAACCGGCTTGGCTGCGACCCATCTGTCTTTATTAGTGGGGATTTAGAACCGCAACACGCGACCACAACGTGCCACAACGCTGCTCCTGTTCCCGTCTTCACCCCGAAACATTTCTTTAAATTATACCGACGCTTGTTTCTAGTTTCCTCACCATACTATAGTTAAAGTGATGCGATTCCTTCATAATGAAACCACTGATCGACCCACGATCTATTAACTCTGTGCAATACTGTGCGTGCATAAGTGCATATATACCTTGTTATTTTTTTGAAAGAAAAAATGTTTATTTTGGTGCTATGCTATATGTTCATTTTTTTAAATTCAAGTAGTCAAAAAACATTTATTGCTCGTTAATTTTGCTACGATACAAGTTTACTGATTATACATATGAAGAAGCGGTGGCCAATGATGGTATTTTAGAGGTAGAAATTGTTCTTCTCTTTTTTCTTCTTCTTAAACAATGGATATTATGCAAAAATACACATACATCGTTATCAGATATTCTTTATCCCAAAACTTTCTTCGTTCAAGTTAATACGTCGAGCCCTGAAGCATACTAGTAACGTATCTCAATTTTAGTGCCTATTAGATATTTCCATTATACTGACCCTTCTTTCGAAAACTCGAGAATAAAGTCCAGCGTTCTATCCCTGCGGCTACGTTTCGCAGAATGTATCGCAGTCTCGTATATTGAGTGAGCTGTTATATCGAAAGTTTCCCGCACCGCGCCAGGCCCTAAGGACACACATTCTACTTTGTTCTTACACGAACTTTAAGAAGTTGCTTAACAGATGTTCTCCGTGACTTTTGTCCCCAGCTCCATATACCAACATGTTTACTTATTTTTTGTAGAATCATAAGAAAATATTTGTGTAAAGATAGGTAGGTAGGTGAATGAGATTTCCTTAGAGTATAAATAGAAAAATTTCTGGGAGGAGATTTCATTTATATATGCTATATGAGCGAACAATTTCATTGCTGTAAATTAACCAATTCAAATAGTTAATAGTTACAAGCTTATTTTAGCTAACCAAATACAATTTAAATTGTGTACGTTGGAATTGAATCATAAATAACATTTGAATTCAGTCGGTGTGAGCTAGACTAAAGCTGTCATACAAAGAGGCTTAGTTTTGAAAAGCTGATCGCACTCGTCGCAACAGCTGGTTCAAACTCCATGCCGGAAATACTGGCCCGACGTGACTCGCCGATATTGCATCATTGTCCCACACAAGCTCATACGTGTGTTACATGCTCTCGCTGCCTGCATTGAGCCTGTCTAGACTAATGTTTCCTTTATATATACAAGTTTCCTTTACAATATTTTATTCCTAATAAATAACAGATGTTAAAAGTTTAAAACACATTGTAAAATACGAATTACAACCAAAACAGCCGTTTAAATTTTAAAGTCGTTAGCTAAATGTGGCGTTAAATTTTCAGAAAACGACAGGCTCTTTGGAAAAACTCTCTCGTGTAATGGAAATCGTGCCCCAGGCCCCGGGGGCATCGCGGATTCCCTGCACAAAAGGCCCAACAAAAAGGTCCTGCCGTCACATGAACATTGTAAAACTCGCCTTCGTACTCACGTCCGTGACCGCACGCAAATACCTTCCCTACTCCACTGGACCAAAGACGGTTTTCGCTATCTCCACGATGTTTTGTAACAGTTTTTTCCAATCCGATAATGCGACCTTAGCGTCGGGATCATGGTTTACTACAAATTGTATTAGAGTAGTAGATTTAACTATTTATGCGGTCTCCGGCCGGGTCCGCTGGGACTCCCGAACGAACACGCTAAGTCCGGGAGAAGTAGTTTTAAGTTTTTTATTTATGCCCTTTGTTTCCTTGCGTTCCCACGCTTCCTTTACTGAAACATAAGGATTAATGTCGGTTTCCTTTCGTGTAGCGTTAGGAAGATATACATTCCGATTCTACTGTTCTTCTAGTTCAGGAAAATATAAAATTGTTAGTAGACCACAAAGACGAGAGAGTTTCATTGGCTCTCATTCTAGTTAGCCATAAATTACATTTAAAGGCCATACGTCCTTTTTATGCTTTTAAGAATAGACGGAAACAGGATGGTTAACATAAATTTATCGTCGTCAAATAGGGATTTGATGTTTTGATTGCACTAAACCCCTCCGAGGTCGTAGTTCTTCACCTGCAAGAAAAAGTGCTCGTAGATCACCCAGGTGAACTTAGCAGGTGGACCACGACCTCAGAGGGCACTAAACTAGTTCAGAATTCATGCGAAAACATCCGACTTAAAATTACTTACGCCTAATTTAACAGTTGCGCTCTTATTTTAAACATCACTACCTATTCAAAATTAGATTCAATGATTTCCCGTCCTTTTCGGTTTTATAGGATAAACGAAAAAAAACCTAGAGTGGACTTGGGAAAATCAGCCCCATTATTATGCGTGACTGATTACGATAAGTTATTAGAGAAATTACTAGGAGTTCAGCACAATGATGGAGGTGGATACTCTGCGTAGCTTCATCTGAAGTGCAGTCTGCAGCGGGCGGGAATCGATTATCTCCAGGCGCTCGCATTCCTCAAATGTCGACTTGATCTCGATCCCACTATGACGATCAGTATTAAACGTCGTCGATAGCATTTATATCAGGTTTTTCCATTTACAGAAAGAGTCAAACAAAATACTTTTTAAATAAACATTAGGCTGTATTATACGTAATAATGTAGTAGAGAAAATATAAAACAGTTATTATTACTGTACAAGTCTAGGTAATTGAATATTATAATTTAAATAGTAAGTGCCACTATTCGGTATCCTGTAGTACCGCTACCTATATACTTAAATAGTATTATGTAAAAACTGAAAGAAAAATATAAATCACATAGGTACGCATTACGCATATTATACATTTATTTATGGTACAAAACCAACTCTACAACTATAGCAGTTTATATTACATATTAAACAAAGTAAAATGATAGGTTCTATAGCTCCATTATTGATAACAGCAGTACACAAAGGCATCACAGTACTATCTTCCCCAAAATCCTTGTATCAAATCTGAAAATCGCTGTGCATTGTTGTCTTTTGTGTTCGGATACGCATTCGTTTTCCATCGCACACCATTATTCACATTAAGTGGACAGATCTCGGGTCAGATCCAGGCACAAGAAAAGCACAAAAAGTGCCCGCTTTATCCGAGCATGATAAATCTACTTCAAATCCGAGAATAGCGTCTTTTATGAAGGAAATTGAAATAAACCGACCGTGCGGATAACGGCTAAGTAGGAGATCGGAGCCTTTTTGAATATATTGGTGAACCATTTTCATTCATTAACCCCCTTAAAAATACAACCGCAGTAGACTAAAACGCTTTGTTTTACGTTGCCAACTCATAAGCGTCCTCTAAGAGAAGCGAGAGTCTAGGCAAGTCTATTGCTGGAAATGGTACTGTGGGTACAAACGGACTTCCGACTTGACGATCCAATAGATTTCACAAAAAAGAAATTTGCTCATTGAATAAATTTTTAGTAATTAACGAAATGAGTAGCCAATATAATTTAAATTTATAGAATGACTGCACTAAATGAAGTGTGTTCATAATTAAAATCAATTATGATTTGCTTCATTGCTTTTGGTTCAATTATTAAACTATACAATACATACATACTTACAAACATACATAATATAGACAAGCAATTCCTAAATGATTTTTTTATAAATGTTTACTATATCTATCTATTAAATCATAGTATGTATATAGTGATTATACTGTGGTCATTATACCTACTAATTATAAGATGAAAAATATTTAAGTTTTATAATTGACCGTGACGGTCTACTTTCCACATTTTCGGTATTACTTAGTAAGAAAGATTGGATTATTATCTTTTTTTTTTCCTACCAAATATCTCCGCAGATAGACAGCAGATTCTTCACAAACAGGTGTTATTTGTTCAAAATAGAGTCTAGCTACACACATGTCATTAAATTTTATGACAAAAAAAAACTAGTTTATACTAGTATATTCCAAAAAACTCTTGGTAGGCATCGTGAAGAAGAATACAATCACGATAGACTTGCGAAATCCCGCGGACCATAACTTGGTTGAGGTCGTTTTACGAATCGACGACAACTTCACAAGTTTATATCGACATACATTACGCAGCCATACAAGCCTAATCAACTCTCTGAAATAGGTGATTGTTCTATAATACAAAGCTTTGTATTTTTATTTGAATGTTGCTGTATTTTCATAAATTTTAAATAAATACAGAACAGGCACAGGATAGTACGAAAACATGCAGAAGTAGCCGTGAGCGGACAAAATTGTCTTGTCTTGTCAGCATGTTTTAACGAACAACCTTTCATGTTAACCTCTCATATTATCATGAGCATGAGAGATGAGGCTTATGTATGAGCTGTTGTTATCGCGATTTCTGATCTGAATCGTCATCTGAATAGACATTCAATGCACAAACGAAATTTCGAGTATGCTGTACTGAATTCAGGTTCTTATTGACAACATTGTTACAAGTTATTTTCCCACTGGACACAGCTCAGTCTACAACAATCCAATACAAATATACCTACTTCACAATCACTCTGCCCGCAGGCTCAATTGCCCATTTTAAAAGGATATTTTAGATCAATCCCTTTTAACACGAAGCTGCATTCTTAGAGTACCTAAGCTCATACATAAGTCGATGCTATAGTACCTATAAATAGAAAAAATTCTGGGAGGCTTCATTATAGTTAATTTTGTGTGAATTGGCCATTGAAGGGTACACAAGGGTACAAAACCAGGTGCTCCATGACACCATTGCACCAATCTATCGCCCGAACCGCTACCCATTAACTACGGAAAATTGCCACTTGGAATCACTTTGCAATCAATCTCTTTTAACACTAAGCTGCATTTTTTAAATTCCTATAAATAGAAAAAAATCTGGGAGGCTTTATTTTATTAAATAACTTGGCTATGCAATGTATATCAAATTTATGAAAGCTTGTAACGGGTAAAGCTTTCGGCTGAATCTTCGTGAGCATGGCCCCTGGTGGTTATTTTACTGTGTGCCGTAACGCGCGCCGTTATGGACAACATGCTTCTTCAGTAAGTTTTACAACTTACCTAAAATTGGATGCCCCGAATTTCTGATAAAATGGTTTCGTGATCACAAAAAATGTAAGATAGTAGCCACGACCCGAAAGATAAAATTATAAATGGACTGGGAGGCGGCGGGTTCTTGCTTCTTTCGCATAATTGTAAGTTTAGAAAATATTAGTTTGCTCAATTTACTTGTTAGCATTTTATAAAAAACTGACATTATAGGTATAACTATAGTTAATGACGGATTTAATAAGGAATAATACCTACTTATCAAATTCATGAATTGATGAATTTAGTAAATAAAGATATTTCAATTAATAGTTTTGTTCTAATTTTCCATGTTAGTCCATACATCTGGACAACCCAACCTCTTTGACCCAACCGTACCACGGTTGACGAGGGGTGTCACTTTGTCGCTCAGACAAAACTCTGATAAGTCAAAATAAGATTCATAGGCACTTCTATGAAAATAGAAAATAGTCTTTCATTTAGTCTGAGCTTTCAAGCAGGACTTACAGTTCTTTTTTTCTATTCTGTGGCCAGATCTATTGACATTGTCTAAAATAGACTAGTTATTTTTTTCTTTGGACAATACTCTGACGACTTGTTGACGACTGTCGTGTTTATCGAGAAATGCATGTTTTTTGAAATATTTTACATCAATTTTATATACATAATAGTGAATTTATACAACTTAAAATGAACTGATTAAGATATATTTACAATTTAAGCTTTGTATTCACGATGCAGAAGTGTAAACCGGGTTTTGTAAGCGGCATACCGAGGCTAAAAACCAGCCAAATAAACAAACAAATACTAAAAAAATGTTTACAAGTAGTAAGCACCCAGGATGATGAATTATCACCGGAACAGATGAAAGATGCACTCACAAAAATTGCTCTTGAATTGCGAAGGTGTGTTATCTCATTGTCAGTAAAAGTAGACCTGCATAGTATAAATTAGCAGAATCCTTATATAATCCAAACTGAATAATAAGGCATAAACTACTGCATAAAATTTTGCAATGATTATACAATGTAATTTGTGAAACCTACATTGTGTGCATAAATACTCTGCATAAGATTGCGAGATTGCGAGAAACACAAAGATTGTATGTGAAGTTGATCAACAATACAACGTCTTTACCTAAGGCCTGACCACCCTAAAGTTGGGGACGTACCTATATGAACTTTAATATTTTTTATTTCTAAAAAGGCAGTTACATGTGAAATCTTGTAAAACTATAAGAATAAACATGCTCTATTTCTTAATCATTATTCATTATTGACAGCTCGTATATGTCCCCACCGAGGGGCTCGAGCCTACCCTGAAATCAGGGTGAATAGACCTTAGTCTACCACGCTGGTCCTGGCAGTGCGCGTTTGTCAACTTCACACACAACCCTCGAATTACTTCGCAGGTGTGTGCAGGTTTCCTCACGATGTTTTCCTTCATTGTAACTACTAAATAACTGGACTTGTTGGTATTCAAAATATTAACACTGAATTGAACCTGTTATAGATTTCATAGCGATTCATCGATTGAACTGTCTAGTGGAGCTGATAATATTTACAAGACAAAGTTGAAGATGAAAAGGAAACAAATAAAAAGCTTGAAAGAAAATTTAAACACAGCATGCAGTAAGAAATATTATTTTAAATCAATACGAAATGCGCTAGTGTACAAAGTATGATAGCTTTTATATTTCAATGGTGTGATCGTAGTGCGCCCGTGTTGTCACGGGTAACCAAGGAGATGTGGGTTAGAGTCTCCGTCCGAACTAATTTTCGGTTTCACTCCGATTTAAAATGGTCAAATAAGTAAACAGATATTGCTTGTTTAAAAAATTGTAAACTAGTTAGGTTTTTAACAAGCTTACTTTCACGAGCTTATTTTCGTTGACGGGCTCTTAGCTATTCCGGATGGATTAGGATATTTTGTTAGGATTTATCTATAAGTTAAAACCATCTTTGGTACTTTGCGTAGAAATACAATTAAATTGAAAATCATAATAATGAGTAATCATAATGCGCATTATCAAACTAGCAAACATCAAACTAGCGCCTCTTTTGATGTATAGTCTCTTATGTTTTTAATAACCCTACAAAATAGGTAGTTCAACAGTGTTTTGTTGTCTACTTTCGAAACATAGCTAAATTAACTAAACTTTTCACTTTAGTGGTCGCTAAAACGTTGACATCATCAAAGGAAAAGGAATACAACTCTATTAATAAACATTTAAATATATCAAGAAACGAAACTACGAACTTGCAAAAAAAGAATGCTGAAAATTTGGAGACAATTCAAAAACTTTGTACAGAAAAACAAACATTGATATCAAAACTTCAACATTTGAAGAACTTCATAGAACTTGGTTATAAAGAATTACAAAGCATACGTAAAGAAGAAGAAAAAGATTTACCAATGGAATTGCAACTAAAAGAAATCATCGTTAGTTGTGGTCAATATTACGCAGATTATTACAATGAACATGAAAAATGCATAAAACTAGAACAAAAGAATCGTTTCATAACAAATAAATTAATTATCATGGAAAGAAATTTAGAAGAAGCTACAGTGCAGTTGAGGAATTACCAGCACCGCAAAAGGAGTAAATCTAGAGAAAATAAAATCACGGAGAAAGATAATATTCCTAACGCCATTGGCTGCGTGCGTTCTGAATACAAATTATCGCAGGATATAAACGTCGCACGCGTAACTATAGAGCCAATGAGCATTCTCAACCGGAATGACCGTTTCTCCAAAGACGACTTCGCCATTGACCTATCATCGCACATGGCCCTGGTCAAAGACCTCATGGACGACCAAGAATGCATGTTGTGTGACCTACAGAAGTTGAGCGAAGAATTAAATTATTCGACTTCCTGAATAAAATAGGTGGGGTAAAATGGTAAATGTCTTGTTGTAACAAGAGTTTATTATGCGAAAGATTAAAAACATGTTATACTTTTTTTATGCAGTCTTTTTTAAACAAAGTGTGGCTCGACAAAAGCTGAAAGGTTTGCTCAGTAAATGGGATGTGATCAACTTTCTTAAAGAAACTTTTCCCAGAAATGACAACAAAGTATCTCTTCATGCAAAATGACCGATTAAAATTATTTTGCGTTGATTTTTTTTTTCTTTTTCGAGAAAAGAGTCCTATGCAAGTTGCTTAAAGTTATTATTGTTTGCAAATCTGATTCAATTTAAACTGAAATTTATGAGGATGAATGGAGGCTTGAATGGATGAATCTTTATTACTCTTTCACGCAAAAACTAGTTACTAAATGTATTTTAATGAAACTTTACAATATATAACTTATACATCAGAAAATCCCTCATTCCCACGAAAAAACTGTTAGCTCGGGCGAAGCTGCGAGGCGGAAATCTAGTCTTTAATAATAATCTGATAAACAACAAAATGCTTTCAAAAGAGAAAAATCTTTGTACTACAAAAAAAAGAGCTACGAAGTTGTTTCGATTTACTACGAAAATCTATTCGGATTTATCACTTCGGCTATATAAATAAATTGTGAAAATTAGGTACCTACTTACCCTAGCATTTCGCCTGGTTGTTTATCTGCAACATAGTAGCAGTACTTATGAAACTGAATTTTACCTAAGGAACACAGATTCGAATCTCGAAATTAATATTAAACTTTTCATAAAAACGTGACCGGCCGGCCACTAAGTATTAATGACAAGTTGAATTTTAATTTTGATATTTCAACCAATGTTTTTTTAAGGAAAGCTGTTCAGTTTCATGAGAACTACCACTTTGTTGCGGATAAACAACCAGTTTTTCACGGTATATATAGCCAATGGGTGTCCCTTAAATTGCATAACATAAATATCCCTATTATGAAAATCCATAACAGACTTGCCATAACTTTAAATAGTATTACAATTAGAATCCATAATTTAAAAATACATACCATTATTTAGAATAATTATTAAAATCCATAATTCTATAATGTTTCAAAATCATAAATTTAAGATATTTTGGTAAAAAAGAACATGAGAAACAGCCAATTTGGTGCAATGACAGACAATCGCGTAGGCTTCGAAGAGCAAATCAGGCAGAACTAACCGATTTTTCTATGGACAATAGGTACCTCTGGTTTCCAATTCATCAAGTGATCAAGATGAACGCCTAAGAACTTAACTCTTTCTACAGTATTAATGATTTTATTATTTAATGTAATGGTTAGATCATCATTCTTCTTTGCCGTAGACTTGAACAAGACTATATTAGATTTTACTCCAATTATCAAATTTTAGTAGTACCTGGTTCACGTTTTTTGACAGCTGATCAATGCTTTGTGCAGTTATAGGCCGGGAGATGATGACAGAAATTTTTAGGTCATTTGTTACAGTATGGCGGTTTTACAGGGGTCTTAGTACGCAATGACAAAAAGAAAAATGATGGTCATAGCGCTGGTACTGGCGGCCCAATCGCGAAAAAAAAAATTGCAGATTTTCGGCAGTATGGGGACCATTTGGAGCCGTCCGAAAAGTATGGCATGGTGATTTTCGTAAATGGCTGCACGAAGATGATCAAACTGTGCATAAATTACCCTGGTACAAATGGTTGAATTTTTATTTTTCGCGTCGGTATGGCGGGCTGTAAGTCACACCGGAGAAGTATGGCATGACACTGTAGTCTAGTTATTTTTTACGGGCTATCGGAAAATACTAAAGTTTTTGTGGTAGGTACAAATCGTTTGACTTTCGTAATTTATCCGACTAGTTTACTAACGCCCACGCGATTGGGCCGCCAGTACCAGCGCTATGACTATCATTTTTCTTTTTGTCATTGCGTACTAAGACCCCTGTAAAACCGCCATACTGTAACAAATGACCTAAAAATTTCTGTCATCATCTCCCGGCCTATTATCATAGCATTTGTGTCATCGGCAAAGTTTACAACTCGTATGTTATTATGGGGGTTATTACTATAGGTACATAATATACAGATCGTTTATAAAGATGATAAAAAATATCGGGCCTAATACAGATCCCTGCGAAACTCCTCTTGTGACCATAACGGACTTAGATATCTGCACCTTAGAAATGAAATCTCACCAATATCAAAGAACATTCGGATACTGTTGTGTTAATTAATAGCTAAAGAACTATTTAGTTCAAATAATTGCTTTTGGTTCGATATTTAGTGTTAAACTCGGAAGTCATTGTAATATGGGCTATGGGAGGGAACCACTACCCTTCCAATTCAATTGTCCCTTCCTCACCAGTGTGATAAGGACAAGGATCTTATAAGTACAGTAGGGTAGGATCACAGCACAAAATCTACAGAACAGAGTACTATTAAAGACGTTACTTTTAAAAAAATACTAAATACGACGGCTGCAGGGCTCAATGCATTTGTCTGTTCCCATTAGCACAAATGTTTTAAAAAAAAGACTGATGCTTTCCGAGACGCGATTAAATTGAGTTTATCGCGCGCGTGTTAACTGTCATTTTAGATTTGGATGATTACCTTCCTTCTCACTATAGCTTAAGGTTTATTTTCGATTATCTTGCCTTTTCGTTTTGGTTTCATTTCGTTCTTTTTCATTCATATCATAATGCCCACGTACTGTTTTACGTACCTACTTACCTACTTTGTTTGTTTGTTTTATAATTATTTCTAAAAATAGTGGTGGCTTGCATGTTTTTAAGAAGATTAGTGAAGTCTGTAAAGTATATCAGTTACAGTAGTCGTTTACAAAGGTTGGAGAAAGTTAAAATGTCTTTAGAGCAAGCAAAACAAGTCGCCGCATACCGGGCCGTTGATGAATTTGTGACGAACAACTGCATATTTGGCGTCGGCAGCGGCTCCACTGTTGTTTACGCAGTCCAAAGGCTTGCAGAACGCGTCGAGACGGAAAATTTAAAAGTCACTTGCATACCCACTTCATTTCAAGCGAAACAGCTGATCATAAAACATAACCTGACTCTTGGAGAACTTGACACAAATCCATTTTTAGACGTTACCATCGATGGTGCAGACGAAGTTGACGCTAATATGACTTTAATCAAAGGAGGTGGTGGTTGTTTGCTACAGGAGAAGATAATTGCATCATGCTCCAAGAAACTTATAGTTATCGCAGACTACACAAAGGATTCTAAGAAATTAGGAGATAGGTACAAAAAAGGTATACCTGTAGAAGTTGTCCCAATGGCTTATGTTCCAATTCAAAATAAAATAGTAGCAGCATTTGGAGGCGATGTCAAGCTTCGGAGTGCTGTGGCTAAAGCAGGGCCTGTTGTCACTGACAATGGAAACTTTATCCTTGACTGGCATTTTACTAACCAAGACTTAGATTGGGATATGGTGAGCACCAAAATCAAAATGATGCCAGGTGTGGTGGAAACTGGACTCTTTGTACATATGTGCCAAAAAGCTTACTTTGGACAGCCCGAAGGCAATGTTGTTGAGCGGTCTGCTTAAAATATTTGCAGGGATTATAATTTCATTGCATGCTATAGTTTTTATTTCAATGGTAACTCTCTACTTACAGGTTATTATTATATATTGTGCTTTTTTTTACTTTTCTACTTTAGGTTTTAAGATGAAAATGTTCTGTTTTTTTAATAATCAATTTATTATGCTTGTTATTTGTAGCATTTTATTTCCTCCTGCTTTTCATATAAATTGGATAAATAATGGAAACTAAGATGTGCAATAAAATATATTTAAGAAAACAAATTCAAATGCATCTTACCATAATCTAAATAGGTCTTTGGTAAATTACCTATCTAAACCTAAATTTGCACTTAAAACTAAATATAATTCTTTCTGTGACTTAAGCTCAAAAACACTGCTTACACATTTGGAAACAATTAGGTACCATACCATCAGTCAACATTATTTTGTATTATATATATCAATATTAGAAATAAAGGCTTAATTTTTTTTCTTATAACTTATTGTTAAAACAAAAACTTTAAATTAATGTTTTATGAGGGTTCTTTTAAAGAAAACTGAAATTAGTTATAATTATCTAACATGATATCCATTTTAATCTTAAATCTACAGCTGCATGCACATCATAACAATAGATTAAACATTTGTACAAACATTCTCTTTAGTGTCTTTGTGCAGTTAAAAAGTATATACCTACATAGCATTTGTTAGAAATCTAAAATGCAAATTATCACAAAAACCTTGCATAAAGTGTGCTGCCTGCTAGTGATAGATCAATTAATACAAAAATACTTTTGTGGGAATGTCTAAGTACCTGAAGTGTATTAAGTGACATTTGATATTATTGGTGAAACCACTATGCAACACTTGGCTCAAAAAAGAAACATTCAAATGAATCAACTTATTATCTTAAAACTTATCTTGGTCGCAGGTACAATGTGTTTATTGGCCAAATGCAATTTCTTGCACTTTGCTGCAAAATGGTCAGAACCACATACAATCCAACAAATAGTCTACAATAAATCTCACTGTTCTCATTATTTTACTACAGTCATCTATATGAAAATCTTAAACAATTTTTTTTTTTTTTTCAAGCTATTAGAAAATTTCCCATTATAATTATTTGACCCAGACAGAAACATCCAGAACAGTGGAAAAATGGTGATACCTTAGGCCAGTATACAGGAAAGTCCAATACAGACATATTTAATTAAATAGAACATCTCAATTCTTAAAAGCTCTATAAAATAAATTTTATTTAAAATTTTATACTGAAGACAGCAATTCTTACTCATATTTTTTTTTCTTATTTATTACCAATAAATAAGTTGACACTGGCATAAGTTCTAATTAACAGACTTTTAGATGTCCTATTTTCTTATGTAAATGAGATATTTGTTGATACACTCCTCACTATTATTCTTTTCGAGAGATTCAGAGTGATATGATGATTTTTAATATGTCTGAAAATACCATCTGTTCCTTATTTACTGAACATTTGTAAGAAAACTGTTGAACTTTGTATAAAGTTCAGAATGAGCATTATATAAAGTATGCATCTAAATTTCTTAAGATGAATTCATTAAACATTTTGGAATTTATAATATAAAATATTAAATGCAGTTCTTATAGAGCCAGAATGCAATTTAGTTTACCAATTGATAGCCTTAACTTCATTGGACCACTCTCGGTTCAAACCCCATGTACTCTGTTTTTTTTTATTGTATTTCATTAATACAGTAACGAAACAGTACAGATAACTTTATGTAGTGCTCATTCTGTCTGTATGGACGAGCCACAAATACTTAAGTACTAAGCATAGAGATTCTGAATCCACACAACACATAAGACCATTAATATAAACTAGTTTTTTTCATAATTCGTAAGAACTCATCCTGATTTATTTCTCCATCTCCATCTCGATCAGCTTCATCAATCATTTCATGAAGCTCTTCATCAGTTAAATTTTCTCCAAGTTCCTTTGCTACTCTTTTCAAGTTCTTAAAGGATATTTTTCCTAAAAACAAAAAAAAAAACTATAATGTAACAAAATTCATAAAATGTTGGTTTGAAAAAATTAAAGGAAATCTCTTTTACCTGTTTCATCATCATCAAACAACTTGAAAGCTTTCATAATCTCTTCTTTAGTGTCTTTCTCTGCCATCTTTACTGTCATCAAATCAAGGAAATCATCAAAAGATACTTTCCCATCACCTTTATCAATTTCTGCTATCATTTTCTTAATTTCTTCTTTTTTAGGTTCAAACCCTAGAGCTCTAATTGCCACTTTCAACTCCTTGGTGTCTATCTTGCCTGTATTTTCTGTATCAAATAAGTCAAAGGCTTCCTTTATATCACGCTTTTGTTCTTCAGATAGCTCGAACTTCGGGCCGGATTTCTTGCGTACACCGCCCGGAGGAGCATTAGCAGGAACAGATTTTTTAGGAACAGTACTTACAGCAGTTGCCTGAAACATGAAATGTTTTGATAATTTTATTGATGCGCTAAAATATTATTAGCGAACGAGCATTTTGATACTGTCGTTAATTTAATACTGACCATTTCTTGAAGTTAGGGAATTTGTTCCTAATTTGTTTATGAATGAAATTGTATAGTAATGTTAATAATAACCACTGCTAGTAACAAATTAATTTTTATTTGAACAATCGAATCGATTTTTTTTTTTTTAGTTTCTTTCTCCCTTATGGGAAAGGCAAAGGGATCTAAGCCCATACAGCCTAGTCTTTAGTAGTTTCTTGTCTTCATCTTCAGTCATTATTTCTTCAGTTTATTTCGTCGTCTTTAGTCATTTCTTGCATCTATGTTAAACTTATTCAGTAGTTTCATTTCTTGTTACGGGATCATTGGAATGCAAGGGTGGTTCTTACATTCTAATGATGCTGAAGTTTAACGCGGGGTATCAAACCAGAAACAGCTAACCACACATTATTTCTCACTTTCATTAAATAGTTCTTCGTTAACGGCACATAATCGCACTAATTCCACCATATTAACACAACAATTACCATGAAAAACTAATTTTTAAAGGGACGAAACAATGAACCCGCCATTTCCTCTCGATTCCCGCGTAAAACTCACAATCGAATCGATTTATTTGTGTTGTGCGTTCGTTGTTAAAGTCCAAAGAGAAAAAATAAAGTCTCTATAGTGTACGACCCGATAATATACAGCTAGACCATGAGCTAGACCACAGAATACCAAATAGTAGTCCCTACAGAAGCTCCACTAGGCGACATAATTCAAATAAATTGCAACCCTATCTCCGTTATAATAAAGTGCGATTCAGATCGCACGGCGCTAGGCGAAAAAACGAAGTTGCTGCATCTCTTTCTCTCGCGTTGCGCTATCTCTTTTGCCACTCTACTAACACCTTTAGGGCTGTCGTCTTAGAGAAAATAAAACATCTGATTTATTAACCTATAAGGTACCTACCTTTTACTCAAACAAATGATGGTTCAAATAAACCAATGCTACTACTATTTACTAAGTAATAGTATTACTCGTATTATAATGTTTGCAAACTATATTTACTCGTCAGTAGGTAGGTAAGTACTTTAGTTTATGAAAATACGTCATAATGTTACTGTAGGTTTGTCAGAGAAAATTATGAGGACAAGAAAAGAGATCTAAAAAAGACATCCGATCCAGTCCTTTTCCTTTTATTTTTGCATCCATAAACACATCAGCATTTGTCGTATTGTTGTGAAATCATTTTCGTAATTTGAGCGAGCGGAGCGGCGCGTAATAACGATGCGTCACGCGCGCCCAGCGACTGTTCGCGTACTGATGTACTAGCCCTGCCTTTCATCGGCCGGGGCGATATTTCGCCCGTCATACCTATTCTCACGAGTGGAACCCCCCTGGCTAGACCGTGAATTATTGGCCGGACTTTATCGACACAAATCTTGATACTGTTTTCAGCCGCTTTTGAAAAGGACATTAAGTAGGTGTATAAGTTAAAATTAGAGACTACATGTGGGTTTCATAAATAGATGCGAGTCACCAGGCTTCAGATCTCCAGAACCCTGGATGTAATTCCCCAATGGACGGCGGCGGCGGCGGCGTCGTCGTGTGAACTCATGTCGTGGGTGTCGTGGCAGGCCCGGCGCATTCTGTCTGCGCCAGAGCTCCAGAATGTACCTACGCCAGGTGATTTCGCGGCCATTTAGTAGGAAAAACGCGCGCGCTTTTGGTTTTAAGGTGCATTTTGTTTTAATGCGGGCGCGACGACAAACGGTAGGCTATGAAATTATAGCCAGGGTCACGTTCGACACATTCAATGTAATTTGAACGTTAGTGGCGTGGTAGCTAGAATTAAATTCGCACGCATGCTATCAGAGAGTGCGCCTTCTGTACCTAGTACATTATATATTCTTTGGTCGTGGTGTGTAGGAGTATAAAATTATGTAACTATCTGCCTATGCGGAAATCCCACGCTATCTGCTGGATGCGGGCAGTGCAGGTCCGATCGTTGTGGAGATCTTTGGGGGAGGCCTTTGTCCAGCAGTGGACGTCTATTGGCTGAAATGATGCCTATATGTTTGTATATGAACAATATGAGAAAATATCGATCCTCTAATCAAGGTGTCGTGTCGTTCGTGACGTGCGGGAGTGAAAGCATGGTACTTTAATTATTGGGTCATACATTATAGTCTCCCATTGTGCAAACGTCATCCGTCCGTCACTTCCCGTGCACCGCTGGCTGGCACCTATTTCACGTTTCACGGGAGACCGACAGAATACAGAACACGAAAGCACAGTATAAATATAATACTATACGAAAGGGACGCAGTTATGCGTTAAAGCCTGACCAAAGAAATATGAAACCTGCTCTGGGGGCGCCACGTGTATATTTTTGCGACTATGGCAACAATTTCCCTTATAAAATTAGTTCCATTGAAATTCCGCAATATGGCGAGGTTTCTTATTTCTTTGGTCGGGCTTTACAATGAGATACAAATACACCGCGCTCACTCTAGCGCATAACTGCGTCGTCTCGTCCCTCGTATTGGCCATGTCAAGTCTCGTCTAGTTTTGTGGAGTGTAGTGCGGCTTTAAAGCCTGACCAAAGAAATAAGAAACCTATACTCTGTTTACAGTTTCATTTATATAGATGGCGGGTTTTATAAGGCTTCTCAAATCGGCTAGTTAAAATAAAACGAGTTTGGTATGTACATATATTTATCGTTACTATTTTAATTTGTGAATTAAACATTTTTTATATGAAGTTTCAATAGGTACAAAATTTATCAGTATACTATATTTTGGATAAACGGCGTAATGATTGAATTTTCTATTTCCTAGATGCCGCGACAAAAAATATTTTCAATGACGTCACGTCACGGCAAACTATAGCTAACTTCAGCCAGCACACTAGATTCGCAGATGCACAATCAATTTCACGCTGGAATCGTAGTGTCAATGAATGCATTCTCTCATTCTAAATTACTAACCAATGAAATTAATTTAGAAAATAAATAAAAATTAGTAGGGCTAAATTGGTTTTACCAAATATTCTAACTAAAGCATGATACAATGATTTATAGACAAACGACAATAAATAACCTAAATTACGAAAATGTTTAATAATATATTATTTTGAAAGTTGAATTAATTTAATTTTAGGGCCTTCTAAGTAATCATTACATCATTACAAAAAACCTTAGATTGTTTGCTGTCTTGTGATTTTCTGTCTTACAACTGTAACTGGTTTTCTAAATAACAAGCTTTTATTACTAAATTACTCTTAAAACTAAGTATAAAGGTGTCAGTATTTCTACAAAACGAAACTAATGAAACAAGTTTTAAAATTACATAATTCTATCAATGACGTTGACTTAAGTCACATTCAATTTTATTTTATTTAGGTCCTTTTATTTAATTGTTTCGTATTCATTTATATTACCGCTTTTTGCTACTACACTAAGAGCTAGCGACCAAATTCTTCATGTGGCTTCAGCTGTATTGAGACTCCGTTAGCTACTTCCCTGAAGATCCTTTTCCTATAATCTTCGTGCTGGCAGGCCGCGGGCGGGGGGTGCGGGTGTTGTGGGGTGGGGAAAAAAAAGAAAAAAAATGTGGGCTCAGCGACTTGAATTTTTTTTTCAAACAGTTGCTCTGTACTACCTGTGCACCCAAAAAAAAATTTAAATCGATCGGGTGGTGGGAAGGGGTTGCCAGCGTTCATTAAAAGTACCAAAATAATAATTATATTATTTATAAAATAAAATAAAAAAAAATTAAAATAATTAAATTCGCAATTTTTTTGGGTCTCACATATTGATTAATCTCGCGTCAGAAAAAAAAGCCAATATAGCTGAGCCCACACGAAAATTATTATTATTTTGGTACTTTTAATTAACGCTGGCTACCCCTTCCCACCATCCAATCGATTTAATTTTTTTTTTGGGTGCACAGAGAGTACAGAGCAACTGTTTGAAAAAAAAAATAAAGTCGCTGAGCCCACATTTTTTTTTCCCACCCCGCTACACCTGCACCCCCCGCCCGCGGCGCGTGTTTACTAAATGTACCTTGTGGAGACTCCCCATGGGGTTTTGGTCGGGTATATTTAGCACGGCGCTTTCAAAATATTCAAACTACTAAATATACCCGAGTTGGGGTGTCATGATCGGGTATATTTAGGAGTGAATGATGCGCACCAAGTGTTTACTAAATGTACCTTGTGGAGATTCCCTGTAGAGTTTTGGTCGGGTATACTTAGTACAGGGGTTCCAAAATATTTTTACTACTAAGTATACCCGAGTTGTGATTTCATAATCGGGTATGCTTAGAAGTGAATAGTATTTTGAATGCCAGCATCGTATGTCTACAAAATGTACCTCCCCATAGAATTTGGTCAAGAATAAATAGCATGATAAAATATTTGAACTACTAAGTGCACCCGACTTAGAATGCCATAAAGGGGTATGTTTAGTAATCAATTGTTAATTGATACCTAAACACTAAGTATATGTGGTTGTGATATGATATATGATGAGATAGACGGCCCCGTAGCCTAGTTGATAGCGTACGTCTGCTTTAGAAGCACAGGGTCGTAGGTTCAAATCCCTGCCAGGGCAAACATTCGTGTGATAAGCACTTGTGTTTGCCTTGTGTCTGGATGCTATATAATTATATACTCGTATGTGTGTATATTAGTTGTCTGACACCCATAGTACCTACAGGCTCCGCCTAGTTAAGGGTCAGATGGCCGTGTGTGAGATGTCCCAACATATTTATTATATACAAGTTTTGGTGTCAAAACTTACGATTCACTAAGTTTTTAGTTATTCAAATCATTTAAACCACGAAATACCAATAAAGTTGAAGAAAAAAACGTTTAATATCGTTAACCTACACGGCAGCTATCGAAACTAAGTCAAATGTCATTCAAAGTAAACAAACAAATAAAGAAGGAAAAAAATAGCACGCGAAGCCGGTGCGCGACAGAGACGATTAGAGTAACGAAAGCTACGAATTATGTTCGGGTATAGATAGTAGCTACCAATAAAAAAAGTGCAGTCCTAACTATACCCGATCAAAGCTAAGCAAGGCTCTTGTAATCTAAGCAGGGTATGTTTAGTAACGGTTTATTTTGAAATAGTGCTACTAACTATACCCGATGTAGGTCGAGTCGGCGTGTCTTGCAGAGGTATATTTAGTAGTAGACACTTTGAAAGTTGTTCCTCCTAACTGTACCCGAAGATAGACAAGCTCGTGACGTCACTGGCGTCTCCACAAGGTACATTTAGTAAACACGCGCCCGCGGCCTGCCAGCACGAAGATTATAGGAAAAGGTTGTTCAGGGAAGTAGCTAACGGAGTTTCAATACAGCTGAAGCCACATGATGAATTTGGTCGCTAGCTCTCAGTCTATACACTTGGGAATAATTAGTGATTATATTTTTTACTTCTTTATAAATATAATTTGACTCACCTTGTAAAAAATACACTAGTAAATAAAAACTTACAGGCAAAAATATATGAATTGCCATGGAACGGTCTTATTAATCGTTCTTCGTTTTTGTTATAACATTTATTTAGTTAGAGAATACGTCTCAGGCCAAAGCGGCCAGCATCTCAAATATTATACCTCGATTTACATTAGGGAATTCCTGACAGCTATAAAATAAAAACTATTTTGTTTGTTGGCGCAAGGAAAAATCGAGCTGGTGTGTTGCCATAAGTGAAAATAATAAGAAATACGTATTTTTGACATTTTGATTTGCGTATATAACTATTGATTCTGACGACATCGTTGACCATTTTTTTATAAATTCAGTTATTATTTCATTAAATTTAACTGTTCCATGTCCGATCTGTACTATTGATATAAAGCCTGACCAAAGAAATAAAAAATCCGATCTGGGGGCGCCACGTGAATTGAATTGACCTATGCTTGCTTGTGTCGAAAAGGTACGACCAATCAAGCTTCACCGGTCTTGCGGGGGAGCGGAAGACTCTACCCCAACGACTATGGCAACAATTTCCCTTATAAAATTAGTTCCATTGAAATTCCGCAATATTGCGAGGTTTTCTATTTCTCTGTAGGCCTACTATGTAAGCAGCGTCAGGCTCGAGAAGCTGTCTAACGCGACATAGTGACATTAGAACCATAGCAGTTCTGTCAATATGTCGCGTTTGACAGCTTCTCGAGCCTGTCGCTACTTACATAGTGGGCCTACTGGTTGGGCTTTATATTTTTTCTTATTTCCAAAAAGTCAGAAATACCCTCATTTCAATGGCTGTTCTCATGTACCGAAATATTTGAGTCGATCGGTACCCAATCCCGGTGCATGCTACAGTAACCGGTCGGCTAGGCGTCAGGGCGCCGCGGGCAGATTGCCGACGGTCTTCATGAGATGGTAGCAGTGCGGCAGTCGGTTGCGGTGTCCGATCTTGTGCAGTGTGGAGGCGGCCTGTGCGAGCATGCCGGCGCGCTCGCCCGGCGCCGCGATCACGGCCGCGGGCAGGTGTTTGCACGCCATGTATAGGGCCACGGCGCGCTCGCCGGCGCCTCCGCCGTGATCCAATGCGCGCTCTGCAAATATTACCTAATGTCATAATCTTCATTTTAACCGAAAGACGTCCAGCGCTACGACCTTTAAAAAGATTGGTCCTGCTGGGCCTGACTGAATCCAGCGGCTTCTTATGACCCCTATTTTTGACCAATGCGTTTTTGGAACACTTGTTTAATTTCATATTCTCATTTTTCGGTACACAGAAAACCATGATATGTTTTTGTTTCTATTTAAAATAAATAATATCTTGTGTAGATTTCAAAGTTAACCTACCTCACCTGGTGTCAGAATTATTGAGCCGCCTAAAGCTTTATACGGATTGAGCGGTTAGCCGCAGGAGGCGGTTGCAGTGGCGCGGCGGTTAGCCGGTTAGGTGGTTAGTCCCAAAATATATATTTTCTGTGGTAGGATTGGAGCAACCGCAGCAGTTGGGCGGTAGCCGTATCTCAATGCGTATGGAAACTAACTCATACATATTTTTGATTGCGGCTAACCGCTTATGCGTAAAGAGCTTTAGGATTCTGACATGGCTCGTGTAACGACTAAGGCTGCCCTCATCTCTACGGCGCGGCGCCGCCACCGTGTATCGTCACGGCGCCGTACCGTGACACGGTGCCGCGGACGGTGTACGACAGCGAGCGCCATCTGTAGTAACGAACGTACTTGTGCGTGGATATGGATCGCGAAAGGATTATTTTCTTATTATTACTAGGCTGAGGCACACCTTCCGCGGCACCGCGAGATGGGGACGCGCTGTAATATATTACAAAACAATAGAATGTTACCTTTGCCACATATGATGGAGGAGCGGTTGAGCCGCGGGCGCACGCTGCCGTCCAGCAGCTGCTGCGTGCGCTTGGGCGCCGCGCCCGCCATCATGCGGCACACCGCCGACTGCAGGAACACGCGCGACGTCAACCACTGCAACATACATAGTGTAACTACATTACTCACTAAATCCTGCTAATACTCGTATTATAAACGTGAAACATCTTTTCACGATTTTATCGAGTGTCTCGGGCAGAGACGGAAAAACCGCGCTTTCGTGATTTTGTTTGCGGTGTCGGACGAATTATCTCAACCGAGGAGCCTTCAGAGTAAAAACACCTTACGTAAGTAAAGTTACGTATTGCAACTAATTACACGCTTTATATTAGCTTCACTTGTAAGTAACTATGTATGTAATAAAATCTTGGAATCTTAATTTGACCCACTTCCCGGTCTTCGATTAGGATGAAATTTTGCACACGCTCTGAGTTCTGATGACAATACATGACTAGCTAAGAAACGTCATTACAAATCCAATATGGCGGCCTCCCCATTACATGTACGTAAAAAATCTTGGAATCTTAATTTGACCCACTTCCCGGTCTTCGATTAGGATGAAATTTTGCACACGCTCTGAGTTTTGATGACAATACATGACTACCTAAGAAACGTCATTACAAATTCAATATGGCGGCCTCCCCATTACATTTACGAAAAAAATCTTGGAATCTTAATTTGACCCACTTCCCGATCTTTGATTAGGATGAAATTTTGCACACGCTCTGAGTTTTGATGACAATACATGACTAGCTAAGAAACGTCATTACAAATCTAATATGGCGGCCTCTCTAAGATGGCGAACTAGCTGTTTGAAATCCACACCCATGATATGGGTATCAAATGAAAGGGTTTGCTGTCAGGAATACGAAAAAAACTGTCACGGGACTTAAATCCAATATGGCGGACGTCCAAGATGGCGGACAGAAAGCGTGTTTTTTAGTTTTCTAAACTATGTATTATTTTATAATGGCGATTGTTGCCAGAAACACAAAAAAATGCTGTGAAGCCTCCAGATCAAGTGTTTTATTTTAGATTTTATACAGACCGGCAGGTATTGCGCGAGGCGCCTCAGCGAGTGCAGGTCCCTCTCGAAGGCGCGCAGCTGGTCGGGGGGCGCAGGGCCCTCCCCGCCCGCCTCCCACACCCCCGTGCGCACCTCCAGCAGCCAATCGCAGCACAGCACTTGCATCAGCTGACAAACAAACCACCAGCCATCTTAACGAGATCCTTTTCCAAACGACTTCAAAAATGGGTCCGCCTGTTATTCCCCCATTTCGGTACGCACACGGCCGGGACGCCACCTGATATTTATTTTTTTAGCTACACACTTGATGCTTGATTGTGAAGGCGTACCGGAATGGGGTAATAACGGCCACACCCTAAAAAATTAGGTTCTCATTTCTGTACTTAGGTATGTATGTAATTTTCTTGGAAATGCAAAATATTCACATAAAATGATCCATTGGAGCTTCCAAACAAATTTTAAATAAATGTAGATTTAAGTTTGTACGGTACGTATGTATATTTTATGTCGGATTTAAATCATTAGTATTCTTAAATAGTTGGAACGAAGTAAAAACGTGACACTAGCAGCACATTTCATGAGAAAAAAAAGGTGATGCGTTCGGTGAGCAGAAATTCAAACACACTACTTTAATTTTTTTATTGACTTATGCTTGTGTCGAAAAGGTACGACCAATCAAGCTTGAACGGACTTGCGGGGGAGCGAATGGCTCCAGTAGCCCAGCCCAGAGTATTCATGTACCAACGCGTCAAGGGGCGTCTCGAGAGAGCCTCAGACCACGGCCTAGCGCGTTGATACGGGAAAACATCATGAAGGAGACGATACCTGACGGGCTCCGTCTCTGACTATTAGTTTTCATTTTGGCGTGCTGGTACGGGTATTGTTACCTAAAGGGTATTCGCTACCAGAAGGGCATTCTGTTAGGTGTAATCTAAATTCTTTGGTTGCTTTAACTACATCAGGGATTTTGTCGTCAGGTTCGGTAAGGATATGTTTAGGACGGCGGCGGTACCGCTAACACACTCACTACCTTCTGTTTCTGGGATATTTTATCAGGCTCTATGTCGCTCATGAGTAACAGGCTGAGCCTGAATACACAGAGTCGGGACAGTACAGGTATGTTATTCCTAAATACTGCAGATATTTCATAATGAGTGCAAAGAAAAAGTGTTAAAATTTAGAAACAAAATGTCAAAAAAGCTAACTTTTGAATTATGACAGATAAAGTTAATTTCCAACACGGAATCAGTAATTTATTAAGTACACTGAAGAGCACGTCAAGCAAACTTGGGACTTTGAATCGTTCTTATGTTTGTTGAATAAGGAAGAGAATCGCGATGCTCGTTTTTATCTTGACATGCTCTTGTACATCATAAAAATATAAATACAAAAAAAAACATTGGTAAAACATGCTTCAAACAAAAATCTTGAACGATGACTGTAACTAAAGCGAGAATTGCTTTGTAGTAAGATTGCACAAAATCTGATACAAGTGCAATGCAACTACAATGCACTCCCGCAATAGTAAAATAAAATCTTCAACAGCTTCAATCTTCATAACATGCACTGAAAATAATGAAATGGCAAAATATAGTTAAAGCATGCAAATAGATTCAAACTTACCAGCATAAGCTGCGTTGGTTTCTTGCAACAGTAGTAAGCCAAAGAGTCCGCTAGTCTGGTTCCGGCGATGTCACAAACCTGAACACAAGAAATGGATATTAAGTTTTTTTTTTGTGTTTGGCCTTAACTGCCATTTCTTTGTCGAATTGGTCGTCGAAAAACACGGTAAACACTACGCAAGAAAGAGTACATTTAGAACGATAAAAAACTATAGTTCGAAAAAAGAAACAGTCAATAAATCTATTAGTATTTAATAGAATTAACTCACCTTGAGAATAGTTTCCGATGTCTTTCCGATGGAGTGTTCATCTCGACACTGTGCGAGGCTTAACAGGCCGCGCCTGCTTTTGTACGCCATATGCAGGGCCCTGGATAATAGACAATAGCTATACTCTCATCAGCCATGTTTATGCAGCCAACAATAGTTATTGATATCACAACTATAAACTATACAGTAATGTTTGATAAACATCGCGACTAGAAATTCTAAGTCGGTCGGTGTGAGTATCTGCTCATTGTTAGGCAGGTGACCTAACCATGTGAGTAAATTCTTGTGACGATGCGTCAGGAGTTGGGGAGCGTTCAGTCTGCCGCGCGGGGCCACAGGTGAGGGGTTGCTATTTCATATCATTATGTTTTGTAAATTCGCATTGTACTAACGCGTTGAGTCAGTCGCATTGCATTTTACATGAAAAACTGTCTTAATACTTTTTAATATAGTACTAGCCACGCGCCCGCATTGAGTTTGATCTCCTACCTAGAGAGTATGATTTGCCTCGCTATAAAAAGTAGGCCATGAGATATTCCATCAATATGTTACATTAAAAAATCTGTTTAAATCTGTAGGCGTGAAAGTGGGAACAACGAGATTACAACGCTCATATCAGTTCAACTTATATCATAATTTAGATGAACGTAGCTCAACAGCGCCTGTTGGCATCAAACTAGGAGAATTAAAGCGCAAATTCCGGTATTTTTTTACACCGAACCTTGAAAAGAGCAACAAAAATTTAAAACCATATACAATACAATACAAATATTTTTGTATGTACCTTTCATATCACACCACGCAAATTGTCATAATCTTTTTTTTTAGTTATGGCACTAGATATCTTTGTGCCAGTGTCAAGTATGTCCCATTTTTTATTTATATAAGTTTGAACCCGACTAGATGGAGTGACGATCTGCGAAATGTGGTTGACAGCAGGTGGATGCGTGCGGCCTAGGTCCAGCAGTGGACTGCCGCAGGCTGTTAATGATGATGAAGTTTGAACCCGTACCAGGCCTCCGTCACTCCATGTACTTGCGCGCTACAACTACCTACCGCCCGGCCGAGCGGTCCCGGGCCTTTTGCGGACCAATTCCCATTCCCTAAACGTGTTAGTAGAGTGGCGCAATACGCGAGAGAGAGATGCAGCTACTACTCCTTTTCGCCTAGCGCCGTGCGATCTGAATTGCACTTTATTATAACGGAGCTAGGGTTGCAATTTATATGAATTATGTCGCCTAGTGCAGCTTCTGTAGGGACTACTATTTGGTATTCTGTGCCCGTACCCAGGCAAAGGGTCTTCGCTGGCAGCCAGTTGTTCCGGCAGGTGGTAGAGCCGGTCGCTCAGGTCGACAGCATGCTGCGAGTCAGCCAGAAGCCAGGCCGCCGCCACGCCCACCAGGTTGGCCCACCACTCCATCACTGGGTCCCAGCAACCTGACAAACAATACAGATAAGTAAGTATTCATTAACATCATTAAAAAAAAGAAGTAAATATTGCCTGAAATAAATGGATTTATTATTATTATTATTATTAACAGCTCATAATGTCCCCACCGAGGGGCTCGAGCCTACCCTAAAATTAGGGTGATTAGGCCTTAGTCGACCACGCTGGCCCAGTGCAGTAAGTATTATTCCTTGAAAATCTGAAGAGCTATTTGCTTGCTTGCTTACTGTGTGGGTTTCGAAGTGAACCTACCTCACTTACTCTGTGGGCCGCCTAAAGGCTTCCGGGGACCAACGACTTTACGAGCCTTCCGAAGCACAGAACAATCTTTATTTTCGGGCAATCAGGTGATTCAGTCTGCAATGTCCTAACCAAGCTGGGGAAAGGCTCGCAAAGTGATCAAATTTCTCCGTAACGTCAGGTGAGCTTTTAACCATTCGACCACGGAGGCTGTTACTATTGTAATAGATTGGCAGCAAAGACTAAAAAGGACGGTGACGGACGCCCTAATGTTTTTTTTTATATTTTTGCCATATTGGTTATCAATATTTTATTTTTAAAAGGTGATTACTTCATTTTGTAATGTCTGCTACTAACAGCACCTTTTTTTAGTTTCTTCTAAATTTATTTAAGTAAACTTAGATATTTCACAAGTCACAACTACTTACCAATATTGCACTTATTGTTTTCATGCGTCAAAAACAGAGACATTGTTTCTTTCGACAGTTTATTTCTTTACCGCATCAAGTTAAGTCTACTGTACGCCAAAGGAAAATCATTCGTAAATCCGGCGAATACAGCTTAAAATATGAACCTATGTTACCTGTGTGGTGCGGTGCGTCGGTAGAGACGTCGTCGGTGATCAGTTTGACGATATCCAGCACGTCCTTAGTGTTGGTGCGCTCGTCTGCACTCAGCAACATTTGCAATCCCTCTTGCAGAAGATCCAAGTGGTAAGCCTGGGGAAAATGTCACTTGATTATGAACATGTAGACTACTTACTACGTAATTTTTATGAAAAAAGTAACTACTAGACCGTTTTATTTCAGCCAATAGCGATGTTAACTGTCTTTATAATAAACTATCTTTCACTGGAAATAATAATAGTCCGGGAGCCGAGGGCCTAAACACCTACCTCATCGAGTACCCCAATAGGCTATCTCTAGGTCGTTAACCGTCACTTAAACACTGAAAAAAAAAATAGTCTGCCAGAGCCGATCCTGCCGGGTCATCGAAATTTTTGACGTATTTTTTTCGTGGAACTTACCTCATAAAGTACCCGAATGAAAGTGGTGGCATCAGTTAACCATTGATTAATAATGTATAAAAAAATTGGTCTGCCACTGCGCAACCTGCCGGAAGTACTTGGCAGACGCCCTGAAATGTGCCCATCTGACACCCTTCACTTACCTCATCGAGTACCCCAATAGGCTATCTCTAGATCGTTAACCGTCACTTAAACACTGAAAAAAAAAATAGTCTGCCAGAGCCGATCCTGCCGGGTCATCGAAATTTTTGACGTATTTTTTTCGTGGAACTTACCTCATAAAGTACCCGAATGAAAGTGGTGGCATCAGTTAACCATTGATTAATAATGTATAAAAAAATTGGTCTGCCACTGCGCAACCTGCCGGAAGTACTTGGCAGACGCCCTGAAATATGCCCATTATTGCCCATCCGACACCCTTCACCTACCTCATCGAGTACCTCGATGGGACCAACGCCAAAAAATAACCAAAATGCCTGTGATAATGGATCACAAGGTCTGCCAGGTCAAAACTTGCCGAAACTTAGTGTTTAAATCATTTGAAGTAATTTTTTTCATTTTTTTTTTATTTCTTTTCGGCGAGAATTTAACATTTGTTAAAATGTATTTACCCTTTTGGATAAACGAATAAAAAAGAAATTAAAAAAAATGAAAAAAATTACTTCAAATGATTTAAACACTAAGTTTCGGCAAGTTTTGACCTGGCAGACCTTGTGATCCATTATCACAGGCATTTTGGTTATTTTTCGGCGTTGGTCCCATCGAGGTACTTGATGAGGTAGGTGAAGGGTGTCGGATGGGCAATAATGGGCATATTTCAGGGCGTCTGCCAAGTACTTCCGGCAGGTTGCGCAGTGGCAGACCAATTTTTTTATACATTATTAATCAATGGTTAACTGATGCCACCACTTTCATTGGGGTACTTTATGAGGTAAGTTCCACGAAAAAAATACGTCAAAAATTTCGATGACCCGGCAGGATCGGCTCTGGCAGACTATTTTTTTTTTCAGTGTTTAAGTGACGGTTAACGATCTAGAGATAGCCTATTGGGGTACTCGATGAGGTAAGTGAAGGGTGTCAGATGGGCACATTTCAGGGCGTCTGCCAAGTACTTCCGGCAGGTTGCGCAGTGGCAGACCAATTTTTTTATACATTATTAATCAATGGTTAACTGATGCCACCACTTTCATTCGGGTACTTTATGAGGTAAGTTCCACGAAAAAAATACGTCAAAAATTTCGATGACCCGGCAGGATCGGCTCTGGCAGACTATTTTTTTTTTCAGTGTTTAAGTGACGGTTAACGACCTAGAGATAGCCTATTGGGGTACTCGATGAGGTAGGTGTTTAGGCCCTCGGCTCCCGGACTATAATACCTTTCTCTGCTAATCGCTATTAGGTAGGTAGGTACTTTCCTGCATTGTTTTTCAAGGTGCCCGCCAGCTTTGCTTACCAGCCAAGCGCATATGCCTAGGTAGGTACAGACGCCAGCACACGCGGTTGGACATTCGCACTACGAAATTCACCCCTACCATTACGGAATACGGTCGCTCTCAACGTCAACATGTCCATACGCATGTGCTGCCTACTGTACTTAGAACCCGCATTAGGTGTGGTTAGGCATCATTACAAGTAGAATAATACGAGTAAGTTTGATTTATGTTTAAACTCGCAAGGATTTGATCTGCGCGCCAAATTGACTGGTTTCGTTTCCATTTATCTTGTCCTTGTGTGTTGCTTGAAAGCGCTCCTGAGGCCTTTTTGGAACTGCATATTTGAAAACTGTATTCTGATTGGCCGAGCGCTATGCTTGCCGGACACTGGCTAGCAGTTGGATTCAAGATGGCGAATTTTTACTTTTTCATCGTACATCGAACACGTGAATTGCTCGCGAATTCCTAAAATACGAAATAAACTATTTTGACTGTGAAATAATCAAAGACTGTGAAGAAGTGACGTCCGCGTTCTTTGGCGCACGTTTGCCTTTGGACATTATTTGTGCCGCCGCTGCCGCCTTCGTGTTGTTCGCCGACCTGGTCATCATCAAGGCCAGGACGAAGATCTCAGAGCTGGAAGGTGACTCCAAGGTTCAGGTTGGTGGGCGATCCTTTCTTTTTGGTCCCAGTAATTTTCTTTGCGAGTTCTTTGTCGCGCATCGTGAGTCGTACTTAACTACACTTCTCATCAAAAAAATCGAAACACCTTGCAAACAAACTTAGTACGGAAGTGTTTCGATTTTTTTTTGATGAGAAGTATATATACCTACTACATAATATTTTACATCGGTATTACACCGGGGTTCACGCCCATGCTGATGAGGCTATTTACACGCCCCCATCAAGGTGTGTGTGATCTTTTTGTATCGCAAACTTCTGAAACTTATGAAGGTGTGCAAAGGTTAACTTACATTAATCATCTGTTTACGTAATTTGAAAGCACTTACGAATATATATCGCCTTCGCGTTTTTCATAGCCGTGATTGAACTCGAGCACGTTAGGGTTCACAACCCCGCGGTCCATGTCGACCTGAGCGAACGTCAGCTTGAAGCTGAACACCTTGACGTCACCACCAGCGCTGCGTTTTAGAACGTGCACTACCGGTGCTATGCCTGAAAATAATACTTCAATTGCCTCAAAATTTCGCGTAACTAATAAAATAACCTACATACATATACCTAACTATACTGATATTATAAAGAGGAAAGGTTTGATTGTTCGTTTGCATCGAATAGGCTCCAAAAATACCGAACCGATTTCAAAAATTCTTTCACTGTTGAGAAGCCTAGGTACTTGATTCCTGAGTAAGGAGGTATTTCACTGGCGACAGCGACAAAAAACGAAAGGGACGGACGCAATTATACGCAAGAGCGAGCGCCATGAAGGAAAAAAAAAATCCACGCCCATAAAATTGGGCGCGTAAAATTTTTTCTTCCTTCATGGCGAGCGCGGTGTATTTGTACCTCATTTTAACGCATACCTAACTGCGTCCCTTTCGTCTTTTGTCTTTGTCGCCAGTGAAATAGGTGCCTAACATAGGCTTATTATTTTGTTTAAATTTCTTATTCCCACGGGAAAAATTGTGAAAGCGGGCGGAGCTGGCACGGACATGCGCGGATAAACATGATAGACTTACAAACATACATCTACCAAATTTCGTATATTTGTTTGGATGGTAGGTAATAGGTATAGAATAGAATAGAATAGAATTATCATCACAATGCAAAAAAAAAACAATATAGGTAAAGAGAGAATTGAGAACCTCGTTTTTCTCGAAGACTAGAGGGTAAAATTGGCAGTTAACTGACGAGCGCGCATCAAAAGGCGGACTACTAGCACCTACAATGATGATGATTGATGACCGACGATCTGATGACGATCGCGCAAAGCCGCTGGATGCGGGCAGGGCAGCTGATCTTTATGGAGATTCTTTGGGGGATAGATAGGCCCTTGTCCAGCTGTGATAACGTCTTTCGGCTGAATATTGATGACGATGATGACATTTCATCCGTATAATTTAATTCATTTTTCTTACCAACTAGAGCACAATTCTTGCAAGGACTAATAAAGTCACTTAAGTGTAAATAATTTTCCCATTGGTATACCGCACTCCAGCCAACATTTTCCTTCAACTCAACAACTTTCCCGCTTTTTTACCTCCACGTGAATCTCTGTGAGCCGGTACCTATCGAAGGTGACGTCGCCTGCGGGCTGCCAGCGCTCGCTGCCGGGCCGGATGGCGCCGTTCGCGGCCAGCGTCCCCTCCTCCACTTGTAGCTGCACGACCATGCCTTCCACCACGAACCGCACGCCCGTTATCACCCTACCACCAGTCATTTCATTCAAAACAAAAACATTCAACTATCTAACTAAAGCCTGACCAAAGAAATAAAAGATCTGCTCTGGAGGCGCCACGTGTATATTTTTACGCTACCTACGACTATGGCAACAATTTCCCTATAAAATTAGTTCCATTGAAATTCCGCCGAGGTTTTTTATTTCTCTGGGTCAGGTTTTAGATACCCGTCTTGCCAAAGTTAAATAACAACTCACATTGGCGCAGAGTCAAGTGACACGACGCGTCATGTTTTTTGCAAATCGACACTCGCTGGGTGGAGCTCGGGTGGAGTGAAGTGGTTTCGCGCGTCGTCGCCGGGCGTTCGGGCGCTGGCGTCAGCTCCTCGTAAGCTCTGAACGGTTCGGGTACTGTGAACTGTGACGGCGGCGGCGGCGGCGGCGTATCGTCGCGGTCGCTTCGACTCTGCGCCAGTGTGAGTTGAGCCTTAAGGGGGAACAGGCCCTTTGTACCCTTTGTATAATAAACGTTACAATTCTTCAATGAATGAATGAATGAATGAATGAATTCATTCATTCATTCATATCACTACATAGTATAAAACAAAGTCGCTTTCTCTGTCCCTATGTCCCTCCCTTTGTACGGTTAAATCTTTAAAACTACGCAACGGATTTTGATGCGGTTTTTTTTAATAGATAGATGGATTCAAGAGGAAGGTTTATATGTATGTCGGAAATGGAGACAAAACGGTGGTGGGGAAAGCAAATAAATAAAGGAAACCCGCAAAGGGCTACACGTGGAAACACTAAGCGTGGGCGTATGCTACAATAACTTTTCAGAACCATCGTACACTATCTTTGTCAGGACTACCCCAATTTGTCGTCACTATTGAAACACACTATACCACCATAGACTCGATTGTTTGTTATCATGAGCGATCGGGACCTAATCAATCCCTAAAAGGGGTTTAGGTAGATCCGAGCACCATCAAAATGCCATAAGGGGAAACTGGCACGGAAAACACTGAACAATTACAAACTGGCCAACCAAGGGGCCTCCCCGCCCGGACCTTATGTAACTCGACCATATTACAGTTACTCTACCCGCGGTCATGATAACAATGCCATAGCTAACACCATACGAATACTGAACCTAGCCAACCTTGCTAGCGACACGATAATTAGATCACTTTACTCACGGCTTACAACTTACAGACACCACTGGACTGTGGTACAAACAATATTCCAACAACCATTATTTCAACATACATCCAGATCTCACATCGAATCACACATCACAAAACACACCGGACCAGTACGTCCACCAGAATCACACTCTCAGACACACAAAGTTATCAACGCGGCTGCAGATCTACCCAGAGGGCTCGCCCGCCCTGAGCAGCGCTATTTATGTGAGTGAACCACCCGGTCCCACTCCCGGTAGTAGGTCCTCCTGTCAAACGTCACCGCGCCAACTTCACACCGGTCAACTATTATCGATTCTACCCTCTGATACTCGAGAAAGTAAAATAAAAACTGTCATCGATGTTTACAATCGATTTAAACGATCAATCTGGCTCAATTTAAACGATCAATCAATCTCCGACATGTATAATACATGCATAATATAGGTACTTAAGAATAATCCACAATAACCATTTTCCCGTGCGGAGCCGGGGCGGGTCGCTAGTTAACTTATAAAGACGTACCTACTCACACCTAATTTAATGCAACAGATGCAGCAGTATTGCATTGCAAGTGGCGCCATTAGGCGAAACTGTAATACTCAACATGTTTTTCTTGTAATCACTAGTCCTAGGCACCAAGCTGAAGAACTGCACGTTTTTCACAGTGTTGCTGTAACCCTCTTCGAGTCATGGTTGGCAGCGGACCACTTCGGTAGAAGCGCGACTAAGACTTTTTTTTTCGCGCTGGCAACACTGTCGGCTACATTGTAAACAAACTTCTCCGTAATTATTTCGTGATTTAATATATTATTACATATTATTCCAAGTTCATCTATTTAGTAATACGTTAAAATAAGTGTGTTAAATATTATTTTATAGTTTAAGTGCTAGAAATACGAAAAATAATACTGTGTGTGGACTTAGTAAAAACCGTTACGTACTCACTAGAAATATTTAAAATATAGCATTGTTTGGCAGGTATTTATGGTGTTTTTTGCATAATAAATATTCAAAACACGTTAATATATTGTAATTGCATAAATTTCCTGCATAATAACTTGCTATATTTACAAACCAAAGCATAACCTCAAACTAAGTAGGTAACTGCTTATCAGCTGTGCTTCGGTCTTGTTTATTGATATTCAATTATTATTTATTGTTTATAATGCCTACTACCAGAAGTACCGCAGCCCGTCAGTTGGAAGATAACTTGAAATTCGCTTTACATGAGCTTAAGCAGTGTAGGGAAATCAATAAGCAGTTGCTTACAGAGAGGGAAGAGAGTGAGAAGGAGGTGTTACTCATAGTAGATAAAAATAGAAAAATGAAAAGTGAGATGACAGAGCTGCATAACCAGCTTGTGGACATGGCGGGTGACAGGGATCGGCTCCAGGGTCTGGTGGACAGTTTCGACCGGGATGGCAGCGCGTTTGAAGATTCCTTGGCTCGTATCACTACACTGGAGAAGGAGCTACGTGACGCACGAGACAAGATTCGTTCGCTGGAAACCATTATCGACGACCTCGACTCGGCCCAGACCCAGACACTCTTCGATGAGCTGGTCACTACACCTGCCCCCTCTGTTATCTCACCGACCGAACAACAACCTACTGTAACAATTGATTTAACATGTGAAAGTCCCAGTAGGTCACAATCGGTGACGACAATGAGCTGTAGTAAAAATAAACTTAAAAAATATGTTAAACTAAATAATTATATTAAAAAAACACAAAAATTAGCCAACAAAAATAAAACGCTTTGTAAAAATTTAAATTGTAGTAAAGAACGTGTCGACTTAATTAACGAAATTGATAATTATAGATTAAATGTAGAAAAAATTACACAAAATTATGAATGTGAGACACGGCGCCTTGAGTCAGAAATGTTTCTATTAAATTCATCATTACAAAGAATTTCTCTCAAATATGAGTCATCGCAAAATGAAATCAAGGAGCACGTATCGGCTATGGATAGTTTATTGGAGATGTGTCAATATAATTACGATACGTATATGTCTATGGCAAACAATCACTGTTGTGATTGCAAGTTAACTCCAGCTCCAGTGAACTATGCCGCGCCGGCGCCGGCCGCGCGACGACGTTCCGACTCGGTACAACAGCTGCCCGAGCAGCTGATACTGACTCAGGCGCCGCCGTCCGTCGACTCCGACAACAATACCACCTCCCTCTCACCAACTAAGGACTACGTTATGTATAGCGATGAACTTGGAAAAGGTATGGGTTTACAATTAAGCCGGCATTTGGGTAATACAGTAATAAACAATTGTATACCTGGGGCTACATATTCCCAAATACTTGCCAAAGTGTTGACGGCGCGATTTACAAAACCAACTATTTTATTAATTTTAATTGGAAGAAGGGAAAATTTATCAAAGAAAGATCTTATTAAATATTTTTCCGAATTGAATTCAGTACAAAATGTAACAAAAATTGTTTTGTTTGCTTTTCCCTTCAGTCAATCTTTCCAGTCAAATGAAAATGATAAACGACACAATTATAACACGTTAATGCATACACTGACATGTCGTCATTGTGACAAATTTCATTTTATTGACACCAATATTTATATTGGAAATTATTTTTATTTGACCAAGGATAGGTACTACCTACCAAAATTTTTTACCAGACAGATAGCACAGATCCTATCATATTGTATATTAAATTCAGTCAGTTCACTGACCAATAAGACTATTGCTTCTATTGAGCAAATTAATTGTAACACCTTGAATAATTTGGAATATGTTCCAAATTGTTTAAATTAATTCAAAAGACAATAGAGAATAACTCTGGCATTCCCACAAGTATCCTAAATATACCAGTATATAATAGTAGTAAAAATATTTTAAATCTGGTACATCAAAATATTCAAGGTGCAATGCATGCAAAAGAATTGGAAGTTGAGTTATTCATGAACTGTAATAACATAGATATATTGTGTATAACAGAACATTGGCTGAAAAAGCATGAGTTCATGTTTAGCTTTAACAACCATCAGGTAGGAAGTTCGTTCAGCAGAACCGATAAGAAATGCGGCGGTTCATTGATACTCATTAGAAATAATTTAAAATTTAAGGAACGAGTAGACATAGTGAGCCTCTCTGTTGAACATACTACCGAGATAGCCTGTATTGAACTCGAGCAACTTATTGTGATGAGCGTGTACAGGCGCCCTAATTCGTCTTTTGAAATATTTGAAAAAGTCATGGATGATGCACTATCAAAAATAAGTGACAAGCGTAAATATATTTTTGTTTGTGGAGATTTTAACGTTGATCTCTTAAAGAACTGTAACTTGTGTCAAAGACTGCTATCTTTATTTTTATGTTATAACTTAAAGAATATTTTTTTGGAGCCTACAAGAATCACTGCCAATTCTAAGACTTGTATTGATAATATATTTTCCAATATTGAACCTTACTTTAAATCAATTATTAATCAATTATCTTCTGATCATTCAGGTCAAATAGGATCTTTTAATATTAAAATTGAAAAAGAACCAATTAAAAATTTCACATGCGTGCCTATAAGTGACACTCGGCTTCAACGATTCAGAAATAATATCATGGATAAATTACCTGAATTATCATATTGTGACAATCCAAATACGTTGTATAATTCACTGACTAGTTTAGCTAAAAACGAATATGATATAATATTCCAGCCAAAACAAATCAAAACTAGTAATAAATTATTGTTCAGTGATTGGGCAACAGTGGGAGTTCATAAGAGCAGACAAAGGTTATATGAGCTTTATGAAGAAAGATCATATAACAAAAGTAGTACGTTTGTAGACTATGTTCGTGAATATTCAAAAATGTTTAAGCGCGTGTGTATTGTAGCTAAATCTAATTTTATTAATAATAAGATAAAATCTAGTAAAAATACAATTAAAACCACTTGGCAAATTATACATAACGAAACAGGAAAATCTAAGCCAGCAAGCAACAACTTTAAGCTTAAAATAGACAACCAAATTTTGAGTTCTGACTTAGAAATTGCAAAAGCTTTTGAAAATTTCTTTACTGATATTCCTGTTTCGACAACCAAGTCTTTGAACTCGTCTCCCACTGAGGCTGAATCCATACTTAAACGTAACGTTGAGGAATCCAAAACTGTTTTTAAATTTAGACATGTCAACAGCGACGAAATTATAAAGGTATTCAAATCCCTGGAAATGAAAAAGACTCCCGACGTTGACGGAATTTCCGTGAAAATAATAAGTTCCATAATAGATTGTATAGCACCTCATCTAAGTTTTATATTTAACCAATGCGTTGATAATGGTGTGTTTCCTGACCTGATGAAACTGAGTAAAGTCATACCCTTATTCAAAGCCGGCAGTACAACAGACCCCACCAATTTTAGACCTATATCTATACTGCCGACACTTAGTAAAATATTTGAAAAACTTATTCTTAATCAGTTGCAGGGTTATTTTTATAGAAATAATTTAATGCACGTAAATCAATTTGGATTTACTCGGGGTCGCTCAACTGCTGACGCAGGCGTTGAGCTCATTACTAAAATTTTTGATGCCTGGGAAGATTCAATGGATGCCATTGGCATTTTTTGTGATTTATCCAAGGCTTTTGACTGTGTCGATCATAGCACTCTGGTCAGGAAACTAAATCATTACGGTGTAAAAAACCGGGCGCTCGATCTTCTTGAATCATATCTTACGAATAGATTCCATTTGGTCGATGTTAATGGGAAAAGATCGCCTGGATCTAAGATAAAAATGGGCGTCCCGCAGGGTTCCATTCTTGGTCCTTTTTTGTTTTTAGTGTATATTAATGATTTGCCATATCTTATAAAAGAAAAACATGGGTTGGTACTGTTTGCCGACGATACTTCTTTAATTTTTAAAGTTAAAAGACAACAATTAGTTTATGACGACGTAAACAATGCTATCCATGATGTAGTTAACTGGTTTACGGTAAATAATTTATTACTCAATGAAAATAAAACAAAATGCCTTAAATTTGTATTACCAAATGTTACTCCAGTAGCAACTGATATAATAATAAAGGGACAGAGAGTGGACCTTGTGGACTCTGCTGTATTTCTTGGAATTACTTTGGATGCCAAACTGCAATGGGATCCTCACATAAATAAATTGTCGAACAAACTGAGTTCAGCGGCGTATGCAGTTAAACGAATTAGAGCTCTTACTGATGTAGATACGGCTAGATTAGTGTATTTTAGTTATTTTCATAGCTTGATGACCTATGGAATTCTTCTATGGGGACATGCTGCAAATGCAAATAATATATTTACGCTGCAGAAACGGGCTGTTCGTGCAATTTATAAATTAAGGTCTAGAGTGTCACTTAGGGAAAAATTTAAGGAAATTAATATTTTAACATTAGTATCGGAGTACATTTACCACAATTTATTACATGTAAAAAAAAATATAACAAAATTTGCAAAGAATAGTGATCGACATGCTCTTAATACTAGAAATAAAGACAAATTGGCATCTCACATTAGTCGATTGCAGAAAATAAAACATTGTTTTAAGGGCGACTGTATACGCTTTTACAATAAGATTCCTACTATTATACAAAACTTACCCTTAGATAAGTTTAAAGTTGTAGTTAAGCAAAAATTGATTAAAAATGCATATTACAAGATATCTGATTATTTAGAAGACGAATCTCCATGGGAATGAGGTTGCTTGAGTTGGCTATTAATATAATTTAATTTATTAAGATATATTGTACCTATAATTTACATATTAAAAAAAAAATATAATTTTTAAAAGATGCGACGCTTGTGGAGTTTATTCGGCGAGCTCTTCTTCACAAAAGACCGCACATTTTGCTTTGCTGAACTCGCCACTAAATGTAATTTTATTTGACTTAACTAAGTGTCCAAAAAAGTGTCCAAAAGTTAAAATAAATGATTTCATTTCATTTCATTTCATTTCATTTCATTTCATTTCATTCAGAGCATTCTCAATAGAAACTAAATAATTGCGCACTCTTGAAACGTGTGATTCTTGGATGCGTTTAATGTCCTGTGCATTTTCTGAAATGAGTAAACTAGTGTTCAAAACGTGTTTAAAAAATGAAAATTTAACTATAGATAGATCGATAGATTACTTTTTATTGCCACAATAATTTACAGGTGTTTGAAAGATTTAAAGCCAGACCAGAAAAATAAAAAAGCTTGCCATAATGCGGCATTTCAATGGAATTACTAATGCAAATTATTGCCATAAACGTAAAAATATACACGTGGTGGTACAGGTTTTTATATTTCTGGTCAGGCTTTAAATAACTGTGTCAGAGCCCTGAGGCATTACTGTTTAAAATTGCGGATAAATTATTGGGTAGGATAAGTACTGTGGCGTGCGTCTTGCTCTCCGCTTTCGTACTGGCAGTCTATTCGCACATTTTGATTATTTAATACGAAACAATAATAATATGTTGTTTAAAGGCGTCGGCCAGACAGCTGCGTGCCAGACTTGCTTATATTCTTCTAACATACGCAATTCCTCAATAAATAATATGGAAGATCAGTTTGTCTTTCGATTGATGAGGATATATCTGTTGTTTTTTATCTCTGGATAAAATATCTGGATTATCTGGATAAAAATTTATAATCTGGATAAATTTGTTGGTGGAGGAGAGCTCGTGACAGGAGGGGATGGGAGCGGCAGAGTGAGGCCTTTGCCCAACGGGGTGCCACTATGAAATTGAATTGAATTGAATTAGTATTTATTATATACAATTATTAATTATTATCATTGTTAATGGCATGTTTATTCAAGCCGAGATATTGCCAAAATAATTTACCGATCGGGTATAACGGCATCGTCAATTGAGGAGTTATTTCCTCATATCTTCAAATTTAATCATCCGATCTTAGCATGGAGTACAAGAACCAATGGAGAGCGCGTCCGCACGCTTTTGCTTAGAAACAAAGTCACCAATTTGCGCGGGGGGAGAGGTGATCTGCGCCGGCTGCAATTGGCCGACGCGTGGCTGACGCGGCTGCAATTGGCCGACGCGTGGCTGACGCAATGACATCTGATTCACTAGTGGTTAAAAACGTGGTGAGGTACGCAAGATATAACATATGTTTGGCGTGTGCGGTCGCCCCCGCAAGCGTTCTCCATTGGTTCTGTACTCCATGAATTTCGCTAAGATCCATGGAGTACTTATGGGACCACCCTGCAAGTAAACCTGGTCGATTAAAAAAAGAATTTTGAAAATCGGTTCACAATTGGCGGAGATATCCTATAACAAACACACAAAAAAAAAAAAAAAAACATACGCGTCGATTTGAGAACCTCCTCCTTTTTTGAAGTTGGTTAAAAATACAATAACACCGTTACCGTTACCGTTATCTTTTTTTAAAGTACTCTTTTGTTATTTTATTTTGTTGCGGCATGTGGCGACGGTTCATAATAGGCCACTGAATAGAACATTTCAAAAATATTCGTCGATTTTAGCCAAGTTTGTCGACTTTGTCATTTTTGCCAGTTTCGACGCTAATAATAAGTTGAAACTATTCGAACAGTACGGCCCTATTATCCCACTAACTTTTTATCGAGTTTATATTTTGAGTTTTCGTAGCGGTTTCGTAGCGCTTTCGTAGCACTTTCGTAGCGCTTTTTTTCAAAAGTACTCTTTTGTAATTTTATTTCGTTGCGGCGTGTGGCGGCGGTTCATAATAGGCAACTAAGTAGAAAATTTTTAAAATATTCGTCGATTTAGGCCAAGTTTGTCGACTTTGAAATTTTTGCCAATTTTGACGCTTAAAGTAAGTTGAAACTATTCGAATAGTACAGCCCTATTAACCCGCTAAATTTTTAATCGAGTTTTGTAAAATTTAATATTTTGAGTTTTTGTAGCACTTCGTAGCACTTTTTTTCAAAAGTAATCTTTTGTTATTTTATTTCGTTGCGGCGTGTGGCGGCGGTTCATAATATGCCACTGAATAGAAAATTGTAAAAATATTCGTCGATATTAGCCATGTTTGTCGACTTTGAAATTTTTGCCAGCTATGACGCTAAAAATAAGTTTAAACTATGTGAATAGTATGGCCGTATTAAACTACCAACTTTTTATCGATTTTGGCAAACTTTAATATTTTGAGTTTTCGTAGCAGTTTCGTAGCACCTTCGTAGCACCTACGTAGCACTTTTTTTCAAAAGTACTCTTTTGTTATTTTATTTCGTTGCGGCGTGTGGCGGCGGTTCATAATATGCCACTGAATAGAAAATTGTAAAAATATTCGTCAATTTTAGCCATGTTTGTCGACTTTGAAATTTTTGCCAGTTTTGACGCTAAAAATTAGTTTAAACTATGCGAATAGTATGGCAGTATTAACCTACCAACTTTTTATCGACTTTGCCAATCTTTAATATTTCGAGTTTTCGTAGCACGGTATTATAATAATATAATATAATAAAAATTTATTTCAGATAATTACAATCCATATAGTTTTAGTACATCTTACAAACTAATTACTTATTCCTAAGGTTAATAATAATAATAATTTTAAAAACTAAAACCAAAAACCATAACGCATGAGACGCCACGTCAGTGGGTGCGTCCAGTGCTCGGCGGGGCAGCGGCGTGCAGACGCAGCCAGTGGCGCAGCGTGGGCGAGTCCCACCGGGCCGCAAGCACGCGCAGGATGCTGTTCGGGCTGGCGCGCACGCGTCGAAGCAAGGAGGCGGAACGGTAGCGAATGATCGCATAGAAATCATTTGTTCTCGCCTCCGCAAACATAGCTGAAGCACTACAATAGCGCGGCAGTCCGAACAGGATCCGGAACGCGTTATTATACTGGACGCGTAGGTCACTGTAAGCACGGAGCGTGTAACGGACCCACAGGCTGCATGTGTAGAAGGTCTGGCAGTATGCCTTAAAAAGAGTTTCCTTCACTGGCTTCGTACACCGAGCGAACCTGCGGGCCAGCATATTGCAACGTACTGACAGCGCCCTACGCTCCCTCTCTATATCTACGTTATCGGACATGTCCTCGGTAACCCAGTGGCCCAGGTATTTAAATTTTGTTACTCTATGTAACTCTGTACCACATAGAGTGAGAGCGGGCACATTGGAGTACGTTTTCCTTCCAGCTGTAAAAACCATAAACTCGCTCTTTTCCGCATTATACCTCAACCCATGGGAAACCGAATAGGACTCACAGATATGGATTAAACGTCTCAAGGCTCTAATCGACGGGCTCAGCAGCACCATATCATCTGCATAACTAATATTATTGATGCATACTCCGTCTACATGACACCCAATGTTGGCGCTGCTGAGCTCCTCGAGCAGTCGGTTGACATACAGGCTGAAGAGCCGCGGAGAGCTCAGCCCCCCCTGCCTCACACCGCACTCCAGCCTGTACGCTCCAGAGCAGGCCCCGGCCCACTTTACACTATTCATCTGATTCCCATACCAAAATCGGAACAAGGATATAAGTTCTTTCGGTACTTCTGTCTCACTAGAAAGCTTTTGCCACAACACGTTATAGTCAACTAAATCGAAAGCCTTTGATAAGTCTAAATAACAGGCGTAAACAGGTGTTTTTCTTGCCGTATAGTATTGGACAGTTTCCTTTAGACAATAAATGGCACTTTCGGTCGAAAGGCCAGGACGGAATCCAAACTGGGCATCGTGAAGAGTACTGTGTCTATCCAGGTAACTATCAAGCAAACTATCCAACACCTTAGCTACGATAGTGGCCAACGAGATAGGCCTATAGTTTGATATGTCACTTACATCACCGGTTTTGTTTTTAACAATGGGAACTACTACCGGGTATTGTAATCGTAATCGGAATCAAAATTAAAATCGTAATCGTTATCTTAATCGTAATCGTAACCGTAACCGTAACCGTAACCGTAACCTTAACCGTAACCGTAACCAAAACCGTAACCGTAACCGTAACCGTAACCGTAACCGTAACCGTTTCCGAAACCGTAACCGTTTCCGAAACCATAACCGTTTCCGTAACCGTAACCGTTTCCGTAACCGTTTCCGTAACCGTTTCCGTAACCGTTTCCGTATTCGTTTCCGTAACCGTAAACGTTTCCGAAACCAAAACCGTTTCCGTAACCGTAACCGTTTCCGTAACCGATTCCGTAACCGTTTCTGTATTCGTTTCCGTAACCGTAACCGTAACCGTAACCGTAACCGTAACCATTACCGTTACCGGAACCATAACCGTAACCGTAACCGTTACCGTAACCGTAACCATAAACGTGACCGTAACCGTAACCGTAACCGTAACTGTAACCGAAACCGTAACCGTTTCCGTAACCGTAACCTTTTCCGTAACCGGTTTCGTAACCGTTTCCGTAACCGTTTCCGTAACCGTAAACGTTTCCGTTACCGTTTCCGTAACCGTTACAGTAACCGTTTCCGTAACCGTTTCTGTAACCGTTTCCGTAACCGTTTCCGTAACCGTAACCGTAACCATTACCGTAACCGTAACCGTAACCATTACCGTAACCGTAATTATCGTTATCGTTAACGTTATCGTTATAGTTATCGTTATCGTTATCGTTATCGTTATCGCTATCGCTATCGCTATCGTTATAGTTATCGTTATCGTTATCGTTATCGTTATCGGTTCCGTAACATTAGGTTAGGTTAGGTAAGTGTAGGTTTAGCTAGGTTAGGTTTGTTGCGGCGGTTCATAGTAGGCTATTGAAGAGAAATTTTTAAAAATATTCGTCGATTTTAGCCAAATTTGTCGACTTTGAAATTTTGGCCAGCTGTGACGCTTAAAATAAGTTGAAACTATTCGAATAGTACGGCCTTATTAACCCACTAACTTTTTATCGATTTTTACAAACTTTAATATTTTGAGTTTTCGT